>VYZX01025717.1:0-38632 GCA_013401335.1 Brachypteracias leptosomus
TGATCCTATGACTGCAGATAACTCTTCTTCTGTCCCTATCTCGTTCACTGCATAAAACTGACCTTCTCCAGGGATGATCCAGGTGCTGAAGGGGCTGTAGGGCCCTACCTCAAATTCAGGAGCAGTTTTGGGCATGGAGCAGGGACAAGCTACTGGTTGATGTTGGAATGGGGCCATGGGCAGAATGTTGCCTGGAAGTTGTGCCTGGTCTCCATGTGCTGCCTTGATAACCGTGCACAAAAGATGGTGCTGGTTGTGTGCTGCATTTTCTGGTTGAGATGGCACCTGATCTACAGGAGCATTCCAAATTCATAGCTGCAGCTGAGGCTTTTCCTCTGAGCCCCAAAGGTGCTGTTTGGTGGTAAATCTTCTAAAAATCTGTTACTTTTATAAACCCAGCCCTCAGACTGCACCAGCACAGCTACTCTCACCATCCCAAGCCTCAGTTCTTTGTCTGTACAATGAGGATAACACCAGCCCTTCATCTGGGTGGCTGGAGATAAACTTAGCTCTATACAGCCTCATCTATGCTGGTGACGAATGCCACCAGAAAGAGTTCTGGAAAGGAGTCATTCCTTTTCCCACAGGAGGTGTGAAATGTGGACAGTGCAGAAGGCAGAAGTGGCCATACAAATCTAAGCTGTTCTCACAGCTCTTCTCCCAGGCTCCTTCAGTCTCCTACTGCTGCCACTAGCACAGAAGGTAGGTGAAGTCATGGGTAAGGGGCTGGTCACCCAAGGCCCAGTGTTCTGAAGGCAGCTTGGTGGAGCAGACCTGCCAGCTGAAGTAGGAGAATTACTCCTTGCTGGGGAAACATTGGAGACGTGGAGGACCTGGGTAGTTGCACCTAGCTAGAGAGAAAGCACGGTGCCTGGGAGGCTTGAGCAGTGCAGATGTCACTCACCTTTTCAATATAGCAGAATTATATGTCCCAATGAAAAAACCCCTCCCTCTGTGGGCCTCCCCAGAGGACACCTGGTATTAGACACCTCCTGCAGCTTGCACTGAGACGTCCAACTTCCAGCTACTGAAGCAGAGAGAGATGAATCCTGGTCTGAAAGGAAGGGCTGAGGTAGCTCCTGAGCTTTGCAGCAGAGAAGCAGAATTTTGATCACTGCAGGCACCTGCCTGACATAACTCTCCCAAATCCCTGAGCAGATCCAGCTCCTGAGGAGCTCTGAAGCAGCAGTTTGGCACTAAGTCTTCTGGAAGACCATGGAGTCAGCACTGAGCTGAGTCCTGACCTGATGCAGTCTTGCATCAAGCAAGAAAAGACAGTAAAATGAGAAACCCCCCCCTTCCTGGCCATGTTTGGGTAGTGAAATGGACACAAGCTGCAAATCCCCTGTGAGATGGGTCCTCTACCCTCCTCTAGATCTCCCCAGCAGCCCTGGGTGGTCACGCAGAGCTGAGGGGCATGGCTCCGTTGGCAGGGGCTGAGCTTTGTCAGCAGCCCCAGGGTCACATTAAAATAAAGAAAAAGTGCTTCCCAAGCCTAGAGGCAGAAGAGCTGTTCCCTGGCACTTCAACCAGGAGGGAAATGGGGGGACTGCAGCGTATTCCCAGCCTGCTCCTGACTCACTGTGATGGGGTGAGTCACTTCCGAAGGTCTCTCCTTCCAGTGTCCTCCTTGCTCTGCAGGGAATGGTCACACTCCTGGAGGCTCCTGCAAAGCTCCATTAATTATTAAATGCCTTTAAGTGTGGTACTGCCTGGGAGGAAACGCCTTGTGGAAACAGATCCCTCCTTGGTGGGCAGAAAACACTTCCAGGTTTGGGGGGAGCTTCTGGTCCCACAGAGTTGTGGGTTTTGTCTGTGAAAATAGCTGAGAGAAAGGTGGAGTCCTGCTCAAAAAATGACTGTGGCAATAATGACTTTGCATTAGCAGCCACGCAGCATTTATTACAGCAAGAAACACCATCCATCTAGTCTCTCTTTGACAGTTTGGTCCAGTGAGTCTATCTGGCTTCAGCTTCCAGCAGCTGGTGCTTCTGATGCTGGATTAAAGAGCTCTTCAATACCCTGCACTCTTCACTCCTTAAAAATGCTTACACCTAGTGACCACGTCACCTCTCAGCCTCTCCCCATGAACTAAAACGCTGAGCTTTGTGAAAACTTCCCTCAGAAGCATTTCCCCAACTCAGTTTTGGGTTGGACTGCTTCTGCACTAAGGCATCTCTACCCACCCCAGGAGCCCTCCTCCAGTTCCTGCAGGCCTGGTCTCATTTGCTTCATGATGGCACGTTCTGTCCAAAGGGCCCTGACCACCCTTGACTTCCAGCTTCCCTCTTTTGTTGCCCTTTGCATCTCAAACCCTCTATGTCTCCTGAAACTTTTAGCAGCAGCCCTTTCATCGTCATTTTTGGATTGCTGAGCTCAGTGTTGAAAAGTGTGTGGCCTCAGGCTACGTTCTGCCAACAGCCACCTGCAACAGCTCCTCAGAGGGTGAAACCCACTGAAACCCACTCTGAGATCTCCCAGTACCCCTCTGCTGTGCCCCTTTGACATCAGCTTTCTCAGGGATGTGGTGTCTAATGATAGCACAAGGGGCAATGGGTGTGAGCTGGAACAGAGGAGGTTCCACATCAATAGGAGAAGAAACTTCTTCATGGTGAGAGTGCCAGACCCTGGCCCAGGCTGCCCAGGGAGGTTGTGGAGTCTCCTTCTCTGGAGACATTTAAAGCCTCCCTGGACGTGTTCCTGTGTGAGCTGCTCTGGGTGATCCTGCTCTGGCAGGGGGGTTGGACTGGATGATCTTTGGAGGTCCCTTCCAATCCCTGACATGCTGTGATTCCGTGATAAAAACCTTGGTCAGACTGTCAAGCAGCACACGATCCAGCAGGGTGGGAAAGGATAAATATATTGCATCTGCACATCATCCCTGCCAGCCCAAAGTGTAAGAATATTAGAGAATTCAAATTTGTTTGACAAGATCTGCTTTTCTTAAACTCATGCTGAAAGGTATTAATTATCCTGCAGTCCTTTAATTCTTCCTAATTTTTCAACATCTTCCCAAGACAACTGGGAGCAGTGTTAATCCTTGGGTTTGGGAGACATTCCTGTATGTTCTGCTGGAAAAGCAGGAGAGCTGCTGGGAAGATGTGACCCATGGAGTGGCCACCCCTCCCACTTGGACTTCTGTCCTCCTCCAGACTTCAGCAGCACCTTTGGGGTCTCCCAGCAGTGATGTCTGCGTGGGGCCAGTGAAGGCAGCTCAAATGAAGGCTGGTTAGCAGAGCATCAGCTCTTCACCAAAGTACTGAAATAGGTTATTACAGGAATTGGAAAGAGTGGGAATTATTGTCCTTTGAGGTACCAGCTTCATCTCAGCCATCACTGGCTCTCAACACCATAAATCCTGCTGTTCTCTTCAACACCTTTTATGAGGAGTGGAGAAATGTGCTAATTCCCCATTGCTCCCTCCCCGCTTATTAGTGCTACAAAAGAGTGGATAATTATGGATAGAACTGCCAGGCAAAATGAAACTTCTCCCTTAAAAATGCATTTTAATTAACTCTGCTGGGTTTGTGCATTTCTTAGGAAATGATCAATCACATCTTGCTGACTCTGAGCCCTGCTCTCCTGGAGGTAGGAGACCCCAAGCACTAACCTGGCCAAAGGGCCACAAAGGAGTCTTGTCTTCCCACTGGACCTCCCCTGGAGGATGATTGTCTTCTCTTGGTGGTAGTGGTGTGTTATCCTCAAAGCTTGTTTCATCTCTTTAAGGTGAGCACCAGAAGGCTGTGTCTGAGGACAGCCTGAAGAGGAGAGCCTGGGGCTCGGCGGGTGAGGGATGATGATGTGATAACCTCTGCAGCACAGGAAGGTGAGGAGGGATCCCTGGGACATGAGCCCTCTGATATTAGCTCAGCAGGTACTCAGAACCTTCAGAGCTCCTCTGAAGCTCAGTGCCAGAGCTGCGAGGTGGCAGAGAAGGGGCAGGGCAGAGACAACTGGATGAGGAGAGCTCCTCCCAGAGCCCTGGGGTACAGGGTGGGCTGGCAGCAGCTCCGTTCTGGGATGGAAGCATCATCTGCCTTTCCTCCTTCATCCACTCTGGTGCTGGGCTGTGAAAGGGTGCAGAAGCCTCAACAGTCCTTATTTCCAGCAATCCTTCCCAATTACCAGCTACCACATTTTTAATGTAAGCAAATCTGCATAATGCTGAAGGCCAATTAATATGAAAATGGAGATATAAAATTTGACATTTCCTCTGCAAAAAAGCAAGAGCAATAAAAACCCAACAACCCACCACATTTCCCAGCTAGACACAGTAGGGAGAGCTGGTGGGAGTGAAAATGCAGTTTCAGGCTCCGTGGTGGTTGGTTAATGAGGAACATGCTCTGGCCTCCTTGACACTTCTCACCTGGCAGGAGGAGGATGGGAAGCTCCTGAGGGTGCAGCATCACCAGCAGCAAAAGCAAAGCCCCTGCTGGAGCCTCCAGCACTATGGGACATTGCAGGAGTTCCAGCTTTGCAATAGGAGGCTTCCTAGATGGAGGATGACTCATGGCTTAGGAATGCAAAATTAAAGAAGGGCAACTTTAAAATAAAACCTTATAGGCTTGCCTGGCAAAATTTTACAGCAGATAGTAACATCTCGCTTCTCCCTCTGCTATCTCCTGGCACGATGATGAAATGCAGTAAATAAATATATGGGAAAATAATGACTCTTCCAGACCTTGTAGCATTCATTTTAATAGCTGCTGTTTAACTATACACAGAAATAGAGATATCTACCTTTCAAATGCTGGTTACAAAGATTGGGAAGGCTGCCAAGAAAATGGCCTTTTTCTTTTATTCCCCAACAGATATCAAAAAAAGAAACCATTTATATGTTGAAATTGCCTTTATTTTTTAATCCATAAATATTTGTTACTGACAAAAGTGGAAAAATCCTTAAGACTCTAAATTTTACTAAACTGATAATATTTTTGTTTACAGTACATACAGAATGTGCTTTTACAGGTAAGTATAACAACAAGAATAATACGGAGAAAAACAGTCAAATACTGCTCATCTTGAAGCTTGTTTAATGGTTAACCAAGAGTCTGTGCAAAGTTACAGATACAAATGTACTTCCTCTTCAGTACTACTGTATAATAAACATGGAATCCATAAACTGGGCTAAAGCACAAAAATATCCACTTAACCCCTCTTAGGAAATATTGTCCCCCAAACTAAAAATATTACAGTAAGAAGTGTCTTTTCTCAGAGCCAAGAAGTTCTTGCTACAAAAATGTCACAGGGGTTTGCCGACAGCAGAAGGGCAGGAGCTGGGATGGGTCATGGTGGGACACACGTCTCCTGCAGCGGAGGTGGTGGGGATGGAGACCTCCTGGACATGGTGGGGTCATGGTGGAGACACGGACACTGCGCTTGCTGCCACAGCAAAGGTCTCTCAGATTGACAGGAACGGGACCGTCCAGCTCCCCCCTTGCCCCTGGGCTGGGTGAAGCGTAGGTTGGTTTCCCAGCTGGGTGAGGGCACCTCCTTGACAGCCATGAACCAGCCAAGAGAGGCTGGTGGTGATACCTTCTACCATCCACTCAGACACACGACACAGAAGTGGCTGCTCTCTAAGGAGCAGCCCCAACACAGGCTTATTGCTAACAACACTTTTAATGAAAATATTTCACCCCCTTCCTCGTGTAATTCCCCTACTAACTTTTCACTCATCTGAAATATACTTGACCACCAGGTCTGGATGGGTCAAATATATTTCAGCTGAGTCCCTCCTTCTGGATTGAGCACTAAATCTGGAACAAAACCAAGACGAGCTGTCTCTCCATCACATGGACGTGGCAAACTGATCACAAATTAGAACACTTACTCCAAATACAATTAAAGTTACCCTGTTTCATGGTGGTTCTGTTTGTTGTGGTGGAAGAAGATGCAGACATCTTCCCAGCTACCAGGAACTACTCGTCTCTTACAGAAACTTGATGCCAGGCCCTTGTAGATTCCTGGTGGGAATGCTTCTGATAGACACAAGAACAGAAATAGGCATGAGGGAAGCCCAGGTTCATGGGACCAGCTTTGCAGAACAGGAGAAAAAAAATTAAATCTAGGCCAGGAAAGGAGGGCTTATTCCTGGGTGACTGCCCCTGCTTCTTCCCACCCCCCACCCCCCCATTCCCAAGTAACAGATCCTCATTTATAAAAGGAACATTAAAACATTGAAAAATATCTCATTTTTCCTTAAAACACGATTCACTGGCATTAGAAGACTTTTATGACAAAATTTCCGCTCCATGTGGTGATCCGTGGGGTTCATTAAAAATAGTTTCCCACATTGCAAAGAGTGACTCAACATCGTTTGGGAGCCTAGCACAGGGTCAGCTGAGCTCATGCATGGACAGCACGTATGTGCCTGTAGAAATGTGTTGGGTGTACACACACAGACATCTGTCTGCACGAACAATGGGCTCGTATAAAATCCAGTGCAGCTCAACCATTACCTGCTGCTGCTTGGGGAATGCAAATAATCATCAGTTTGTAGGAAATAATAGAAACTCCTCTACGTCACCCTCCCCCAGTCCCTGCACATGCACTCTGGGAACTGGACGCTCCACAGGTGGATGTTTCCACCTGCGGGTTGGAGAAAATGAGAGATCAATTCTTCAGAGTATATCAGATTAATCAAGGCAGGTTATATTTTACTGTACAGAGGAATGTGACTGCTTCCAGCTTTTCTCCTGAGTGCAGAATGCTGCGGGGACCAGACACGAGGAGAAGAAAGCAGGAAGGTCAAAGGGCAGGTAGGAGCACCCCTTCGAGCTGCTGCCTACCAGGGACCCTGGCCAGGAGGAGAGCAGTGGGACACCCGGGGAACTGCCTCCCCCCAGCCCCAGCGCTCTCATTCTGGGCAGACATTGGGTTGCAACACATCAGACACGATGTGGCAGGACAAGGGTGACAAATGGGATCAATAAAAATGCTTTGTTGCTCTACAGTGTCTGTTGTGAGAGGGTCTCAAAGCACTTCACAGACATTATGGTGTGAGCCCTCATCATGCCTCTGTGGAACAGGAAAGTGTTACCATCATCATCACGTGTTGACCACAGGGAACCGAAGTGCTGGAGACCAGGCTGTGGATCATGACACCCAGTCCTGGACCAAGTGTCCTCTCGGTGACGAGCTCTCAGAATGAGGAATAAGGGAAAAAAAGGACAGAAGAACACCTTGTGTGTGCTAAAATGCTACTTCCCTAGCTACCAACCCCTTCCAGCACACAAAGCAAGCCAGGGGAAAACATGGTGCCCAGGAACAAACTGTGGTCATCCAGGACATGGTGACTTCCCAAAGAAATCTGCTGAAAATTTTCTGTGGTGGTGGCAGAGTCCCTGCAGAGACTTGGCCTAGAAAGGCTTTTTGATGGTTCTTGTGGGACACATCCCCTTGAAACAGTTGAGTGGGTGGAAAAGATGAGAAAATGGGGCAAAGATTTCTTTGGAAGTTTATTGGCCGGGTAGGACAAGCTAGCAGAGGGCCTGTGATATTTGTCGGAATAAGAGCAGGCTCTGAGGTCGACTGGCCTCGAGCACAACACAGCATCTACACAGGCTGCTTGAGTGAAAAGTCTCCATATTTGCATCTGGTCCAGCAGCTTCTTAGTTCACAAATGGAACATTTAGACAAAGACTAGAGCTTGAGACATAACAGCTATGGAAATGAAAAGAGAGGAGTGTTCACCTACCCGTGGCCTCACACGGTCACCTCTGCTCTTCCAGCTCTGCCACCTCAACTCCTGGAGACTCTAGGGTGGACTCTCCTCTCCCACAGTGTTCATGTCTCCCTGCTTGCAGAGGGGAGGATCCTGGCTTTGCTTGGGCCAAGAGAGAATGGAAGAGCCCCAGAACCTCAGCAGGGACTACCTCCCCATCAGCCATGTGCGTTTCTCTTCTCTTCACAAGAGTCACAAGCTGCGGTCTGTGGGAAGGTCAGCAAGGACAGTGTTTTCACAGGGATTGCCTTCTGTGAAGAAACATCCAGTGACTGAGCTGAGGAGCTTGGAGGTAGTCAGGGGAGAGAAGTGTCTGTTAAGGGAAGGGTATGAGGTGTGAGCCTTTTCTCTCTCATCCCTCCCATGCCATGAACTGCCACCCCGGTCCATAGGAAATTCTGGCTGTTGCCCAGAATGGTTTTGTCCAAGGCTGCCTGGTAATGACCACCAGAACCATGGAGTCTCTATTTATTCCTTCTCAGCTCAGTTTCCGTCAAACAAAGCCCAGTACTCACAGATGGGGAGTCCTTTCTGAACACATCTCCATCAGGCAGGGCAGAAGAAAGCTCATGAACTAGGACCAGCAGCCCCAGGACAGACTGGGAAAGAGAAAGGTCCCATGGCCCCCCCATTGAGGCCTACCTCTAAATCCCACCAGGGCAAGATGGCATCTCCTCCTGCCTACCCTGCACCACCATGAGCCCCCACACAAGACTCAAGCTCACAACAACCTACAGCCATCGTATGCTACAGGACCAACGAGCTGGGTCTGTCATTAAGGCCAGGAGGTGGGAGGTATCTGAGGGGGGGAGGAAGGGCAGAGCTAGTTTAGATAAAGTTTAGTGAAGAGTCATGTAGGGATGTAGGACATGGAGAGAGAAGTGCTCTGTGGGAATGTGTCCACATCTTGAATTCAGCTGTGGTTTCACCCAGAGGAGGGAACATGTTTGCCCTTTGGGTTGGCAGCATGGGGGTGTGCATGGGTGGGGCTTTGAGTGCACACCATGGACAGTGAGTGCTGGAGAACGTCCAGCACTGGGTCTGGCTGGCCTTCCAAACCTCTGAGACCCTTTCCTGGCCACAGAAGTATGGTCTAGTGTGAGTTAGTTCTACAGAATTTGATACCAACACAAATGGAAGGGGGAAAAAAAAACCCCAAAAAGAACAAAAATCAACAAAACCCAAAGCAAAGCTCCACCTGGCTAGAAAGCCAAAGATAAAACCCTCAAAATTCTGGACCCACGAGTCTCTGTTTGAAAGATTTTACAAATATACAGTATCTAATTAGCATTATATCAGATATACAACATGCCCATTGATTATAATTATTCTGGTTATATAATTTATATGCATGAAATGTAACTGTCTTCATGGCTAGGATTGGTACTCGGTGGAACTGGAATTTGGAAGGTTTTCTTGGGGGGCCATTACATGGAGAGAAAATGATGGAAAATCACCGACCTGCTTTTCCCTAGAGAGACACCCCCAGCTCTGTGCTGCTGCTGAGGGCTAGAAAAAGACTTGCTACATATGGAGCTCTAGGCTGGAACTGAGAGGAGAAAATATGTTCAGAAACAGGGGAACTGGGCCAGTGGAAAATGTTATCAGGAAAATAACATCTGGGGAGAAATCCAGGCTCAGGGAACCATGTGCAGGGGCTCAGCAGAGCCAGGACTCCCCCAGCACAGGCCAGCGGTGCGAAGCTGAACGAGTTCTGGAGCTCTAGGCTCAGCAGTGGCGAGAAGCTGGAGGAAGAGAATCCCTAGTCCTCCTTCCTATTTACATGTTGGTGACACCAAGATACTAGAATGAGTGGAGAAAAGGGTCTAACAAGCATTTCAGCATATTTGTGCTTATTGAACACATCAACCCCACTACTTCCTACACTGAGAGAGCAGGCGATTTGTAGGCACTAGTATATTTTTATCTTATGAGTATATTTAATATAAACTAAAACTTTATTTCTCAGCCAGGCTATTCTTGTCCCTAGATCTGCCAGTCCCCAAGGAAAGACTGCCCTTGAATTGACTCCAAGGGTGAGGAAGAACAGATGGATGGCTCTGGCTGACATCGGGCGGTCTGGAGGTGACCCCCAGCAGCCAGCAGCTTTACCTACTTGCTACAGAGAGGCCAAACATGAAGGCTGGCATGAGGACCAAGGACACGGCCCCTTCCTGCAAGGATGAGGAGCTGCCTTTCCCCCTCCCTCTCTTGGGCTGCGTGAGACTGCTTCTACTTGTAGCAACCGAAAAGTCCTAAATTCATCAAAACAATGAGAACAATGCAGGGGAGCCCTTGGAAGGAGCCATCTACTACCATGGCTTTCTTTGACAGAAACTGATGCACGGCAGGAACTTTCCTCTGCTATCCCTCACTATCATCTGCTCGCTCGCTCGGGTTCTTCTTACGTCACTGGTGAAGGGGTGGCTCTAAAAACAAGAGGGTGGATGGGACTGTCAGAGAAGTCTTTCCAGACACTGAGTTATTAGAGGTTACCTTGGCCTATAAGGCCACTGCAGTACGGGGTGCCGGGGCCACCCCAGTCCTTAGTGAGTATGTACAACGCACGAGGTCCTGTCAAACAGTCACCTCCGTTTTGCTCGCTGTGCGGTAGTGGTGGTGGTGCCCGGGGATGTAATGCAGCTGCTCCACCGTGTTGTGGCGCCGGGAGGCGAACGCCTGGCGCTTGGCCGAGGTGGGGTTCATACCCAAGGTATTGTACAAGTTATTTGAGGCACTGGGATGGGAGTGCATTTTTGTCATCCGGTAGCGATCCAAGACGGGCGTCGACACAAAGACGTCGGTGTGTGACAGCGCTCGCGACATCGACCCCTCGGGGTACCCCGAGCGCTCCGGGGACAGCAGCGGGTCCTGGGAGTGCAGGCGTTCTGCGGACAGGAGCTGCTCGTCCGAGAGGATCCGTTCATAGGACATGCTAAACTCCTCGGGCATGATCCTCTCGGGAGACAGCACCCTGTCCTGGGACATGGCCCTGATGGGACGGCGCGGCCTGTCCCGGTGGTTGGTCTGTTGCGACATCTTGATGACGTTGATGGGGAGGGTGCCCCGGGCTGCCAGGTCGGGCAGGTGTCTCCTCCTCATGTAGTATTCATCAGCCTCTTTGTCAGCTGCGGGAGAGGAAAGGGAAGAGTTAAAAATGTCAGAGTGTTGTCTCAAGGGGTGAAAAGGGGCTGTGCGTGGGACACAGCCTTGGAACAGCCTCCTGGTGACACCTGAGAGACCATCTATGGCAGCTGGATGTGGGCATGGACATCCATGTCAGAGAGACTCCAGGGCCTTCTGGCAGACAGAGAGAGTTATAACTGCATGGAGAGAGGTGTAAGTCCCTGTGCAGTGCATCACACCTTCTCACACGGTGACACGACACACTCCATATGCTGTCGAGTCCACATCATGGGCACTGCACGATGTACACCAACAAGTTATGGAGAAATTATCAGATGTCACCTTCACAAGACACCTACAAAGAAAGGACAGGGCAGGCGAGCTGAGGCAAGTTCCCCATCCGAGGAACTCAGATCTTGTTCCTGGCCTCAGTTGTGGATGTGCTCTGGAATCCACGAGTGACCTCATCACATTTTTTAGGACTATTTGTGAATGTCATCACAAAGCAGGTTTGGTGGGCACGGGATGCTCTCTCTGAGACACTGAATCATCTGCCTATGGTTTCATTTTCCATTTTTTCAGACATCTTGGCTGATATAATAGAACTTATCTCATGGAACGTTTCTTGTTCAGTTTGTTTCTTCTGTGACTTAAATTATCTCTTTGCTGCTTGGAAACTCAGCTCACACCCCCCACACACACCCTCCCCCTCCTCTTTTTGGCTTTCAGACAAATGCCTCAGAAATGATGTTGGCTACTGCAGATGTAGCCTGATACAGAGCTTTAGTCCTACAGCAGCTGGAAGGATCTGATTCAACCAACCTGTACTTTGAGGAAGCAACTTCACAATTATTTCAGATTTAAAACCCAAAACAAACCCAGCAACAGAAACACAAAAACTTTCTGTTAAACCCATTTGATGTTCATGTGCCTTAAACTGTAGCCTGGGGCTACCTGCCTGGGAGGAGAATTAGTCCTTGGGCTTCCAGGCCAGGGCAGCTTGTGAACTGTCATGATGTGCCTGTGGCTGCAGAGGTGGGAAGCTCAGCCCTGACTAGAAGTACACTGTTATAAGTGGAAGAGCACAATGCTGGGCTCCATGGGTCAGGGGATGGAGGCATCTTTAATGCTCAACACTCATCATCTATATGAGACTTCTTCGCCATTTATTTGTCTGAGAACTTTTCTTGATGTGTCCAAAAGGATTTCTCATCCTTTCTGGCTCATAAGTGACATCAGAAGACCCCAGCGTGAGACCCATCTCAGACACCTGGCAGGCAGCCATCCTCTCCTTGGAGAAGACAGCACAACCACCATTGCTGTGCAGGGAGGGGATTCCTCATGCAAAGGTAAAGCAAATTTCTCCACCTTTCTTGAAAAGGAATCTTATGGGAGCAGCCTGGCAGAGACTGGAAACACACATGCATGACCCAATATGCTCTTTGACTCAAGTGTCAAAGGGAAAAGACATCACTTCCTATATGTCCTGGCCAGCCCCTGGGACCTGTCATAAAATTCCTTTGGAAAGACTTCTAAAGATATCTAGTCTTTTTAAAGACATCTACACACCTTTCAAATCTCTCCACACACCTTTCAAATCCTTCCAGGGATGGGGACTCCACCACTGACCTGGGCAGTCTTGGTCAGGGCTTTCAGTGAAAAAATTGTTCTTCATGTCCAACCTAAACCTCCCTTGGTGCAACTTGAGGCCATTTCCCCTTGTCCTGTCACTTGTTACGTAGGAGAAGAGCCCGACCCCACCTGGCTCCAACCTCCTCTCAGGGAGTTGTGCAGAGCCAGGTGGTCTCCCCTGAGCCTCCTTTGCTCCAGCCTCAACCCCCCAGCTCCCTCAGCTGCTCCTCACCACACTCCTGCTCTAGACCCTTCCCCAGCTTCGTTGCCCTTCTCTGGCCACGCTCCAGCCCCTCGAGGTCCTTCTGGGAGTGAGGGGCCCAAACCTGATGCCAGGATTCAAGGAGCAGCCTCCCCAGTGCCCAGTCCAGGGGGACAATCCCTGTCCTAGTCCTGCTGGTCACACTGGGGCTGATCCAAGCCAGGTTGCTGGTGACCTTCTTGGCCACCTGGGCACACTGCTGGCTCATCTTCAGGTGGCTATTCTGTAGTAGATGATGGATCAGATAATGGAAGAAGAAAATTTCCCAGGTATTGACTTTCTAAGGATGTTTGAGTGACAGGAAAGCTCTGCTGCAGGACACTCTGGGCAATCATGAGGTGGGCAAGGTAGATGGTACCACTTGCAATGCCCAGAGTCTCTGTAGGTATTCAATAGATGTAGTAGTTAAATATGGTGTGGAAATTTCCTACTCCTCCAACACAGCCGTAAATCTGTAGGTTTTATGTGACACATTGGCTGAAACATGAAGACAATTCCTGGATGTCCCATGAGCAGTGTATGTCCAGAGGAAATGTCAATGCCTTATGATACATGATTGGTGCTGACAACATCCTAGAAGGTTGCTCACAAGACAAGAGCTACACGTTGGTGCCTTAAGGTCTTCAGCCAAACCCTGAAGTGCTGCAATCATCCTGTGCTGGATGAGCTCACCCACTAATTCCGTCATCTCCTCTCCCACACATTCAGTGTGCCCTGGACCCTGCTCCTCATGATCCTCTACACAGTTCATATAACCCAGAGGGTCTGAGAGGAGGGTGGTTGATCCCCCTGTCTCCACATCCAACAGTTCAAGCTGAGAAGGTGTGTTGAAATGCATGGTCTGTTGGCACCATTGTTGCTGCCAACCTCTTCTTTACCACCCCCACACCACTGAGGTGTGAGGATTACCCAGAGCTCTGGCACACCTGCTGCTGCTGGGTCTTGCTCTCTAGAGAACATATTGTAGGAATGAGTGTTTTCTTTTCTATCAGAAACTTCTTGGAAGAGCATCTCATTGGAAATATCAGACACCAGTTCCCCTGGCCCCAAACTCTTGTGTCATAGAATCATAGAATCAGTTAGGCTGGAAAAGACGTCTGGGATCATCAAGTCCAACCTTCATCCCAACATCTCCCTGACCCCCAGACCATGTCCCAAAGCACCACATCTACTTGTTTGTTGAACCCCTCCAGGGATGGTGACTCCACCACCTCCCTGGGCCAGTGCCTGACCACTCTCTCAGTAAAGAACTTCTTCTTAATATCCAATATAAACCTCCCCTGGTGCAACTTGAGGCCATCACCTCTTGTTACTTCGTGTTACTTGTTACTTACTGTCTTTAAAATCACCTCCTAGGAAGCCTGTGAAGGGCTGGGGAAATTCCATATGGCCACAGTAATTTTAGTCATTTTTATTCTAGAATGTGGTCATAGACAGACCTGCACACACTTGGTGTGCACAGGCTTGCTAATGATGCTTGAGGCTGGGTGCAGAACAGGAGCTAAGCAATTACTGCTCTGGCACTTGGCCTCTGCTCTGGGTGAGAGAACTTCCACAGGATTCGCCCAAGTGACTCTAAATAGATGTAATTAAGGCAGAGAACATCCCAAATGGAGATGTGCTTGGATGCTCACACCTGGCTCTGGTAATTGCCAGCAGGAGCTAAACCAGCTTATGGGAGGTTTAGAGTGCTAGTGAGGCAGCAGGACCACATGGAGATGTTGGCACAGCTACTCCGGGAGCATTTTCAGGTGTAGACAACTTCACATCTCCATCTCCAAGGAATCAAAGTAGAAGTGGCAGTTTCTCATGAAGAACAAGCTGGTGTAACAGGCACTAGACAGAGATTTAACAGGCTGCTGCCTCTGGAAGGTGGTGTCAGCTCAGGGGCGTTGCAGAACCAGCCATGGAGAGTGTAGCTGGAGGAGAGGCTGGACGTGCTGCATCACACACGTGGCTGAGCCAAGGGAGAAGCTCAGCACAGCTCTGGACCCACAGCACTTCTGTACCCAGGGAAAGCAATGAAACAAAGAGCTCCAGGCTTTGGAGACTGGAGGCACCAGGTGCTTCAGTGGTGGGTGGCAACAGTGGGCATCTTGCTGCAGAGTCTGCTAAAATCAAAATGTCTTGAGGGCCTGAAGCCATCCCCTGATTCATCTCATCCTCACTGCACCTCTCTAGGACAGCGACGCTCTGATGCTGCTGCCCCTTATCTTGTCATCACTGCTCATATGATAACTGACATTTGTAATTTTAGGCAAAATAAAACTACCATCAAATATGTTTCTCCCTCATGGATGTGCTTAAAAATTCAAAACTGTGCCCTAAGTGGATTCCAAAAGGCCAGAAATGATGAGCAGGCAGGAAGAAATCACTGGTGTATTGATTGACAGAAATTTCTCTCCTGTTTTAAGTCAATCTCGTGCTTCTGGGGCTTCACTCATGTTTTTCAAACGCTTGGAATTACTGGAAATCACATTTACTGCACAATTCTGGACTTTTTTCATTGGCTTGTTTTGGGGTTTGGGGTTGTTGTTGTTTGTTTGTTTTCCTGCTCTTTCTTTTCTCCTTTGGCAGTTTCAGGGCTGATCTCACCAAACCTCAGGAGTGTTTGTGGGCTTCATCTGACCTGGATTTAGGATACACTGATTTGCCCTCAGATGGCTTTTTTTTCCCCTCCCATTTGGAGGGAGAGCCCCACATGAGGGCTCTTACACATCTCACCTCAACGTGACTAAGGAGCCATGGCAGAAAGGCAGAGCAGAGCTCCTCTGACACTGTGATTAAAGAGGGACATTTGTGGCTTTCAGGGAACAGACTGTGGCAAAGCCAAGGATATCTTTTCTTTCCATGGTTGTCTCTTAATGTGGTTAAAAATTGTGCATCCATGTATGTATGTAAGGCCATCATAGTAATGTCCTTGCTTTTCCTGAAGTTAATTTCTTTGCTTTCCCTGCAGTTCCAGTGTGTTTCCTCTTGCTTGTCTCTCCTATTCTAACTGGTTCTAACATCTTCAAGCTGCCCAGTCATTTGTGATGATTTTTTAGCCACTACCAAGTGGTTTAACATGCCTGAAGACATCAGCTGCCTCCCTGACTGACCTTTCTCACTTAGCTGGAAAGAGCAACTCCCCGAAGCACTGGGCAGGACAGAACTAACAGGGCTGCTCTTGCTCAGCCACATGTTCCCACATCCAGCCACCCCTGCTCCTCCCACGTGCCATGGCTGCCAGGAGCTGGTATGGAGCTGGTACCCTGCCCCTCAGAGATCTTTTCACAGATGGGTGTCCTGCTGTCTGTGCACTGAAGAGCTGGGCGGTTAAACAGCCATGGAAGCAGAAAGCTCTCTGCTTGCATGGCACCTGGTTTTGGCTGCCTCCTATGCAGCCAGCAACGTTTCCTACTGCTCCTAAAAGGTCTGCACCACCTTCAAGCCCTTACTGTGGAAGAAGCAGCAGCCCTGGTGCTGCTTTCTCAGCCAAATGCCAGCAGAGGGGAACATCCCTCCCCAAGGGAAGCACAAGTGCAGACACCAGGCACAGCTCATCTCTTCCTTGGTGCACCAATCACTTAGATGAGGGTCCTAAAGTGGGAGGTCTTTCATTAAGCTCTAGGCATCAAAATTTAGGCTTGTCATCCAGCACAGAGCAACTCTGGTGTCAATGAGAGTCTGGGACCTTCCGAGGGTTGGAGATGATTGTCCTCCACTGATTATAGAGACACCTGCAGCAAATGGAGAGACAAGATGCCTGGTTGCTGGATGGCTAAAGTAGGGTGAGGTGGATCTGGCCATACCCTTGTTGAACTCTGTCTCCTCATCTCTGACAAGGAGATACTAAATATTATTTATTCCTGGATTTGCCTTGATTATTCAACTTAGAAGTTCTTGGGCAGAAATTGTCTTTCACCATCTGTTGTCCTTGCTAACTGCTGGAAAATAAGTGGCCTTTGCCTGTCTGGTGAGCCTGAAGAAACCCAAACAGCTGAAACAGATTAAAAAAGCCTCATATTACTTTTGTTTTACTCAAAGTATTATGTTTGCTAACGAGCTCTTCACAACTTTCTTTTTTGTTGTTTTTAACATGGCAAGGAGTTCACTAGAAACAAGTCATTTTAAATACGAAAAATAACCCCCCAATAATTCATTTGCAAAGCCCAGCATTCAGCTACTACTTATTCTGGATTTTTGTGTTGACTTGAGCTCCTTGATCTGGAACAGGAAAATGATATTGCTGACATTTTACAGGAGAAGGTCTAGGAGCTGGGTTCCTATTTTCCTTTGGCTCTGGAGAAAAGTGATTCAGTGATTCTAGAGGTGCTGAGTATATGCAAGCCCAGTGGGAGCTGGAGTGCTTGGCACTTCTAGAGCTGAAACTGCTCATTTGGTTACAGTGTGAGGCAGCTGGTTTGGCATTTGTCAGGTGCTTTGTAAGAGGATGGGTTGGTGCCTTGCAAGGATGACTGAAAGATGAAGAAGACCTGGCACTGATGGGTAACCAGTGGGAATTTCCATTGCAGTGTGCAGGGATTCACTTCTAGGGCAAACAGTGGGAATTTCCATTGCAGTGTGCAGGGATTCACTTCGAGGGCTGATGCTGCTGAAAAATAGAGGTGTGAATAAACCCCACTCCAGTCAACGGCCCAAGATGAACCCTAATGTCTTAGAGTCACATTGACTGTCAGACATGGTCTGAATGGGGACAGGGACACTAAGAGTCCAGAGCATCAGAGAAGCTGATGCTCAAGAGAAGGACACTGACTGTACTGAGCACACTCTTGAGGACATTTAATCTTGACACCTTAACACGAGCCTATTTTTGTCATTTTAGACAACTATGTAGGAAATGCAGAGCTAGAGTTCAATACGTTCCCTTCTGCTGGGATCTGCTGAGGGGCAGGTTGGGCAGGTAGGGGCCTGTCCTTTCTTCAGCTGCTGAGCAAAAATTCTTCACTCTATAGGTTCAACTGCAAAGAGACCACTTACTAAGGTGCTGCTCAGTGCACGGATGGCACTGCTTGGGGTGAGTGAATTTACACTCAGTGTGAGTCAGGTAACACTCTAGGAGGAGGAAGAGGAGAGTGTTCAAAGTTGATGCACATTTCCAGATGTTGGCTGTGGAAGGGGTGGGAGTTTCAGTTAACACTCATTTGTGGGGTTTTTTAATGTTTCAGGGAGATACAGCAAAAACTTTGCCATGGAGCTCAAGGAGATTTCACTGAGTATCTCTGCACAGTAGGTAAAGCAATAAATGAAGCAGAGGCTGGAGGAGGTCCTGACCACCCCCTGGGTCCTGCCAGCAGCCACTGCTGCTGCTCCTGGTGGCCACTTCTCTAACCTGCCCTCAATGATGCCAGGACAGAGATCTCCCAGGTTCTGCCCAGGAACTGTGTACCCCAGGCAATCCCAGGCACTGCAAACCAATCACAAGGAAACAGCAGCTCCTGGGGCTACCCAGGAAGGGTATTTTTTGTGCTGAGAAATGAAAATAAATCATCACCTCAAAACGGGGACATTTCAAAGCAGTAATATTACAATGTCATGATTTCAAAGGTTTTCCAGTATCAGGTAATATCATCAATATCATTATATCAGGCAATAATATATTTTATCATTATATATATTTTTTATCATTATTTCAGGTAATAATATCAGGTAATATCATTACGAGATGATCTTTAAGGTCCCTTCCAACCCTGACAATTCTATGATTCTATGATCAAAGCTGCTCAAGAACATGGACAGTTCATCACTGAGAGATAAAAGTGGTTGGGAGTGTGAGATCCAAATGTCACCAGGGCACAGAGGCCATGGCAGAGGCAGGGTTGTGCAGGTGGGACACTGGGCAGGGAAGAGCAGGCTCCAGTCACAGAGTACCTCATCCTGTCCTCCAGCAGGGCTGAGCACACGCTTACTTTTAAGCACATCAAATATATTTGCCTTAACTGCAACACGTACATAAGTCCCATGTTGAAGTGCCAAGGAGTGGGCTGAGATTTTCATATGCTACATTTCCATTCCCTTTTCTCTTCTAAAAAACCTTCCACAGAGATTTCTGCAGGAAAGTCCAAGGGCTTCCCCACCACTTAATTCTGTGTGTCTCACTTTGCTGGCTAAATTGGGAATACAGATTTTACACAGACTAAGGAAGTAGGATCTGCTCCTCATCCTTACTGACCTTCTAGGAAGCTACTGCAAATATAAATACATGAGTTATTTCTGGGTGTGAATACATGGCTGCAGCCAGAACATGCTCAAGGAAACACACACACTACAGCCCCACTGTCAGTCTGGAGAGAGCATTTGCCCACACAAACATCACTTATTTCCTTATATTATTTTATACAATTATCACTTATAATTTATATATATCACTTATAATATAAATTATCATTTATAATCCCACCAAAGCCACCAGCAAAGGTGACGGGCTGGAGCATTACAGCACAGTTGGCAGAACAACACAATACATCAAACAGCAAGAAAGAACAGAGTGAACAGGGTGGTGAGCAACATGTTGAGATACCAGAGAAGCACCAAGGACCAGTGCGTGATGCAGGTCAGGACCAAACCCAGACACATGCACCATGGCAGATCCCAGCACTGCTCAAGGCAGGCAGATGTGCTCCTACTGAAATAGATGCTCCCAACCATTTCAGCAGCTTTCTGTTGGCCTGGGTTTGTCACCTGGGTGCAGCCACCCCCATGGATGGTGAGGTGCCTGCCTGGGATACAGCGAGGGGAGCTCAGCTGAGCTGAGGCAGCCAGCTTGGCTCATCTCAGCTCCAGCAGAAAGCAAAAGGATTCTCAGATGACTCTATCAGGAGCAGATACAGGGCAGAGTAATGGGAGGCAGCACAGCAAGGAGGTCAGTAAGCAAATAACCACATGTGCTCTCCCAGTAATGAAGTGACTCTTTCTCTCTGCTCTTCCTTGATGGGAAGTGACAGCCAAAAGAATCATTGCCAGAGACGCCAACTTGGGCAGTGCAACGACAGAGGGAAGAAGTTATTGCCTTAAAATTGTGCCCACTGCAGCTCACAAGCAAATGAGATACAAAGAAAATGAAATGAGCTGACACCTACTTAGCCTCTTCAGAGAAGAATATTTACTTGGGTTTGTCTTGACGGCAGACTCATAGGATGGTGGGAGGTGGGAGAGGTTCTGGAAGGACCGGGAGAAGGACAGGTCATAGGGCTCGGTGGCAGAAGTGAGGATGTTGTTCATTCGTGGCTTGTCTGCAAAAAAAAACCCAACAGAGAAAGGCATGTTTAGAGTGTGCTCCAAATGAAGTTGAGAGAGGCAAGTCTCATTCCCACAAGCTCCATCAGGGAGTGGAGCTGGGTCTGAGCCAGCCTCAGTGACAGGCTGTTGGACATGATTCAAACTGGCACCTGCAGATCAGTGGAAAATGGATCCTGGGGTGGTGTTTCCTTGTCCACAGTGATTATGGAGAGAAGCAAAGCTCTGCCTCGAAAGCACCTGGACCAACCAGCTGTCCTCACAGCAGGGTGGTGGGCTCTGATGGTCACCCCGCTTACCATGGAGGGCTGTGGACTGACCCCACTGCAGCATCACCCACTTGCACCCCAGCAAGCTCAGAGCCAGGCAGGGGAAGTTCACCTCAACTAACATGTTGGCTTTTTTGCAGTGTCCAAACATTTGCTAACTTCTCCCATCTCACAGAAAAAACTAAACCAAAACCCACCCACGAAGAGTGCAGATATTTCAGCAGACATTTTTCTAGCCCTGAGTCACAAATTAAACTATTTCCTGAAAAAAAAATAAATTAAAAATTGCAGAAGTCAGGCCACACCCCCTCCCCTGCTGCCCTTCTCCCGAGCTTGTGTTAGACAATCTTCCTCCTCTCTGGTGCTCACATTTCACTGTGCCCTTGGTGCTCTCTGCTGCCTAGAAATGGACCCAGCAGTTCCCACCCGTGGGGGTGCAGAGCTGCCACCACAGCTTTACTCCCCTAGATATTCCAAACCTCCTGTCACCTGCCCTTCACATTGCACACGTGCTTCTCACTCAAAGACAGGCTGAGACAGTCTTTCTTCTGGTGCAGACCTGCTCAGCATATCCCAAACCAGCGTGGTCAGAGCACTCCTCTGCAGCTCTCAGCAGTTACACACCCAGTGCCCAATTGACAGAGTCACAGAGTTGGAAAGGACCTTTAAGATCATCAAGTCCAACCATTATCTATCTCTACCAGGCCACTTCTCCACCATATCCTTGAGCACCCTATCTAGACAGCTTTTAAATACATCCAGGGATGGTGATTCAACCACTTCCCTGGGCAGCCTGTCCCAGCCTTTGATAACCCTTTTGGTGTAGAAGTTTTTCCTAATGTCCAACCTAAACCTTCCTGATGTAACTTGATGCCATTTCCTCGTGTCCTATCAGTTGTGATTTGTGAGAAGAGACCAACACCCACCTCCCTGCAACCTCCTTTCAGGTAGCTGCAGAGCAATAAGGTCTCCCCTTGGCCTCCTTTTCTTCAGACTAAACAACCCCGGGTCCCTCAGCCACTCCTTGTAAGACTTATTCTCAAGAAACCTTCACCAGCTTCTTTGCTCTAAATTCAGAGGCACTTGAGCCATTTGGGGTGTGCCAGGGTATCTAAGACACCCATAAAGGGCTGAAAGGAGTGATGTAGGACCTATCTAGAGATCCGATGCCACCCATTTTTAGGCACTTGAATTACAACCATGTCATCAAACCCACCAGTTGCTCCCTCCTGCCCCATTGTCACTGATTCCATGCACTCTGCTGCTCCATGAGCTTCCTCACAACAAAGCCTCCTGCAGAACAAACCACAACAGTGCACTATGTCCAGGGTAAGGCTCTCTCCTTGAGCACCAGTCTGGCACCAGCATGGGTGCAACCCCCCCACCACTGCCAGCACAGCAAGGTGAGGGGGAAGGAAACTGCTCTGTCAGGAATGGGGGCTTCACATTTTCAAGCAGACACCTGCACATTGTCCTCTGAGCTCAACATCTCCCAGCCTGGGTCAGCCACCCTGCAGAAGAGGAGCAGCCCAGCCCCCTGCCAGAGCAGCCTTGTACTTCCACTTGAGAAATTATCAGACATTTTCTTACAGAACTCAGCAATGGTGAAAATTTCCTCTTAACAATGCAATAACCATCCCAGTTAATAAACTCTTCCTATTGCTTCTATAAGTCTCTGCACTCCTGCAATAAGGTTATTGTCTGGCAAAAAGAACATAGCCCCAAGAGAGCACACAGCCAATGTGTCATCTCTGGGAGAACATTATTTTCTTGCTGATGACTTCAATCCATGTCTAATAGACTGACTGCAGGATTAGGGAGTGCATCATATTCATCAGGGCACTGGAAACAATTGATTAGATATTATCCAGTAAACAGAGACTATATCAGCACTGAGACTATGTCCCCACTCCTATTTGTGCTTGTGTGGCAAGGACCCTGGGGTAACATCTCTTTGCAAATTCCTCAGCCAGAACCTGTATCTAATCTCCATTTTGCATGGAGGCTTGGACAAGCTGAAATAAGCCCAGTGATATGTATGGAATTTGTGTTCAGTGCCAAAGCAGGAGCATTAATTGACTGCTTGCATGAGGTGTGTGAAATTAAGTGCCACACATTTATCTGATGGGCTTGTGCAGAATCACTTCATCTTCTTGCTGCTTTTCCCATCCAGTCAGTCAGGAGCAGACCGTAATGATTTTGGCAAATGAGAAGTCACCTTGAAATCCACTGCCCACCATTCAGCAAAATAAGGGATAAACTGAAATGACCAAAGATAATTCCACATGTCTTTTGCATAATGTAGTTCGAGGGCAAGATCAGAGAATGGAGAGTCTCTGGTAAGGAGAAATATCTCGTGCAATTTGTATTCTGGGACCAGTTCAGCAGAAGTATCTTAGTATTCTTTATTCCTGCAATATATTGGAGTCCTGCTTTTCCCTGGTCTCCCTCCTCTCTGTTTGTGGTGTTTGTGGGCTCCTGTGGAAGATGGAGGACATATTGAATTAGCATAACAAGGTGTCCCCACTCCCTGCAAGGCAGCTGGGGCTGTGTGCTGCTCTGCTCCCCAGCATTGCCACTCAGTCCAGTCCAGCTCTGCATCCTGGGCAATGGGAGATGACCACTGGAAGATGGACAATGCCTTGTGGTTACTGAGATTATCTCTGGAAGGCAGTATGAGTCCACCTCTTCCTCACCACCACCCTGCAGCCATGTGCCATTTTATGTCTCTCTGCACTCTGGACAGTTTGTGAAGCTGTTTGCAGAGGAACATGGAGGAGATGAAGCTCACTCACTGCAGAGCACATACAACAGAGATGAGGACATCATCCAGTACTGTCATTTCCCTTGGTTTCCAAATTCTCCTTATTGCCTTGAAGCAGCCACACCTTCTTCCAGCCAAAGCAACATCTTAATATTCTGCTAGTGTCTTTCTGATTAATTCAGCAGGAGAGGGCTCCACTCTGCAGCACTTCCTCATCTTCTGAGCACCAGCAGTTCCACAGGGCTCTGGCCAGTGCCGTGTAGCCCCAGGCACTGGCAGGGCACTGCCAAAGGCTCACTGGGCTGCACGGTGCTGGCAGGGTAAGCTCAGGAAGGCAGCAGGCATCTTCCTTTGCAGCTCCAATCATCCTTCTTGGACACCTACTGAGCAAGAACTGTGCATTTCTTCTGCTTCACGAGCCAGGATTGTCAGGCTGGTCCAATCTGTGGTGTATTTCCATGAGAACTGATGGACTCATGAGCCAGGCAAAGAAAGGCTCCCCTGCTCCATTTGGCTCTTGCATAAAATCAGAGAATGGTTTGGGTTGGAAGGGACCTCCAAAGGTCATCTAGTCCAACCCCCCTACAAGAAGCAGGGACATCTCCAACTAGGGCAGGTTGCTCAGAGCCCCATCAAGCCTGACCTTGAATGTCTCCAGGGATGGGGCCTCCACCACCTCTCTGGGCAGCCCATTCCACTCATCTATCACCCTCAGATTAAAGAACCTTTTCCTAATGTCCAACTTAAATCTACCCTTTTCTAGCTTAAAACCATCACCCCTCTCCTGTTGCTACAAACCCTTGTGAACAGATCCCCCACCTTCCTATAAGCCCCTTCAGGTCCTGGAAGGTCACTCTAAGGTTCCCCCAGAGCCTTCTCTTCTCCAGGCTGAACAGCCCCAACTCTCTCAGCCTGTCTTCAGGGCAATGAGAGATGACCACTGAAAAATGAGAGATCTTGAGAAGGTGCTTCCCAAGAGCAGACTGGCAGAGAGCTCAGCACCTGAGGAACCAGGAGCACTGCCTGCACTGATGGACTGCCAGAGGAACATGGGTCCTGCCACATCCTATGTCCTGACAGGGATGTATGGCCTGTGATTGGGATGTCACCCACATGGATGTTCAGGGGCTGCAGTTCCCTCTGTGCATTGGGGGTTGGAATTACAGATGGCCTCTGAGTGGACATGTGGCTTCACTCCTGTTTTATGTATGCACTGAACTGCCTTGTAATCTATGAAGGAGAGAAGATGGCTGTAAGTTGAGGGACAGCCTCACTGCACTGTCAGAGCTCTGCAAACTTTCTGCAAGCACAGAACTCAGAAGCAGTTTCAGGATTTCTAAAGCTGGAGACTCATGTTGTGGAGATGAGAACTTCTTGAAGTGTCTTGTTCTGCCCTTGTTTCTGGAAGACAGTTTCTATTTCAAAGTGCGTTTACACGAGGCACAGAACCTTTCATGCACAAGGACAGGAGCAGATGATACCCAAGACAAAAAAAAAGGGAATTGATGGCAAAGTTTTGAACAAAGCTCAAGTGGCAAAAGGGATGTGCTCCATATTTGCATACGAGTCCGCCCATATGTTGTGTGAATTCTGCAAGACATCTCAACAGATGCCTTTTAAAACATTCACCCAGAGAAAGCAAACAATGTCACCTAGGAGAAGCTGATACAACCAAGCCTTCTGCTGCTCAGCTTCAGCTCAGCATAGCTCCAGTCCTCTGTCACAGCACACGCTGCTCCCCAGCACTGCCTTCTGCTCAGCCCTTTGAAGGCTCAGACACGAAGTCTCTGATTCTGCTGCAAGCTCTCCCGAAGGACAACATTCCTCAGGGGAATCTGGTTGTAGCCCACGACGTTTGGTAGCCTTCTGTGCCAAGACTCAGCACCTCCTGAGCCATCCTGGAAGTGCCATTCTGTTGTAGCAGGCAAAGAACTGGTGTTCACAGACTAGAATTAAAATTTATAACGTGTATCCTCAGTGTTTGTGGGGGGAAGGATCTGTGTTTTCACACGTCTTTTTCCATGTTACAAACACGGTTATTAATAGTCTTCAGCTTCACTCATGAAGAATCTCAAAGAGGTTTCTGCATTTCCAGGTCAGATCCTCCGTGGTGTAAATCAGCAGCTCCCCAGTGAATAGTTGCCCTCATTTATACGAGCTCGAGAAGTGGGATTTTCAATTGAGTCAGTGATAAAAACCTCTGTGTATGAGGGTGGTGCTGGGATTGGGTCTTTCAGGGCTCACGGCTGAGAACTGAGCAGCAATCTGGAGGGGTGGGATGCCAAGAGGAGGGGTAAACCAGCACATCACAAGATGACACCCTTAAATGCTGCAATATATACACAGAGCATAATAATACACCTGAATCTCATCACCCAGGGGCTATTAACATGAGGATGCTTTGAGTACACAAAGCACTTAACTGAACGTAGTGTAGCTACACACGACACCACGGGGTGAGAGGAGCACTGCTGCCAATTAACATCAAAGGAAGAACTACAGAAGGTAGAACTGCACTTGGCAATTTCAGCAGAAGGTGTATTCACTTCTCCCCGAGGTCGCTGCCTTTTGGTGGGGATGCAGAATTTGACCCAAGACTCTGGCACCAGAGCAGCCAACACGTTGGTCTGTGCAGAGCTGGGACCAGGACTCTTTGTTGAATCTGAGACTGTACAAGTGTAAACTGTCAGCCTCTTAACTCCCTCCACCTCTGCGAGTGCCTCATGCTCAAAACCTCCCCTGGAGCAACTTGAGGCCATCACCTCTTGTCCTGTCGTTATTTCCTTGGGAGAAGAGCCCAACACCAACCTCACCACAACCTCCTTTTAGGCAGTGGTAGAGAGCAATGAGGTCTCCTCTCAGCCTCCTCTTCTCCAGACTAAACAATCCCAGTTCCCTCAGGTGCTCCTCATAAGACATGTTCTTCAGACCCCAAGAAACATGTTCTAGGCCCTAACAAAACCAACCCATCCTTGGCACAGAGGCTCTTGCTCTAGGATGTCATTAGCACACCTCAAGCCAAGGCCGGTTGAGTGTTGATCCTGATTCACTCACAACTTCACTCCCACCTGCTCTGTAACTATGACTGGAGCTGTATCTCAACACCACGATCCCTGCACTTTGCTTGGTGAAGCTGGAGTGCAAAGCAGACAAATCACTGCCTGGTGTCCCCATCACAATCAGCAACTTGTACCCATCCAAATGCTCACCCTGTGCTGTCCAGTCCTGTGAGGTCTCCTGGTTCATCTCTCTTCCCACTTCCATTCCNGCCCTTTGAAGGCTCAGACACGAAGTCTCTGATTCTGCTGCAAGCTCTCCCGAAGGACAACATTCCTCAGGGGAATCTGGTTGTAGCCCACGACGTTTGGTAGCCTTCTGTGCCAAGACTCAGCACCTCCTGAGCCATCCTGGAAGTGCCATTCTGTTGTAGCAGGCAAAGAACTGGTGTTCACAGACTAGAATTAAAATTTATAACGTGTATCCTCAGTGTTTGTGGGGGGAAGGATCTGTGTTTTCACACGTCTTTTTCCATGTTACAAACACGGTTATTAATAGTCTTCAGCTTCACTCATGAAGAATCTCAAAGAGGTTTCTGCATTTCCAGGTCAGATCCTCCGTGGTGTAAATCAGCAGCTCCCCAGTGAATAGTTGCCCTCATTTATACGAGCTCGAGAAGTGGGATTTTCAATTGAGTCAGTGATAAAAACCTCTGTGTATGAGGGTGGTGCTGGGATTGGGTCTTTCAGGGCTCACGGCTGAGAACTGAGCAGCAATCTGGAGGGGTGGGATGCCAAGAGGAGGGGTAAACCAGCACATCACAAGATGACACCCTTAAATGCTGCAATATATACACAGAGCATAATAATACACCTGAATCTCATCACCCAGGGGCTATTAACATGAGGATGCTTTGAGTACACAAAGCACTTAACTGAACGTAGTGTAGCTACACACGACACCACGGGGTGAGAGGAGCACTGCTGCCAATTAACATCAAAGGAAGAACTACAGAAGGTAGAACTGCACTTGGCAATTTCAGCAGAAGGTGTATTCACTTCTCCCCGAGGTCGCTGCCTTTTGGTGGGGATGCAGAATTTGACCCAAGACTCTGGCACCAGAGCAGCCAACACGTTGGTCTGTGCAGAGCTGGGACCAGGACTCTTTGTTGAATCTGAGACTGTACAAGTGTAAACTGTCAGCCTCTTAACTCCCTCCACCTCTGCGAGTGCCTCATGCTCAAAACCTCCCCTGGAGCAACTTGAGGCCATCACCTCTTGTCCTGTCGTTATTTCCTTGGGAGAAGAGCCCAACACCAACCTCACCACAACCTCCTTTTAGGCAGTGGTAGAGAGCAATGAGGTCTCCTCTCAGCCTCCTCTTCTCCAGACTAAACAATCCCAGTTCCCTCAGGTGCTCCTCATAAGACATGTTCTTCAGACCCCAAGAAACATGTTCTAGGCCCTAACAAAACCAACCCATCCTTGGCACAGAGGCTCTTGCTCTAGGATGTCATTAGCACACCTCAAGCCAAGGCCGGTTGAGTGTTGATCCTGATTCACTCACAACTTCACTCCCACCTGCTCTGTAACTATGACTGGAGCTGTATCTCAACACCACGATCCCTGCACTTTGCTTGGTGAAGCTGGAGTGCAAAGCAGACAAATCACTGCCTGGTGTCCCCATCACAATCAGCAACTTGTACCCATCCAAATGCTCACCCTGTGCTGTCCAGTCCTGTGAGGTCTCCTGGTTCATCTCTCTTCCCACTTCCATTCCAGCCCTGCTGCTCTGCAGTGAGAGCAGGGCACTTAACGCATCTATTTGTTCTGTAGGTTATATTCCAGAGATCTGATTATCTCCTAATTTCCTCACAGATATTTCTACTGGGGATAAATCTAATTTAAACAGTCCTTAATTGTTACGATTTTGTAAACAGTGTCTTAAACACAATAGACACAAAATTCACAACAAATTGCTGGAGGAGATGTGACAGTATAGGGAATCATTTTCATATCTTCTGGGACTGCCCCAAATTGAAGCCTCTGGTCTGATGTGAGAAAATTGATGCAAGAATTATTCCAGCGATATATCCCCCAAAGCCCTATTACTGTGTGGGAAGGAAAGATGCCCTGGATTTGTGAAATGAAGGAAGGAAAAAAAAGAGAGAGAAGGGAGAAAGAAAGAAGAGAAAGCAAGCAAGCATATGTATATAGGAATTTGTTTAAAGGTCAGATGGGTCCAGCTATAAAATGACATTTGCCTCCCTCAGAGCAAACCCAGACATCATCTGTGATAAAATGCTTGGCCAAATTAAACACTTGAAGTGAAGCCATTTGGTGCTTATGGTGCCTTACCCAGTATTTTTTGAGATTATTATCAAATGCAATGAACTGATATAAAAATTTTGATATGAACTTCCTACTAACTATATTATTTAGCAACATGCTTGTTATTTATATAGATCTAAAAAATGCTTCTACAAGGCTCTCTGAGTGAGTGTAATTAAATAAGCATTAAATATAATGAGACTAAACTTCAGCAGCAGTAAAAAATAAAGTAATAAGCTTTACAGAAAGTGAGCCCAGGCAGTCAACATATATTTCTGCTACAGCTAATGCTGCACTGCCTCAGTTCTGCTTTGTGACCATAGCTTATTTTTTTCCACATTTTAATGTTTTTATAGGAACATAATTTTATGGGCTTGTTTTGTATAAAGACTGAATAGCTAAGCAAGATAAATTAATGTATCAAAGAATTTACCCCTATTTCATACGTAAAACTTAGTTGTGCTTAGAAACTAGTACTTAAGCACTCACTCATCTCTTGCATAGAGAATCAGGACACTTCCCAAAACTGCTGTAGAGTTCTTCATCTGCAGTTAAAGTCTGCAGCTGAGGTAAAACCAGAGTCTAGAGCTAAGGAAAGGCACATCCACCTGCTGAGCTCAGGGGAACTGGCTCTGGAGTCCATCACTGAAAGCAGAACTCAGGCTGAGGGTCCTAAAGAGCTGCACAAAGGACTGGGACTGTCCCTCCACAATGGGATGTCCATGTCTATTGTGCTGGCTCAGTCATCACTATCTCATGCTGCCATCAGCTCCTGCTCACACAGGCCAAGGCTGAGCTCACCAACATCCCCTCAAAGTCTTCTCTCAAACCCTCCTGTCACAGGTTCCTGTGGGCCCAGCTCCTCCACTGCCCACTGTGGTGCCACCATCACCTGATGGACACAAGGACAGAGATGGCTCCTCAGGGGCCTTCACATGGAAGGACACCACTGAGAGAGCTCAGCAAGATGAGACCAGCCCCAACAGAAGCCACACCCAACAAGAAGCTCCTCCATCTGATGGCTCCTGGTTGATACAGTCCTGGCCTCACCCACCACCCCAACCACGACCACCTGGGTGAGGGCAGAGCCACAGAGACACAGGTGGGGCAGGTTCTGCCTCTGGAACCTGGAGCCAGTGGAGGAAACAAAACATTCTGCTGGGTTGTGACCCATCCACAGGTCACCTCCAGCTCGGGGCTCACAGCTCAGGGGGCCACAACTCACTTCAGTGTCCTAGAAGTGAATGAGGTGCATGAATGGAAGGACAGAGGAGAAAATGAACAGAATCCAAGATGTGAGGCACTCAAAGTCACACGGGCTAATTGAGAGCCCTCAACAGCAGCAGCTGTTAAATCCAGGTACTGCAGACCAGGGGCTGACAGACTCACTGGCCTGTGGCCATTTCTCTTGATCTCCATTGGAAATTGTCTTCTCAACACACACATGATGTTCCAAAGCCAGGACAGACACACATTTCACCCCCCTGTGCAGGGAGAAAAGGGAGACTCTCCTCTCCCTCTGTGTTAGCTGTGCTGCAAATGGCACGGTGCTAATGAAATGATAACAGCCTGACAGGACTAATTACACGCAATCCCACCAGTAATGAGCAGTTGCTCCTTCCTGCATCAGAAGAGTTCAATGTAAGCACATCAGTGGTCTCACAACCACACAACCCACTGTGATGGGCTTTCCCTTAGCTTTGAGAAGCTGTGCCAAGAGTGGCAACCCCCCCAAGCCAGGTTGAACCAGAGGGTCTTGGGCTTTTAACCCTGAAGTTGAAGCTGAACAGCTCAGAGAGATAAGGTCAAAGCTGGTTTAAAATCTTTTTCCTGGCTCTTTGTGAGCATAGGTTGTGCTTAGCCCCTTAATTTGTTGCTTTGCAGTAATAGAAGGGTGTGCTTGCATATGGTGCATCCATGGAGGGCCTATCCTGGTGCCATCTGCAGGGAACAGGACACAGGCGACTGGGTAGCATCAGTCCAGGGAAACAGATACTTACCATCCTCTGCCCTTCTCAGCTGAACAAAGCCAAGTTGCTGACAGGCACACAGTGGGTTGTTCCCAAAATGCTGTTTGGTGGAATGGTTGTCCCACTGAACATCTGGATCACTCCTGCACACCTCTTATGATTCCCAGAATCTTTGGGGAAACGAAGAAGTTGGTGCCTTGTGCTCTATTTTTGCAAAGGACTGGCCAGTACAGGAAGGGGCAAGGGGAGCACAGGGAACTTGGCTTTCATCCCTCTTCCATGTCTTCTGCAGAGCCCTGGGGTCCATGTCTGCCACAGCTGGAGAAAAGCATGCCTCAGTCCAAGGGCTGCAAGAGTTTGGAGACTCACTGAAATGGGAATTACAGGAGAAGGAAAGAAAGCTGTGAAGTTCCTGTGATGGCAGGAGATGGGAGAGAGGTCACCAGCCCACAGCAGCTGAGCTCTCACCCTGAGAGGTAGTCCAGCTCACGCTTGCCTTCACATACACCAGGTCCAGTGCATCCTTCCCGAGTGAAACAGACCTTGGGGAGGCTGCAGGGAGCTCCTCCAGGCATGAAGTGCTGTTTGTTTGGTGGCATGTCACCTACAACTGCTGCCCTGCTTGCCCTGTGCTCGTAGCCTGAGAACCTTTCTCTGTTTTACTTCAATTAAGAGTGAACTGAACTCAGGCCACGTGCAACACAGGTCATGTCTTGAGTCTCACACTGGGTTCCTTCCCTTCTTCTGCTCCTTTCAGATGATGTCACTGCATGGTGAGTGCTAGAGGGACACAGCTTCTGAACATGGTGCTCAGAAAGACAGCTCATGTCCACCTACAAATCTGCATAATCACCCAGAAAATGTACATGGTGTCCTACCCAGGAAGGGAATTAATTAAACCTGTGGCACTGCTGAACTAGCTCAGAATTTTGGCAGTAATTACAGATTACCGATGCCTTATTTGAAAGGTCCAAATCTCTTTTCACACTCACCAAGCAATGGCTCACCAGCACCAGCACACAAGGATAGCATGAACAAAAGCAGCCCTGGCCATATGGAGAACTTAGGAATAGAATGGAACTCTGAATCACACAGTTATTTGTAGTCAGATCATTGTACAACCAAAGTATTAAAACACAGTCAATGCAAGAATCGAGTGGAGGAAAAAAGTGAAAGTTTCTAATCCCAGATCCTGAGAGTATCTGCTTGGAGTTTTGTCTCTCAAGTACCCAAAAAAGAAAAGCATCTGTCAGGGCCAGGGTGAAGTTCAACTCTTCTAGCACAGGTTGTTACCTTGAGGTATTGACTGCAGTGGGGAACGGGTGATGGAGCTACATTAAAACTCCTGGGCAGGGACACAGCTAAATGGGACCCATCTGGCTCTGCTGGGGCAGATCTCAGGACCCAGCATGTGCCTGATTTGGAGAAGTAGTAGGACCCACGAGAAGACAATACAACTGCAACCCTATTACCCCATCTTTTTCTTTCCTTTTTCTCAGGGAAGTAACAAAGTAAACAAAATCAGTAGTGTGAAGAGCACTTGAGGCTGTCAATTCAGGTTCAGTAAACACTCCTGTGTCACTGCCAGGTTCGAAGCTGACATTTTCTCCTGTGTTTTCTGGGAGACAGAAAAAATAACCCTGATAATGTAGACTTACAAATGAAAGTAACTTGTAGGAGCTGCCTGACCCACCCTCTATAGGAAGGAGAAACATCAAAGATTTTAGGTGACCTTTTCAAGGGCAATTGTTCTCCCAGCCTTTTGTGCAGCAAAGCAGCATGTACAAGAACATAAAACTCACAACAAATCAATCCCAGAATAGTTACCAAGTTGATGCTTCAGAATTAAAAACAAATGCCAGAACAAAAAGTGTAACATGTACAGAGATTCAGAGCTGCAAGAAGTGTTGGGATGAGATTTACCCATCTCTTACTGGCCCCCAACAGAAGGAAGGTTCCAGCTGCAAGTGCTGGAGACACTCAAAGGGTAAAGGGTGCAGGGAAGAACAAGGACAAGACCAAGACAAGGTAGCAGCAGAAAGGGGCAGGAAGCAGAGAGGACCTGGGAGCTCAGTCAGAGGCTGGACTGATGGCACAGAGACAGGGGGAACCACTGCTTGGGGTGGCACTGGCTGGGCTGGGTTGGGATGGAAGCTGCAGGGGATTTGACTGGGGTCACAGGGAGGGACATGCTGCCCACACTCAACTGCTGATCTGGGCCAAGGAAGTCAAAAGGAGGATGGAGCTAAGGCAGAGGAGGCAGAGGGGCCGGAGGGACAGGGTGAGCAGGGGGCAGGGTTTCTGGCCATGGAGGCAGCAAAGAAACATCTCCAGGTTGGAATGAGATGGCAGGAAAAAGGGGGGAAACAAAGGAGTATTTGAATAGCATCTCACCTCTTGAAACTGGCTCCGGGATGACTTGGGGCATCCCCAAGTTTATTAGGTCAAGAGGGCTGGACAGAAAGGTGCCAATAAATGTGCTGAACCACGTGCAGAGGTAAGACAAAGGAAAATTGTTCTTTCAGAGCTCAGCAAGAGCACTGCCAGAAGGGGCATTAACACCTCTGAAGCTCTTTGGGTACAAAGACCAAACCCAGGGAAGCTTTGAAGGAACACTGAAGGGCTGTTCTCACCCCTTAGAGGGATGGCCAGACAGGGTATATGGTGGTGATAGGCTGCCCCAGATATCTCCTTGAGGTTATGGGGATAGGGTAGTGCTCATCCACCCTGTGGTGGGTGTAGGGGTTGGGTTTCATAAGTTCCTAGGGTCATAAGTTTCAAAAGTTCCTGTGTCTTGTTTCCATAAAAAAATAAAGGGGATTTGAAGGGTGTGAAAGGGTTTTAGAAGGAGCTGCTTCTGTTCACGAAAGTGGGCAGGAGGAGTCCTGAATCTCTTCATGGTCTTTACCTATCCTGAGACTAGAAACTAGAGAGGCTTTGAGCAGTGAGTCAGGGGCTTCAGGGGGTTATCCTACCAGACCCAGTATGGGCTGGACAGCTTGGATCGAGCTGAACCCAAATGCTGGCCACATAGTGTGATGCCAAAATCATGTCAGCTTAGAAGGAAATTCTTCACTGTGAGGGTGGTGAGACCCTGGCACAGGTTGCCCGGGGGGGTTGTGGATGCCCCAACACTGGAGATGTTCAAGGCCAGGCTGGATGGGGCCTTGAGCAACCTGGTCTAGTGGGAGGTGTCCCTGCCATGGCAGGGGGGTGGAACTAGATGATCTTTGAAGTCCTTCAAACCTAAGCCATTCTATGAACTTAGGAGCCCTTGCCCCATGTTCACTGTCCTTCCAACCCATCTCACAAATCTGCACAAGCAGCACTGTGAGTTGAGTGGCTTGGCTGACAAGATGGACTTTTCTCTGATCATCATCTTCGCTGGTTTGGCTGGTTGCATCTGACAGCACCTTGCTGATGTGGAAGGGAGAAAGGAGCAATCAGACACGGGGAGACATGAGGCTGGGAGGTAGAATTATAAAAGACTGAGCCATATTTCACTGTGCACACCATTTAAAAATATGGTCCTATGTTTAATGTTAATGGAAACCATCACTCATGCACCATCGCCATAGGGACATTTCTATTAACATTAAACATACTTTGATACCAGTAGATGCTACTGGTTGGCAGAGGAAAGTTACAACGTGTGTAATTTTGCTCTTTGTTTTCTCTTACCATGTGTAGGTGTCTGGGTGGCACTGTTTAGTATCAGGTGATTATAATTTTGTTCTTGGTCATCTGAAATTCACAGAAAAAAAAAAGACAAAAGCCTTTAAGAAACAACTTAGCATAGCCACTGATCTGCAGATGATAATTACAGCTCACAGCATTCACAGGAAATCTCAGCATGATTAGAGAAAGGAGAGGAAAATGCTTAAGAAAGCAGAAGATTCTCTTATGTAGTTCACTTAAAATTCCAGATGCAAGAAGAACATGATAATGGGAAACTGCTCCCAATCTGCTGAGCCTGCAAATTAGAGTAATCTGTGAAGGTAAGAAGCGTGTCCAGACAGGAATGAACCACAACTGGTGTCCCAATATCCATGGTGGGAACTGCTGGAGCCTTGCAGCACCCACCCTGCTCCATCTCCAGCCAGCATGGAAGTTCTCAGGTTGATAGCCCCAACTACACAAAAACAGACCCTCCCACTGTGACCACAACAATGTCCTGTGTGAGTACAGGGAAAGATCAAATGAGTGGCCTCATAAATGCAGGAGGTAGAGTTAAATAGCTGCACATGGGCTGGAGAGCTCCCTCCTCTGAGAAGTGAGAATCCTGCAAGATTCTTCTGATGACAGGAGGAGGAACGATGGATGGCAGAACCACTGCTACCCTTGGGGTTAGTAACTACCCTTGGGGTTGGAAAACAACTTTCTCTCCTTCTCACTGGAATAAAACCATTAGATAAGGGACTGCTGATAAACTTCCATCATTTTTAGTTTCCAGACAAACCTTCAATATGGAGTGAACTCTTTGTTTGTCTCTTCACAACCCGTTGTGGAACCGTAGTAACGGATGGTGAGAAGAAATTCCAAGAAATCTTCTTGCACCTCCTGCTCTCCTGGTGCAGGGTGGGCTAGTGTGGTGGCTGGTCTGCTGTCCCTAAAAACCTATCGTTGATATTTCACTTTCTTCCCAGAAGACCTATTTCATTAGTTCTTTCTTACTGCTTTTTAGGCCAGTTGCTGCTTTGCTCTCTACCAGGGACATGGACAAAATCCTCTTTATTTCTGCAATAGCTCTTTATGACAAAGCTGTTACTTTGTGTTCCCTTCACTTTATTCTCCAAACTAAACAACACTGTTCCCTGTTTCCCTCTGGCACTTGTTTTGCCTTTGACTTTTGTCATTGTAGCATCCTGTGCTCTCTCTGATGGACCCAGATCCTTCTCAAGTCTGCAATATGGTCTGGGAGATGTTTGTGAGGAGTGACCACACCAATACAGAGTGGAGTGGCTGGATTCTTCCCAGTCATCTATTCTTATTCACACAAACCTACATTTTTTTCCTTTCCCTAGTTCATGTAAAGTTTGTGATCCTTTATCATTCCTCATTGCTTTTCCAAAGAACCTGTCCAATTGTTCTTCAACATATAGAAGGCTTTTTAGTATTCCTGTTCCAGTGCAATGCATAGCATTTTTCTCCATTTAATCCATTTATTTTCAGTCCAGTTTTCAACTGTGTCAGGAAAATTTTAAATTCTAATCCCATCCTCTAACAGACTTATGGTCATCCAAGCTTCATATCATCTGCAAATTTAATAAGGAATTTACTTTTCCACCAGTAACAAACAGACTAAATGCAGAACCACATCAGCTCATCCTTCTACTGATTTTTAGTTACCTTTTATCATCATAGAATCATAGAATGTTTTAGGCTGGAAGGTACCTCTAGAGCTCATCTGGTCCAACCTCCCTACAGGGACATCTCTACCTAGGGCAGGCTGCTCAGAGCCCCAGCAAGCCTGACCTTGAAGGACTCCAGGGATGGGGCCTCCACCACCTCTCTGGGCAGCCCATTCCACTGATCTGTCACCCTCAGATTAAAGAACTTTTTTCTACTATCCATTCTAAATCTCTCCTTTCCCAGCTTAAAACCATCACTCCTGGTCCTACCATTACAAACCCTTTTGAATAGACCTTTCCCTTATGACAAACCTTATGGTTTGTCAGCCATGACAGCATCTACCCCAGAGGGGTTCATCAAGAACAGGCTTCTCAAATTAGTCTCACATAACTTCCCCAGACACTGCTGACAATCTTGCTAAGGTCCTGATCCTTAATATATGTGGTCTCCCTGACCATAAAGCACAATAAAAACCAAAAATGAGCTTAGCCTGCCATGGTTTGTTTTGGAGAAGTCCATGTTGGCTCTACTGTACCTCACTGGAAGCTCATCTCCCTGCATAGCACACTCAATGTCTGTGTCCAGCCAGGATGAAAAGCAGAGGGTATTTATCTGCAGGACAACAGCCTGGACACCTTTGCTTACTTCTCCATCTAGAAAAGAGTCACTCCTTATATAGACAGAGCTGAAAATATAGAAAGGATATTAACTTGGCTATTAGTGTGTGATGAGCAAACCTTGAAAGGAGACCAGGTTCACACAGACACCCAAAGTGCCCTTGAATAAGTGGCCTACAGGTCACCTAAATTAGAATCTTCCTTTGGATCCTCCATTGCTGATGACTTCTAGCAAGCAAAAATCTTTTTGTGACTTTATTTCTGGCTTTGTTCCTCCACACAGACTAATTTCACTTTAAGGTGAAAACTGGACTGGAGGATGGGTGGGACAAATAAGAAACTGGGTATTTCTGGAGTCCCTGTAACTGTCTGGAAGGATTTTCAGAGAGATGGGATCAGACTCATCTAGTTTCCAGCAAGTATAACACGGAATCCCCTTCACAAATTCCTGCATTTTAACTGTTGCTGGAGTTCAAGCAGACCTTTTCAGTAATATGGTTTTAAAAGATTGTGTGTGATGCAAAGTCTGATACATGTCTAAAAGAAATAGCTGAAGTATTTTTAGTCTTCATCATCAAAAACCACAATATACTTTAGGTCATAACTGAGTCATCTGCCTTCAACTCCTATTAGATCTTTCATAAACAATTTATTACAAGAAAACTCTTCCACATGTAGGTATTTCTAGATCATGAGGCTTGTCAATCATCACCTTGATAATTCTCTTAGATAATCTAAATACTCTGGGCTGTGGGACTAAGGTCTGGGCTGGTATGTACAGACTTAATCAATCAGTTCATGCCATGCTCCAGCAGAAATGTGTTTGGGATATCACTGTTAGGCTGGGGTTTAGTCACTACAGGGCTGCAGACACAGCTTGGGAGTAGCCTCCCTGCTCTATGCAGAATTTTTAGGGGTTTGGATGCAAAGGCAGCTGTTTTGTACAGTTGTACAGACTTGAGAACAAGTGTTTATCTCTTATGGCTGGTTTTCTGTTACCAAGTTCATCAAAGCACAGAATCACTGAGGCTGGAGGCACCTCTGGAGAGCATCTAGTGCAACCCCCTGCTCAAAGCAGGGTCAGCTAGAGCAGGTTGCCCAGGACCATGTTCATTAGGGGTTTTAATATCTCCAAGGATGGAGACTCCAAATCCTCTCTGCAAACCCTCTTCTGGCATTCAACCACACTCACAGTTAAGAAAGATCTTTCTTATGTTTAAGTGTAATATTTTATATTACAATTTGTGCTTATTGCCCTCTCACTGGGCACTCTGAGAAGAGTCTGGCTCTATCTATGTTACTTCCCCATCAGTTTTTCACATACATTGATGAGATCCCATTGAGCCTTCTCTTCCCCTGGCTGAAAAGACCCATCACATGGGATGCTCCAGTTCCTTGAACATCTTCCTGGCCCCTTGCTGGACCCACCCTAGTTTGTCTCCTGTACTGGGGAGCCCATCACTGGTCCCAACACTCCAGATATTCCTCTCCAGTACTGAGTAGAGGGGAGGAATCACCTCCTTGGACCTGCTGGTAACACCCCTGAAGTGCAGTCCTGCTGCCTTTGCCACAAGGGTGCATCACCAGCTCGTGTTCAGCTTGGTGCCTGTCACGTATTTTATTGGCTATTTTACCCACCATTTATTACCTTATTTATAAGCTATTACATCTATTTTTGAAAGTTGCAAACTAGGTGGTGAGTAATGAGCCTGTTGGATTTTTTGATGACCTCTCCTTGACATTTGCAGCTGATACGTTCATTGAGCATGACTAAACTGCTCCACAGCCACTTCTCTCCTGAAAGCCCTAGAAAGTGAGATAATTCCCCAGGAGGTCTCCAGCCCTGGACATGCTTTGTGTAGCAGCCTGTGGTTCCTCTGCCAGTCCCTCTGGGTTTCATGGAGGTGTAGGGCTGCAGTCACGGGGCATAGCTAAGGACAGCAAGGACTTCCAGCCTGGCTACTGCAAACATGATTTACACATCAAACCACAGAAAACATCCAAGCATCCAGACTGTTTGTCCTCTTCCCAACAAACATTGCTTACACACTGCAGGAGCTGGCAGATAAAAGGTTGCACAGAGATGGAGGCACCTGTGTGTGCAGAGTGCAAGCTTTTAAAACAGCAGCAGACAAAACTTGAACACATCAATTGATCCAGAAGGAAAACAACAGAGGTTTCCCTCTCCTGGAAACACAGAATACTCCAATGGAGTCACTCTCACAACCTCACTCCCGGGTGAAACTGGGTCTTCACTGTGGACAATTACACCTGAATAGGAATTACTGTCTTCTGATTCTGATCAGCTTTCCATTTCACCCCAAATACTTTCTCTTTCCCCTTCCCTT
>VYZX01025717.1:38688-60285 GCA_013401335.1 Brachypteracias leptosomus
CCCTACCTCACCCCTCTCTTCCCTTCCCTTCCCTTCCCTTCCCTTCCCTTCCCTTCCCTTCCCTTCCTTCTCTTTTTTTCCTCTCTAAACCAACTCAGGTGCTTTAAGGCTACAGCTTAAGAAATAGCATCCAAAATAGTCAGGCCTTGAATTATTGGCATTTTCATGTGGCTGAGCTAATCAGGCATCTGAATGCAGCACTGGGCTCCATTTACCACTTCTGTAGCCTATTGTAAACACTTTCTAAGCAATAAAATGCTTTAAAATGATGGCTGAGCCTTCCTGCACCTCTTCAGGTTTAACAAGATAATGCTGTTAATTGTGAAGTGCAGGTTGGGCAGGAGCGGATCTATTGTAGAGACAAAGATCTCAGTTCAAAGCTATTTACTGGGAAGCTCCATTAGGGAAATAAAGGATTCGCAGGGCTCGGAGCTGCCAGCCCACAATAGGAAACTCTGAGCACAGCTGGAGGAGTGAGCACAGACAACAACCAGCAGAAAGGAGGAGATATTTTACTGGCAGAAGGGAAACCAGCAGCCCCTCTGCAATCTGGGCAGTACACATGCACAGGTAGAGGCTTTTAAGGGCTTCAGGTTTTTTTCCAATCAAAAGAAGTGTGGGCAGCAGATGGAGAGAGGGGATTCTGCCCCTCTGCTCTGCTCTGGTGAGACCTCACCTGGAGCTCTGCGTCCAGCTCCAGAACCCTCAACACAAGAAGGACGGGGACCCGTTGGAGCAGGGTCAGAGAAGGGCCACAAAGATGATCAGAGGGCTGGAACATCTCTCTTATGAGGACAGGCTGAGAGAGTTGGGGGTGTTCAGCCTGGAGAAGAGAAGGCTCCGAGAAGACCTTATAGCAACCTCCCAGTATCTGAAGGGGGCTACAAGAAAGCTGGGGAGGATCTGTTCACAAGCTTGTAGTGATAGGATGAGGGGCAATGGTTTTAAACTAGAGAAGGGTAGATTTAGATCAGACATTAGAAAGAAGTGTTTTACTCTGAGGGTGGTTGATCACTGGAACAGGTTGCCCAGAGAGGTGGTGGAGGCCCCATCCCTGGAAACATTCAAGGTCAGGCTTGATGGGGCTCTGAGCAACCTGAGCTAGTTAGAGATGTCCCTGCTTATTGTAGGGGGGTTGGATGAGGTGACCTTGGAAGGTCCCTTCCAACCCAAACTATTCCATGATTCCATGACACAGTAAGGACATAAGAAAATGCCACATCCCACACGGTTGTACCCATGGTCTGTGTGTGGACTCAGTAAACTCAGCTCTGGGAAATACAACTTTTCACCCATGTGGTGAAGGGGAGCCTGGGATGGGGGCATTGGTGAAAGGATAAGGGAAGATGCTGTTGGAGGGGACTGGGTAAAGGGAAAGAAAAGACAAGTTTGCAGTACTGGGAAATGTGAAGACACAACTTTCTGCCTAGATGGCCTTGCTGCCTTGCCCAGGTGGCCCTTCTGCTGCAGCTACCAACCTGGCTAAGCACTCTAGAAGCTCTCAGTGCTACTGGGTTAGGACTCACCCACCAGTAAGTACCTGCCTTAGCTTAGAGTACAGTGAAACCAACCAGGGCAGCTGCCATTCCTGCTCTACCCCTGGCCTGCAGGAGAACCTGTACAGCTGCCCTGCGGGCCCTGGAGAAGTGGCCCAGTCGAACGTGCAACATCCATAGTATGGTCAGCCACAGTGGTCCCCAACCAGGTTCTCCTCCCTGCACCACCATGGCCACCAGTGCCAGCACCCATGGGTCCTACAACCCTACTTCTGCTGGTGGCAGCGATATCTTGGACCCTGAAAAGGAGAAATCTTCTTCCAAGTTCAGCACCTAGGGAAGCAAATGAGCCTGTGCACCACCACTGAGTCCTTGCTGTCTCTCTTCTCCCTATGGCTTCCTCACATTTCCCCATGGCTCTCCATGGAGATGACGCTCAGATGGGCCAGCAGCCCAACACTGCCAGCCCAGGTGTCTCCTGCAGGAAGGACATCTTTGCAGTGCCTGCAGTGAGGACTCAGGCAGCTGTGTGAGAGGGGTTCAGGGGATCTGCTAAACTTCCCCAAGAGTCTCTCTCCTTACTGTCCCCAGCCTGTGTTTGAAGATGGGAGAGGAAAGTTCCCTCTATTCATTCCTGAAATTCCGCTGGCAGTGCACGTGCATTTTTGAGAAGACTTGGTCTAGTGTGAACCATGATATCTAGTGATTGATTTCAAGAAGCTCAAGCATCTTTCCCACAGAGGATGATAAACCATGAAACTGTCATTTTCTCAGGGAATATGGAGAGTGCTTTATGGTCCTACAGTGGGTAAGTGACTTTGGTGTTGGGGCAACACCCACTCCTCCAGACATCCCTGGCAATGGTCACCGTGAATGCCCAGAGCAAGTCAGGACTTGAGAGCATCCCTAATGGGCAACTACAATCAGAGTATCTGGGTTAGCTCCAGGGGTGGGGTGGTGCTGGACAGCCCTTCACCCCCTTCTTCACAGTGCTGGGTCTCCTCATCTGCTGAGGGATTGATCTCAGCACTGACAGGAGCTCCTCCTCCCATGGCCAGGACCGACAGCTCTGACCTGCAGCATAAATCACTAACTGAACTGTCTGCCTCAAGGTGCAAAACTCTGGGTAACCACCAAGAAAACTTTAAAGAGCCCCCAAAGAGCTCCCATTGCACTTCTTATCCAGGAGATCATCTTAAGAAGCCATCTTTTTGTGTAAGGACTTAACCTTTCCTTTGGCACCTGGTTTTAGTCTTCTCTAGGGTACATTTCTTTCAATCTCAGGGATTTCGCATGTGTTTATTGTTAATAAAAACTAGATTTATTGTGCTCAATAATGGAAAAAATATCAAGTGTCAGAATATGGAAAGAAAACACTGTATTTTCCAGCCTGTCTTTCCTAATAAAGTCCCTTATAAAAACTGCAAAGCAAGGCTGTATTTAATATATGCCAGCTGTATTACAGGTATATAATAGTTCTGACAGTTATGCAATATTTTGCATTAGTTTTACAGTATTTATTAAAGTACTGGGAACCCCTCTGAAATCTAGAGTCAATAGGACAAAAGAAAAGGGCTAACGAGGAGCAATCAGCCCATGACATACAAATCCTTGTCTTCAGCCCCTCTGGTCTTTTCAGCAGCCTCAACATTCACCTGCCTTCAACCTTATTCCCCAGCTGAGGTTTCCAGAGCAGGATGCATCAAGCAGTTTATTTTTCCGATGACAAGATAACTGCTTGGCAGCTGCACTAATGAAGAGAAAATCCCTTTCAAGGACTAATCTTCCAGAATGCTTAAATACAACAAAAGATTCCAGGCTTTAGGAACTGAAGGAGAAGCAGACCCTGAAGACAAGGAGGAAAGCAGACCAAAAATTGATGAGGAGAATGTAAATACTTTTGGCATAAAGCTCCTGATTGATCATCTGCCTGCCCCCCTTGGGTAGCTTCTACTCACAGTTTGTAGTCCAGGGGGGGACCTTTGAGCAAATGCCCTTTAACTGCATGACACTGGTCAAGCAAAGCTGAGCTGGGTGTCAGGGCAAGGGGAGCAGGCACCGACCCCTGGCTATCCAAAGCCTTGTCCCATTGGTTTAGATGAGATAGAGATGGTGGCAGACAGCAGCTCCCAGCACTGGGGGTCATAGAATGGTTTGGGTTGGAAGGGACCTCCAAAGCTCATCTAGTCCACCCGCCCTACAAGAAGCAGGGACATCTCTACCTAGGGCAGGTTGCTCAGAGCCCCATCAAGCCTCACCTTGAATGTCTCCAGGGATGGGGCCTCCACCACCTCTCTGGGCAACCTGTTCCAGTGATCAACCACCCTCATAGCAAAGAACTTTTTCCTAGTGTTCAACCTAAATCTACCCTTTTCTAGCTTAAAATCATCACCCCTCTCCTGTCACTACAAACCCTTGTGAACAGATCCTCCCCCACCTTCCTATAGGCCCCTTTCAGGTATTGGAAGGGTTTTACAAGGTCGCCCTGGAGCCTCCTCTTCTCCAGGCTGAACAAGCCCAACTCTCTCAGCCTGTCTTCACAGGAGAGGTGCCTCAGCCCTTGGATCATTGTTATGGCTCTTTTCTGGACATGTTCCAACAGGTTCACATTCCTTTTGTGCTGGTGGCTCCAGAGCTGGACACAGAGCTCCAGGTGAGGTCTCACCTGAGAGCAGAGGGGCAGAACCACCACTCTTGATCTGCTGCCCACACTTCTTTTGATGCAGTCAGGGACCTGGGGAGGCTCAGCCCATGGTCCCTTCCCAAGGGAGGTCTGCCCAGTCAGCCAGGACTTATCAGAGGTGATGAGCACATGAATACTTAGCCCAACAGCTCGTTAAATCCCAGCTGTCTTGCATGTACATTGGCCAATAACTAATTACTTTGTACTCCTCTGCTGTGAATATCCTGCTCCCAGCGTGCTCCTTCATCTGGCCAACGACACCCCAGCAAACTGACCCCTAAAACAGGGACTGTGGCCAGGGGCACACCAGACAAAACCAAACACGAAGCCACCAGTAAAGTCAGCATGTCAGTCACTAGAGGGGTTGGAAATGCCCGATTCAAGGCTGTCCCCAAACCCTTAATTTGATATTCATTATGGCAGGTTTTTTTTGTTCTACCATTCCAGCCTATTTTTCAACTGTAATCCTGTGACTCATCCATTGAACAGGATGCTCGGGGAATAAGGCAGCTATTGAGGAGTTATTTTAATCCTCATTAAGCAGTGAATGGCCCTGTTCTTCAGGATCCCACGCCAGCCAAGCCCTGTGCTGATGATGGAACTGTTATTTTCCATGCCTTCCCTCACAAGCAGGTTCCCTCCTCCCATGGCAGGGGGGAGGGGGCTGTCAGCCCCAGATTCCAGCTGAGCAATGGTACTTGCATCTGCAAGGGTTTATTACTTTTGAGGAACAGCCTGGAACACTCCGGGCAGAGCTTTCCGATCCCACAGGGGATTTTTAATAGGATTTTGCAAGCATAAATCAGATGCTAATTAATCATCCCACTTTTGCGGGGCAGGCGAGGCAGGTGCAACTGCTCCTGCTTTTCATGTGGGGAAAATGATGAGGGCAGGTGGAATCACTTCTCTGTGGCCACACAGCAGCAGGAGGAGGACTGGAAATGCTCCCCCCGGCCCAGTTCAGCCCCAGGCTTGTTCCTCTCCACCACAACCCTGCCGGCCACAGCAGCCAGAGCAGAACCAGCCTGATCTTGGTGGGGGCATCTCACTGGAGCTCAATGCTTTTGAAGATGAGGTTGCAGGTGGTTGAAACTCAAGGAACAAGAAACCAAAGTGACTTTGAAAGGCTCTGATGAACTGAGTAGCTCAGCTCCCTCCAGGCCTTTCCCAAGAGGCAGACCCACCACATCAGCAGAGTCACAGGATCATAGAGTGTTTGAGGCTGGAAGGGACCTCTAGAGCTCATCTGGTCCACCCTCCCTCCACCAGCAGGGACATCTCTACCTAGGGCAGGCTGCTCAGAGCCCCAGCAAGCCTGACCTTGAAGGACTCCAGGGATGGGGCCTCCCCCCCCTCTCTGGGCAGCCCATTCCACTGATCTATCCCCCTCAGATTAAAGAACTTTTTTCTACTATCCAGTCTAAATCTCTCCTTTCCTAGTTTAAAACCATCACTCCTGGTCCTGTCATTACAAACCCTTTCGAATAGACCTTCTCCTGCCTTTACATAGCCCCCTTCAGATACTGGAAGTATCAGAGACTGGCCCAGCATTCCCCAACAGAAGGTCCTCTCCTGCCCACCCTGCTCTGCACCCTCCTGAGCAGCATCCTGGAGGGCAGCTGGAGCTGGCACACCCAGTGTGGTTCCATGGCTGCTCTGTGTTTGGCTGGCACAGCAAGGCCAGGCAGGAGGCTGGTGTTTCTCACTCCTGGAGACTTGCACGGTGGACCTGGCTGCAGGAACTCGTGGGCAGTGGCAGGAGAGTCTGGCTCACCTGGACACCAGCCAAGTGCTCTCCCCACCCACCTCCTGGAGCTGTCACTTGGTGCCTCCTGCTTCTCACATCCTGGGGCTGCTACAAGCCTCAAGTGGACAGCAGTGACTCATGGCCAGAGCTCCTCTGGCCAAGCTCTGCTCAAGGCAGATAGCTTTTCTGGAAAACATCCACGAGGAAACTCAAAACTGTCTGAGTTAACATTTCACAGGAATCTTCCGCTCACTCATCTGCTACTTGTTGACCTTTTATTTTCACAGTTTAAATGGAAGTCTTTCTAAACTGTAAGTACTTAGGTATACTCACAGGCAGGGCTTAGTCTGCCCAGAAAAGGAAGGAAACAGTAAAAACCATCACTTGCTTTAGGTACTGCACAAGTTCCTGACAAAAAAACTATGATTTTGCTGTTGGGCTTGCTATAAACAGTGTTTCTTATCAGTAGAGTCTTTTCATATGAGTGTCCACGTGTATCTACAGGCACATAACACAGGTAGATGCTGACGTGTACATGTATGTACCACCTGGTCCTCATGGTAGAAAAGCAGAGGGGGACAGGGGTCATTTCACTTTATCTTTGTGGCTTCACAGCAACGGGTATTGTTCATTCATTATTTTCAGGCTATAGGAGATGGAGGCTTACACATGGACTGTGAGAAATCAAGGAGGAGGTGAATGTAGAGCTGCAGGTGGAAACTACTCCTCTGCAATGGGCACTGGAGTTCTGGAGGTTACCTCTGATCACTTCAGAAAACCAGCATGGCCCTCTGAGCTATGCCAAAAAACAGGTAGAAAATGATCCTTCTCCCCTATCCCTGGAGGTGTTCAAGGGCTGGATGGGGCCTTGAGCAACCTGCTCTAGTGGGAGGTGTCCCTGCCCATGGCAGAGTGGTTGGAACTAGATGATCTTTGAGGTCCCTTCCAACCCAAACCATTCTATGAGACGATTCTATGATATGAAATATCTGAGTAAAAATGGGTAGCATGAGGAGAACTGTCTCGTACAACAGGGCTTCAAGTTCACTCACTAAAATCTGTCTCCTCTGTTGAAGGAAGCACAGGCTCACACTCATTCACAGGGGGTTCTCTGCCCCCCCCACACCCCTATACCCAGTGATGGAACAGGCACCATGTCAATCATGCCCACTCCTGAGCTCCCTGCACACAGCTTGTTTCTCCTTCACGGTGCATTTCTGTAGATACCCACTGACCCTCAGAAGCATCCAGGTGCCAAACTGCAAGAGCAAACTGTCTGGAAGAGCTGGTATGAGGAAAATACAACTTCTGCTTTCAAGCAGCTAAAAAGTACATCAATAGAAAACCAAACCCACAAGTAGAATATTTCCCAATCTTGGCTAAAATGTTGTTTTAAACGCCAGTAACACCGCAGTGAAGATAAAGGTTACCAGAGCTACAAACACCTCTCCGAGGGAGCTGATGCTTTTTGAAGCATCTTTGGAAAGGTTGTTGTCTTGATAAAGAAATGGTTTTTCCTCTGTGTACACAAGGGAGTAGGAGGTGTATGAAAAAGGGCAGCTTTTTGCAGTGCTAACAGAGCCCTGCTGGACTCTCCAGAGGAGGCTCTGGGAAGGAGACACGTCCTGCATGGGAATTTCTCCACAGCAACGTCTCTGCTTGCAGAGAGCAGTGACTACAAGGACCCTCACCCCAAAATGGGAATGTTTGGACTCACTTTGGGGAGTTTAAAACCTCTCCATAGCATCCCTGGGGACATTCAAGGTCAGGTTTGGTGGGGCTCTGAGCAACTTGCCCTAGGTAGAGATGCCCCTGCTTATCATAGGGGGGTTGGATTAGATGACCTTTGGAGGTCCCTTCCAACCCAAACTATTCTATAACTCTAAGATTGTATATTTTATTTGCTCTAATTTTCTTTGGTTTTAATTTACTTAGTGCTGCCCTTTCTCCCACATTCCACCATAAATCAGGAAAACAAAGTGGTGAAATGAAGAGAAAAAATCCAGATGAAGAGCAAGACCAAGGACTTTATGGTGGGAGAGAAAGCTCTGCAGGGCTGGTGGCAAACCCCTCAGGACCAACTTAACTGGTGTTGACAGTCAGAGCCTGGGATCCCCTCTGTGTTTGAGAACTTCACACTGACTTTCCAAACACAAAGTAATTAGGTAAACACGGACTGGTTTCCTCCCAAACCAAGCAGCTGAGCAGGTTGTGTGACTAACGTTAGGCAGCCACTCACAAGCAGCATCTGGGGGAGAGCTCCTGGCTGCTAACCTTTGGAAACATGGTTAAAAAAACACAGCTCACGGGGGAAACATATGGTCAGGAGAGAACAAAATGTGTCCTTTAAAGGGCATTTCTGAAGATGAAGTTGATTTTCGGAAATAGCAATAGTATGGGTTTCTAAAGCAGGATTAGTTGAAGGCAATCTCTGGTGGAACACAGCCAGCTCTGGCACATTCAGAGGGGAGAGATAATTATGCTAATACCTTTGAAAGAAACACATGGTCGTTCTTAACCCCATGGTATTGGCAGGAAGGAGAAGGAAAGGGAACACGGAGTCCTCCCCCTCTTTTTCCCTCTTTCATGAAGTATAAAGAGAAACAAAAAGTGAGGATGAAATCCCTGCAAGAAGGGCTCTCCAGTGAGTCTAGTGGGGCTGGGCTGGGCTTCACTTGGAGAGCAGAAGACAAAGACATTATTCATGGCCCTTCCTTAGGAAACAGCAGGGTGCCTGTCCCACCTTCTCTCTATGCTCAAAAGACACAGGATCTGGCAGAAAGGTAAAAGCAGAAGCCTCCCTGCTTGTTCCACTCACAGATTCACAAAGAGTGGCAGGGGTTGAAAGGGACCTCTGGAGATTACCTAGTCCAACCCCCCTGCCAAAGCAGGTTCACCTAAAGCAGGTTGCAGAGGATGGAGTCCAGGTGGGTTTGGAATGTCTCTAGAGAAGGAGACTCCACAACCTCTCTGGGCAGCCTGGGCCAGGCTCCAACAGCCTCACAGAAAAAAAGTTTTTCCTCATGTTTAGATGGAACCTCCTGGGTTCCAGTTGGTGCCCGTTGCCCCTTGTCCTGTCACTGGGCACCACTGACAAGAGTCTGGCCCCATCCTCCTGACACCCGCCCTTTAAGTATTGATAAACATAGATAAGATCCCTCCTTAGTCTTCTCCTCCCTCAGCCTTTCTTCACTCCAAGCATAATTCACAGGAAAAGAAGTCTTATTTGGCTTCCCATGGAACCCAAGGGCTGAGAGTCACTGCGTGTCCTGTCCCAGGAGCACAGCAAGGCTGGGCTGCCAGCTTGCCTGGAGCAGACCAGGGGAGGGTTTTTCCAGCCTCTGTTCTTGCTTAGGGGTAATAAATGTGTCATGTTATAACCAACATGATAAGCAGCCTCTGAACTTGTCAACTGATGTTAGGTTCAAGTCATAGAAATCCACTTGCTCTCAATCTGCCAGCAAGACCTGGGCAGCCTCAAGGTGCTTGGACAGAGGAGCAGGGGGCTACAAGAAGGTTGGGGAGGGCCTTTTCACAAAGGTCTGTAGGGATAGAATGAGGGGGGATGGGTTCAAACTGGAAGAGGGGAGATTGAGAGTGGAAATTAGAAGGAAATTCTTCACTCTGAGGGTGGTGAGACACTGGCCCAGGTTGCCCAGGGAAGCTGTGGATGCTCCGTCCCTGGAGGTGTTCAAGGCCAGGCTGGATGGGGTTTGAGCAACCTGGTCTAGTGGGAGGTGTCCCTGCCATAGCAGGGGGGGTGGAACTGGATGATCTTTGAGGTCCCTTCCAACCCAAACCAGTCCATGATTACATGACTTTCTCTTTCTCACAGCCCTCTGCTAGAGGCATGAACAAGAACATGTGTCCTGCACTGATTTGAAGCTTATTTCATCCTTTTGCTGATTTCTGGCATTTTCCATTCCGAGGTGCAGGACTGTTTTGTATGCTTGTTAACTACTGAACATGGCTCTGGGCCAGTGCTCTGTAGACGATGAAGATCCAGATGCAACCTAACTCTGAGCATATCCTTAACTTTAAGCATGTAAGTGAAGCCACGAGCACTAATCAAGCACTTAAAATGTATTATGGGCCTAAGTGTCTTTATCATGGCCAAAAGAAAGTGGAAGAATTAAAAGCTCTATTTTACTCCACCCCTAATCCTAGCAGCAATTAAGCAGATGGTTAACTTTAAGCATTTGCTTAAGCCTAGCTGAAGTCACATTAAACATGGCTTTCAAAAGAGCACTTCTACAGAAATATCTGTATATGACAGAGTCAAAATCCAGCTTTTTACTATTAATTACCTTCTCTGTTCTTGCAGTGTTTCTATTCCCTCAGATTTGATGCAGGAGAAGGTGGCACAGGTGCTGAGGTACTACCTCTGAGCACCAGCAGTTCTATGTTCCTTGCATGACACACAGATCCTGGGATGTTTTATGCATGCTTATTGTTTTAATTTTTTAAAAAATAAATATTTAATTTAAAAGCCTTTTTTCCATATGTTGTAATGAGCAATTTTCTGCTTGGCCAATTCAAAAACAGCTGAAATGACAAACTAGGTTGGGGTTTTTTTAATAATTTTTGGCTTTTTTAATGTTTGTAGGTCTCAGAACAACTTGGATGTTGGGAAAATTGGATGTCTGTTAAAGGAAAAAAAAGGGGGAAAAGAGTAATATAAAAAGAGGGAAATCTGGATATGCTTAGAGGAACTTGCTTGCTTTCTTGGGAAAGCAGGGTGAAGATCTACACAAGCAGGGGCTGAGGGTGGGCTCTTTGTATGTCTGGTCTTGGCCTTACATGGGCTTTAAAGTCCAGCTAGTCCAGGAAACCCCCTGTGATTTCACTGTACCACACTGCTTGGCACATTGAACAGCCTCTAAATAATTCATCTGTCTATACTGGCAATAAGTTACAGTATTTATCACATATTTAAGTTTAGGTATCACATATTTAGGTTTGCTCAAACAGGTCTTATTTGGGGAAACCCTATGAGAACTACTGGACATGTTGAACACCAGCACCACCAGTTGGGGCATCTTCTTTGATAGAAAAGGAGCATCCCCTGAAACAAATGCTTGTGAGCACAATTTTCCCAGTTTTCTGTCAGAAATCTCTAAAGCCCCAGGTTCTTGAATCAGGAATTTCATCTGTCTTCTCATTAGAAGGAGATCACTGCCTCCTTTTCTGTAAAGAAGAGGCAGCAGCAGCACTTTGCACCTTGAAGGCCCTGAAGGCAAAAGGCAAACAAAAGACATCAACATGTATTTATTTTGAACCTGTGGTTTCTAATCCAACCTCAGATTTGTTTTCACATCTCATTTGTGGTTTCTCTAACACTTGTGGTTGGCACGACTGGAACTCCCCTGATAACTCATGCAATATTTACTGCCTCTCTGTACTGCAACCTGGCAATATGGCAGAGTGTAATATTTATAGCACTGAGCTCCTCTGCTGTAGGTAAAGCAATTTCTATTTATTTACTCACTCACTGCCTGCCATGGGAGTACTTATGTTGGAAAAGTTGATGCTCAGCTAGACTTGCTGGAACACAACTTTTTTCTGGGTTTTGGTGGTTTTTTAATTTTATTTCTGCACCAAGCTCACCAAGGCCAAGCAAAGAGAAGAGGAGGCTCCAAGGGGACCTTCTGGTGGCCTTCCAGGATCTGAAGGGGGCTACAAGAAAGCTGGGGAGGGACTTTTGAGGCTGTCAGGTAGTGGTAGGACTGGGGGGAATGGGTCAAAAGTAGAGGTGGGGAGATTCAGATGAGACATTAGGAAGAAGTTCTTGCCCAGGAGGGTGGGGAGACACTGGCCCAGGTTGCCCAGAGAGGTGCTGGAAGCCCCATCCCTGGACATTTGGAAGGCCAGGCTGGCTGGGGCTGTGAGCAACTGATGTAGTGGGAGGTGTCCCTGCCCATGGCAGGGGGGTTGGAACGAGATGATCTTTAAGGTCCCTTCCAACCCTGACAATTCTATGATTCTATGAAAGCAGTTCTGTGGTCATATTAATTGGAAGTGAGTGGGTGATGCTACTGAAGGAGGTGGTCTTGCTCCCTCTTCAGCCCTCACAGAATCACAGAAGGTTGGAAGGGACCTCTGGAGATCATCTTGTCCAACCCCCCTGCCAAAGCAGCTTCACCAAGGGCAGGTTACACAGGAACATGTCCAGGTGGGTTTTGAAAGTCTCCAGAGAAGGAGACTCCACAACTTCTCTGGGCAGCCTGTTCCAGGCTCCAACACCCTCACGGTAAAGAAGTTTCTCCTCATGTTTAGATGGAACTTTCTGTGTTCCAGTTTGTGCCCATGGTGAGACACTGGCACAGGTTGCCATGGAAGCTGTGGATGCTCCATCCCTGGAGGTGTTCAAGGCCAGGTTGGATGGGCCCTTGAGTAACCAGGTCTAGTGGGAGGTGTCCCTGCCACGGCAGGGGGGTTGGAACTGGATGATCTTTGAGGTTCCTTCCAACCCAAACCAGCCTAAGAAAGGGAAATGTTCCCTGAATAGCAAAGTGGTTCTTGCAGGATACAACAAGAGTGTGCAGGACATTTTCCCAATGCAGGGGAAGTCTTTTTTCTTCTCTCTTTGCCCTGTTTTCCTCTCCATCTGCTTTCCCCCTTCAGTGCTGTGGTAAGTTGCTGTCCAGATGGTGCTGACACACTGCAGTCTATGTAGTCCAGATGCAAAGCATGTCCCCTGAGGAAGGTGACTCTCTGCACCAAGAGCTGAGCTGCAAAACTTAATGGGGAGGCACTTCTAAAAGAGGAGCCCTGGCTCCTGGGCAGGCAGGGAGGAGCAAGCTGAGCAGGAGGCAACAGCACCTAAAATCCCTCTACAGAGGCTACAACCGTTCTGAACAGTTCAGAAGACTTAGAGCCAAATACTTGCTTGTTGCTTAAGGTCTTTGTCAAAGACCAAAGAAATTCAGGTCCTGAAAGCTCTGGATGTGTGAAGCTATTTCTAGGGGAAGGTGTGAGGTAAGTAGCAAGAGGAGGAGGACATCACGTTCAACATGCCACACAACACTTGGGGACATGCTCCAGTACAGCCAGGATGACACCATCCTCTCCTCAGCAATGCTGTCCAGACTATGGGCTTGGTCTGCTTAATGAAGAAGGTCTCACCAATGTATTGACACACAACTGATCTGCCAGACCTACTGTTAAGTCCCTCCGAGACCTTTCTCCCATCCCCTGTTCCCCATGGTCCACCACTATCTCAGAGCTTGGAAAGCTCATGCTGTTTGAGATAGTAATTCCATAGAATAAGATATAGAATCATTTTGGTTGGAAGAAAGCTTTAAGATTATCAAGTCCAACCATTAACCCAGCACTGCCAGGGCACCACTAACCCATGTCCCTCAGCACCACATCTCAACAGCTTTGAAACCCCTCCAGGGATGGGGACTCCACCACTGCCCTGGGCAGCCATTTCCTCTTGTCCTATTACTTGTTCCTTAGGAGAAGAGCCCGACCCCATCTGGCTCCAACCTCCTTGCAGGGAGTTGTGCAGAGCCAGAAGGTCTCCCCCAAGCCTCCTTTTCTCCAGGCTCAATCCCCCCAGCTCCCTCAGCTGCTCCTCACCACACTCCTGCTCTAGACCCTTCCCCAGCTTTGTTGCCCTTCTCTGGACACAGCTTTCCTTGTGAAAAAACATTTGAACATCAGTGTGGTGGTGGCCACTGTCACTTAACCTGGTACCTGCAGGAGAAGTCTAACTTCTCACACCTCATGGTTTATGACACCAATTTGATGCTGTCAAAAAGTGATTTGTATGTGAAGCCAGCAAGGTGTCCAGTGTCCCCAGCCCAGCACTCCTACATGAAAAGGCTAACAGCTAACTTGGTTCCTTGCAGTTTCCTCTCCCAGGCTCTTTTCTGGAGCATTTCCCTTTGGAGGAAGAGACGTTCTGCTCCAAATTCAGACTGGGGCAATTCTACCAAATACAAAGAGAGCCTCATTTCATGTGACCATTCCACAATTCCATCCAAGGCCTCTCCTCCCTTGAACAATTCTTGTGTTTAGCATCATGGAGATTTATCCTGGTTTCTCTTACCCAGATCACCTCCAGCTGCAGCTTAAATGTAGGCAAATGAATTTCCCTGGAGAAATGCAGCTCCTTGGAGAAATGCACATGGAGGGCTGAGACATGAAGTGTGGGCTGATAGAGCAATTAATGTCTCCTGGTTATCTGTGAAAATGATGCACAGCAGGGGTGGGGGATATTTGGGACTGGGAGGTCAATGTGGATTCCCAGCCTGGAGGGACTGAGCTGGTGTCCTTCTACAGTCCTATGTCCCTGCTCCTTCCTGAGCCAGGCTGTGGGGAACTCAACTAGACTGGGACATGGATCAACCCAAACACTTTCCATAGCTGGATCAGTCCCATACCTTGGCTGAGCCCAGGACTGTGCCAGCGTCGTGCAAAGGCCATGGAAGGTGAGGCTGAAGCTGCACTTGGTGCATTAAGCACTGAAAACCCCCAGGCTTAGAAAAGTGAGGCTGCAGAGACGGCTGTGAGCTGAAGTGAGCTGACTGAGAGCATCAATAGTGGATGTTCTTGATGTGATCAGCTGTCACAAACACAAACAGTTCAGCTGTGGCCATGCTTTGTGGCTCCCGGGCCAGGGTCTCCACACAGCTGATGGTGGGTTTGGGGCTTTCCAATCCAGCTGCAGGTGCACAGCAAAGAAGTGTCCATTAGATGGCAAGCTCCTCTCTGCCATGTGATGCTCTCCAGCCATGTGCCTCTGCCCATCTGCCTGGCTCAGGGCATGTGTCCGGGGACAACAGCCCTGGCAGTGCCATGCACTAGGTATGGCATGGGAAAAAAGGTGATTCTCCCAAGGATTCTACAGCAGCAAACATTGGGACAGAAATGGAAAATCAGTGTCCTTGAAGGGAAGAGGCTGTCCCAGATCTGAGCCAACATCTGTTACAGGGGGAGTATCTGGGCTCCGAGAGCCACCCCCCATCTGCTCAGTGGTTTTCTTGCTCAGTCTTGGTGCAGGGTTCCTGCTGAGCTGTGATGGTTGACAGCAGCCTCCTTGCAGACTGGGCTCCCCTGGACACTGCCAGCCCTGCTCTGGAAGGACCCTGAAAAGCCACCGCTGCCATTCCTGCCAGGAGTCCTGCAGCCCCATCTTGCAGGTGATGTCTTACATGGGCCACCTGACATCTCACCAATGCTTTTACCATGTTCTGACCACTCCATGGCCAGACCTGGCCTGGGCTGTCACTTCCCTGGGACCTGAGAGAGTTGGGGTTGTTCAGGCTGGAGAAGAGAAGGCTCCGAGGGGACCTTCTGGGGGCCTTCCAGGATCTGAAGGGGGCTACAAGAAAGCGGGGGAGGGACTTTTGAGGCTGTCGGGCAGTGGTAGGACTGGGGGGAATGGGTCAAAACTAGAGGTGGGGAGATTCAGATGAGATGTTAGGGAGAAGTTCTTGCCCAGGAGGGTGGGGAGACATTGGCCCAGGTTGCCCAGAGAGGTGCTGGAAGCCCCATCCCTGGACATTTTGCAGGCCAGGCTGGCTGGGGCTGGGAGCAACTGATGTAGTGGGAGGTGTCCCTGCCCATGGCAAGGGGGTTGGGACTAGATGAGCTTTAAGGTCCCTTCCAACCCTGACAATTCTATGATTTTATGATTCTGTGGTTCACACATTTCTGCATTATTCTGCTGTGGCTTCTTGTCATCCCCAAAACTCAGAGGGCTTTGCAAAGCAAACCAGGTCTGCTTAGCTCAGGCACAGGGTTACAAGTTCTGGGGAGTCTTTGGTGGGCCCCGGTGCTGGAGTGCACTGAACATAGATGTTTCCTAGTTGTTCTCCAAGCAGAGCAGCCCCACATTGTTGTCTTCTCTGCTGTACCCCAAAAGCCAAGAGGGTGCTCTGGCAGCCTGCAGAGCAGTACACAGGAGTCTCTGAGGACAGCCCCCTCCTCACCTCCTTCACCAGCCCTGGAATCCCCCCAGGGAAAGGCACCAGGAGGTGCTTTCACCTGCCTTTGTAAGAGCAAGTCCTGCACCCCGGTGAGCAGGAGCACAAATCAAAAGTGCCAATGTAATTGCTTTGCCTTTGCCATCAGGGAAAGTTCATTGAAAGTCTGATCTCATCCCTCCCTCCTCCTCCCAAACCTTTCCCAGGAGGGCTCTTGGGAGGACTGCCTGCAGCCCTGACATCCAGGAATGAGAGTCCCTCAGTGTCCCTCCTAAACACTCGTGCTGGGCCAAAGCCCCAGATTTGCCACCCTACCCGAGGAGGACTTTGCACCAACCCTGGCTGTGGGCTGAGCTGGGGAGGGAGAAGAGAGCCTCAAGCAGGAGGAGTGACCCTGGCCTGGAGTCAGTGGCCAGTGCTGTAGTTCAGTGGTTCTGGGACATGTGTCGTTTCCACAGAGTGGTCCTGGATCCCCTTCACCATCTGTCCTGACCCTAAACCTTGACACTTCTCTGCCAGAGGCCCTGCATGCTCCACAACCAGCTGCACTGCTGCCCATCTTGCACAGGCTGGAAGAACACAATTTTCCAAGAGTCCCTATGGCCACAGCCCATCCCCTGCAACCACAGACTTTGTAGCTTCTGCTTCTCCTCACTTAAAATGCCACCGAGTTTCCCTGCAGTTTAATATTTTGATCAGGCTTATTTGCTCCAAAAGGCTCCGACAGTGACTCACTGGGATCTGGGGATGTCTCTGACCAGTGCCCCCAGCACACCCCCAGCTAACAGGGGTCACTATTTTCACTGTCCTCAGCTCCTCCAGCAGCCTGGCAGCTGCCACTGCTTCCCTCCCAGACCTGCTCCATGCCCACCACTGGTGGCAGGCGGGAGAAGACAAGACCTGGGGGAACCCCCCCCTGCAAACACCCTCCTGGCAAAGCAACACTCAATCATCAGCAATCAGCTTTGATTTCACAGCACCCTCCTCTGCCCCTGAGACCCACGCGGGGCAGGGAAAGACTCCCAGGAGAGAGCTGGGAGTCCCAGGTGCTTGAGATGGGTGAAGAGCAATGTAGATGGAGGTGGCCAAGCAGATGTCCCCCCAGTCCCAAGCCCTGCCCGCACCAGCTTCCCACTGGGTGGAAGACCCCACAGCCACAGCAAAGGGATTTCTGCTTTCCACATACAATCTTGCCTGGTCTGAGGGAGTTGGGGAGTGCTTATAAATTCTGGACCTAAGATCTTAATATACCTTCCAATTTATTAACTTAGTAAGTTATTACTATCATAGAATCATTTAGGTTGGAGAAGACCTCCAGGATCGTCAAGTCCAACCTTCCTCCCAACATCTCCCTGACCCCCAGACCATGTCCCAAAGCACCACATCCACTTGTTTGTTGAACCCCTTCCAGGGACAGTGACTCCACCACCTCCCTGGGCAGCCTGGGCCAGTGCCTGACCAGATCCTGATTCTTGTTGTCAGTGTAATTTTATTTTTTCTAACTCACCTAACTTTCAATTTCACATCTTCTGGATTTTTCACAGGTTTGGGTAAAAAGAACTGAAGATTTACATTTTCCCTTTTGACACTACTGAATGTCTCTTGTGCTAAGGAGCAACGAGGGGGGGAACAGATACAAGATCAAACAGCTCTGATCTGATCACAAAATGTATTTGGGATGGAAATTAGGAGCAGGTCCTGAACCCAGGAGGTTCTGAACTCAGTGAGGTTCTGAAACCCTCTAAGAGAAAAAGAGGTGGGAAAAGTGATGCCTTTAAAGTGGGAGATGGCAGAAGGTAAGAGGCATGTCTGTGATGTCCTCAGTGACCACCCAACCACCCTTTTGAGCCTGGGCCAGAGGTGAACCCTGGCACCTCTCCATGCTGCTCATGAAGGCAAGCTGAGAACAGACCCTGGAGCAAGACCTGGGATTTTTCCTCTTTCTTCTCTCCTGGATGTTTTGCATTCTGCGAGTGCAGCACTGACTGGTGATTCATTAGCTCCTGACCAGAATGCAAAGGCTGGTCTGGCAGTAATAAAAGCACCATCACTTGGTTGAGAGGCTCCCTCCCATGCCGTGGTGCTGGGCTCCAGTGCTGCCCAGGGGCACGGTGCAGCTCAGCGAGGTGCCACGGCCACCACCTTAGACATGGTGGGACCTGGTGAATGGTGACTGAACATGGCAGATTACAAAGCATCTTAACACACTTGGAGAAAATACTGCTTTAAATCTTTAACAGCCACCACGGCAAGGCAGCTGCTCTGGGGGGGAACACTGCAGCCCTTCAACAATTCATGACAATGCTAAAAAGGGATGTGTGGGATGGTAGGAGCCATGAGCACAGTTTGCTCCAGGACACAACTACTGAGGTGTCCCCAGACTCTTGGGAGGCAGGAGTGTGAGATGGATTAAGAGCAGCATTTGCAAGTCACACTATGAACGATGCTTGAGACAAGAATTTCTCATGCAGGAACATAACCTGGGTGCATAAGGTCTTGAAGATTCCATCTCATGGAGCCTTTGTCTCTTCTCCCTCCCCTCCCCCTGCTCTCATCTCTCTCCTGCTTTGCAGAAGAGCTCCTGTCTCCAGAGCTCACAGATCACAGGCAATAGGGAGCAGAGCAGCAAGGCTGCAGGCTAACGAGGATGGGCTGAGATGGGATCTGGGCCATGGCAGCAGCTGTCAGGACTCATCCCTTCCTCTCCATCATCTCCCCACCCCTGTGCAATGAGAAGCAGAGCGACAGCAGGGCAGAGTATGGTACAGAGCTGCATCCACACTTAGGGCAAAATCCTCATTTTCTGGGGAGATGAGGCTTCTGGCGAGGGCAAGGCTGCTTGGGCTGAGCTGCAAGGGGCTGAGCTGCAGGGTGGAGTGGAGAGAGGTGGTGGACCTAGGAGGAGGGTATAAAAGGTTACACAGGAACCCCTGGATAATCATTGGGTGTTGGAGGAGCTGGGGCTGGGGCTTCAGGAAGGGTCTCCTTGGTGGGAAGTGGAGAACAGAATCTACACCACCATGGACAAGGGGGTTATCACACTCTCATGTTTCCTTCAAGAGGGAACTTGGAAGTAGAGTAGAGTCAATACTCTCTGGGGAACTGGGTCTGTGGACTGGGACTCGGCATGATGGGGAGGTAGGAGAGGACCCATGGAAAAGGTAAGAGAAGGAATTCCTCCCTGGACAAGGCTCCATGGTGCTCAGGCAGTCTCTAAGTGCCCAGGAAAGCACTGCAGTGCCAGCACCTGCCTTTGAGGTTGCTGGAGATGGCACAAGTCTAACCTGCTGCCTGCCGAGCCTCATGCCACCTACAAACACAGCATTAAACCACATCAGGAGCTATAAAAAAAGCATAAATTGCACCCTGTATGACCTCAACCATCTATCCCAGACCTCTGTGAGCAGTGCCTGCCCAACAGGCCAGGGCAAAGGGATGTGCAGCCAGAAAGCTTTGGGTTCTGCTACCCCTCCACTTGTGCTACCATCAGTAGCTGCCCAAGCACTTGCAGTGTCCCACCTCAAGAATGCCAGATGGAACTATTCACATTCACGGGCAGTTCCTGAGCCTGGGCAGAGAACAACCATTCTTTAAAATATTTGAGTTTTTCAAAATTGGCTTTTGTTCCCTCATAAGGGAAGAAAGAGTTATCTCCTGACAGATCCCTCAACAAATGCCTGCAGTAATGAGATAGGACACAGGACAAGCTCTCCCACAGCTCCCAGTCCTGCCCAGCAAGCCAAGGCTGCTCCCACCCTGCAGTGGGAAATGGGGGCAGCAGAGCCCAGATCACACTGGCTTGGCTCCCAAAGGCCCTTCCAGCCAGTGGGTCACATGAGCTGGGGACATCTCCTCAAGGGTCTTTTTGCCCAGAGCTTTCTCTCCACCTGGTGCAGACCCTGCCTGGGCTCCCTGTGCTACCATGGGCTGGCTGGTCCATGGCTGGACAGCAGGGGACAACTAAACACACCCTGTGGGAAATGCCTGACCCAGGCTCAGCAATGGAGGGGGAATGACCTGGAAGAGTGGATCACTCTCCCTGAGGCTCTTGGTGTCCCCTTCCCCACGTTAGAGCCCAGCTGTCCCCTGGCACTGCTGGCACCCCATGCTCGAGGTGTGGAGTTTGATGTTGTCACAAGCTGCTCCAGCTCCGCCATCTGTGTGTTGGGCATGGAGCAGCCTGTGGGATGAGGCTCTTCCATGTGCACCCTGTAGGCTTCCTAAGCATGGCCACCATCCAGGGCCATCAGCTGCCTCTCTGCTGGAGGCAGAAACTTTGCCTGCCCTTGGGACAAGGGACAAGGTAACCTGGCTGCTGTCCTCCAAAGAGCTGTGTGCTGATGGACCTGAGCACTCTGCAGCTGCCATGTCCCATCTGGCAGTGCAGAGATGCCAGCAGGTAGAGAAATGGGTTCTGGGGAGCAGAAAGGCCCTGGTAGTATCTACAGTGAGGGGAGATGTGACAATTTGGAGCAGATGGCGTCTCTTTGGGGACTCTTGAATAAAGCCCAGTCCTGAGAGCACTCTGGGAGGTTCAGTGGAGGTGCAGCCACCAGCCCAGGAGGTCTCTGCCAGGGGCTCAGACTTCCAGGGCCAAAGCAAGTGCTGTGACATTGTTCCCCCTGCAGTGACACAACATGATGAGGGTGGCTGCACTTCAGCAACATCAGCAGTGCCGGGAGAGCAGAGATGAGGAGGGGGAGCCTGCAAGCTCCACCATCAGCACACCCTGACATCATAAAATGGGTGCAGGTAGAGGTGACCCTGCCCAAAGGGAGCTGCAGCAGATTTTTGGCTTCCTCCCTGCCCTCCCAAAAGATCTCTCATCCTCCTGTTCCATGTGCAGGGCCCAGAGAGCTCAGCTGTCCTACTGCAGCACAGCCATGGTGTTGCCACATGGCCGTGCACAGGGGACTTCCCTCAGCCATGTCACCTCCAGGGGCGGCACTGATGGGGCAGGGCCTGGGGTCTCTTCTGGAGAACAGCAGCGACCTGCAGGGAAAGTTGCTATGGAAGAGCTACCTCAAGTGAGCCAGTAGCCTCCAAACTCACAGCCAGGCCTGAATCCTTCCCTTCTCACTTTTTGCCTGCAGGAGCCATGCCAGGGAACCGTGCCTGCTCAGGAGCCTCTGCTGAGTCCTCCCTCTACAGCAGCAGCTCTGGTTTGCAGGGAAGCTCTCAAGGGATGGGAGAGCAGCAAGTCCTCTCTGCAGCAGAGCCAAAGCCATGAGGGCCCATTGCAGCAAATGCTGAGCATCCAGGCCAGGGGCTGGGATGCAGGAGAAAGGTCCCACCACTGAATGGAATCATAAAGCAGCAGCTCCACTGATACCTGCTCTGGTCTGAAGTCTCTGAAGATATGAACCTCCTCCTGTGAAGGGATCCTGAAACAACACACAGCTTCTAACAGAGCTCACTCTACCTGCCTTTTGGAACTGGAGCTCATTGAGTGTTTGGAAGACAAAATACCTGGTTGGTGAGGCTGCTTGCTGAGCCAAGACTCTGTCCCAGGGGTGTGGCTGAAGACACTAAGGACTGTTTCAGAGGACACCATGCAGTAACAAAGCAGTCCTGTGTCTGCCTCTCCTAACTTTGCACAGCATTTCATGGGGCTCAGAACAACTCTTCTGTATCAAGCCAAACTCTCAGCAGGATCAGAGGGGGCTTCACCATGGAAGGCAGAGTTTCCATACATGAACATCTTCTTAGCCTTCCACAGGCTGAGAGAGTTGGGGC
>VYZX01025720.1:0-16974 GCA_013401335.1 Brachypteracias leptosomus
CAAGCATCATACATGTCGGTTCACTACTACGTACAGCTGTGGGATTTCTATGGCGTTCCTTGTGTTAGCAGCCATGAAAATTCTGATGTTAGTATTGTTCAGGCTGAAACAAAACCATCACTGACGTCACCTCATAACATATGAAGCTTCACTAGTTGTGGAATAATGCCCATGCCTTTTTGAGGTCTTGGATGATGGTCATTTGTAGATACAGACAGACTTTGACACTATTGACTGCCTTTCACTTTGCATCCAGGCTTGCATTGGAAATTGCACTTTGTTGTTTCTGTTAATTAATTTGAAACACTGATTTGAAATTAATGTAATGCTGAGTTATAGTGGGAGAGAAACAAACAAGCAAGCAATATGGGAAACCTTAAATATATGTATGCTGCAGTAGATCAATAAACTGCATTCTATCTGGTTACACACCTTACTGCCATGTTTTCCAGAGAGTGAGTGAACTGTTCACTTCTTGAAGATTTTTCCAGTGCTCAAAAGTTATTTCCTGAAGAGGTGTCCCAAATACCAAGCCACAAATATTGACATAATTGTGCTGTGTCCTGGAAAACTTCATTTTTGAGTTTTTAATGCATCAGTATTGGAAAGATGCATGTTGAAACAAAAAGCCCTTTTTATGCTTAATTATTCAATATCCAGATTATTCACAGCATGTTCAGCAATAATTTAGAGTTGAGGAGGTGTAACAAATCATTTTTTTACGGATAGGCTGTATGGATCACTAGAAGTTGCTAATACATGTTTGGTTGGGTTAATCCCACCTAGGGAAACTAGGTTATTATTACCTACAAGCCAAAAGTAACAGAAGAAAAGCTAAAGCATCTTGAAGAATCTTTTAGTTCTTCAAAGAACGATATGAATGGATCATTCTTCTTCTTTTCTGGCAATCCATCCTCATAGAAATACTGCTTTACCTCACTTTCAGTATTTTTATTTTTGAAGAAAAAGTTTCCTTCTTTCTTCTTTCCTTTTGCCAAAGAAAAATTTTTGTCACCTATTCAGAGAAATGAAAAGCAAAATTGTTCTAACCTTGCTCTGCAACTAACTGTCTCTCCTGTTTGTTTCTGATAAATGCATACTCTACTGAACAAAATGTTTCCCTAGTGGTGTTCTGATTCTTTAAGCCAAAGAAAAGTAGATAGGTGAACAGGCATTCAGCTATATGTCTCCCTTTCTCCAAAATGTGGTTCTTTTTCACATCTTAACTATGGATCGCAAACTCACATCTGTAAATGACATTGCAAAAGCTCAGGGGAATCTGAACCAAGTTACGTGGTGTCATTCTGTCTGTGTTTTCTCTATGAAATATGTACTTGTGTCTGGGACATTTATCATTCTATAACAGTTTATTCACAAGATGTAAAAAGTGTGAAGATCCGTATGTTTATTGCTTACACTATTGTTCCCTCCAGCCTTGATTCTCTACTCCTTGTTTTTCCTCTTGGTTCTAACATGCTGCTGACATCCCAAACATGTAATGGTCTGCCAATGGAAAGTCTTTGTCTGTGTTATTTACTCTAGCTAAATGTATGTGTAGTAGGTACATCAACCATTATTCCCCAGGGCAGGAAAAAGAGGCCTTCTCCTGGTCTGCATCCCTACTTTTTTCTCTATTTAAAATGTGAAAGTTTGATAGCATAGGAAACACTTTCAGTTTTGACATAGCTTCCTTCCATCAGTGCTCCAAAAATAGGCTCAAAGTTGTACTGCAGTCCAGTAGTATCCAAATAGTCTCAACCTGTGCCCTGTACACAGAGCCAGGAGGGAAAAAATTACTACCTCCAAATAGTCATAATTTTTCACAATGTCTGCAAGAACTGCCTTAAGCTATATCAGATGAGTACCACGTGCACATGCATTTCCCTTTTGCTTGGAGACTCTTCAGTTGTGTCTCCCAGCAAGGTCCATGGAAACTATGGATTTTTTAAAGCACATCCCAGATTTTCCACCTGTCATTCTATAGTTTGCCCTTTCTCACTCATCATTCCCTCATTCTTGCTGCAACTCTGCAGTCCATGTTTACCTGCAAGAGAGCAATCACATTTTAAAATGTTACGTGGATGATCAGAAAGTGCAAGTGTTGGTCCTTGTACGTGTTGAGAAATAAACGAAGCAAAATTAAAATGACAATTCAATAGATACAGAAACTATAAGATGGCTTGGATATTCCCTTGTAGGAACATGTTCCCATAATAACTGATGATGAAAATTTTACACTTACCAGGTCCCTAAAAACCACAGACTGTATAGCCTCTCAAGGTTTTTATGGGACTTATATTCTGTTCTCCTTTACAGAGTAGCATTTTATCTTTCCTCCTGCACAGGCAGAACACATCCAGTCTTTAAATTTTCCTCCCTCACCTTTGAAAATTTATAGGGGCTTTCAGGCAGGCTTGCCTGAATGCCATTGACCTTTGTGGCCTATGTTATTGACCAGAACACAGACACTTCTGCCCACATTATATATGCCTCTTTACATCCCTGAAAGAGAAGGAAATGACTCGTAGAACAACCAAGACCACAATAAAACTTGGAGCTAGTTTCCCTTGCACTGCTATGCTTTGCAGAAAATAACATAAGGGATGAACACGCTTATAAAGGAGCTCTTTGAACTCCCTGATTAGATGGTAATTACTTTCCTGATGATCTGCTTAAATAATATTACTGGTAGTGTAAGCTACTTGCCTATTACAACAGTGAACAGTACTCTAAACAACCCATATCATAAAACCACTGTAGGCAGTAGTAATGTGTAGATCACCAAAAACATCCTTTGCACGGTAAGATCTGTTGTGGAAGGTTTCTAAAACAATTTTGTAACAGATGGAGTCTTACATGTTCTACTACCTTTTCAGAATCATCAGCCAAAACGTTACCTGACAACTTCCATCTTCCCTCTCCCAAGCATTCACGTATATCTTTCAGAGCCGTCATCACCTGGTATCTTCACAAAGGAGCAGCTTTCAGTCAGTTTCAGCCTTCACTCAGGAAATCTGTACTGATGAGACCAAAAAACAATCTTAGACAGACATAGTGAAATACACATTGGGTGTTCTATGCAGTTGGCATGAAAGGATGGAGATAAATTAGCCAGAAATAGACTATTCATCCATTATTGTGGGAAAAATGTCTTTTAAGAATTTATTTGCTAGCATAACAGAAAGCTGGTTAGATCATGAATGACCTGATGCCAAAGCAAAATTTGAAAGAGTGGGAGTAATAATTAAAAAGTATATAAAAACGAAAGAATATTTTACCACTGAAATTGTGCAAAGGTTTGTACTGTCATATCAAACTCTATAGGATGAAGGCAAAACTCATTTAGAGTAGAGCTGCTGAATCATTATCATGGAATAGTTTTCAAGCAATGTGAAATATACATGTTTTAACTTCTTATTAACAGATAACATGTATTTGTGGGCAGAGATATGTGTATCTGTATTTCTGTGTCTGTGAATATGTATATAAATGTTTGTTTCCATTTTCATTTAAATCAAAAAACTTTTAAATCTCTGGGTTTAGAACATCTTAAAACTGGTGGGAGAAAGTCAGATCCTGTCTTTCAGTACCTTCAGGGATGTCTGTGTTTAAATATAGATAGAGGAAGCTTAATTCTCTGCCTTTCTTTATATATAAAGCATAGGCATGCACAGAATGAAAACTACACATGATAAAGTGGTGAAGTCACCATTTTTAAAAGCCTGCTTTCATTTTAAAAACATTAATTTTCAACTACTGCTAAAATCTAGTTGATAGCAAAATGGGAAAATTTGAGGAAAATGTAGCAGATTTTTATTCTTTCTTAAATTTTCAAAATTGAAAGCATTATGAGTAATAATATCAGCAATAAAGAAAATCTGGTGTGTTGGTCCCAGTTGCACAAACAGTGAGATATTTAGGAACCAGCAGTGGTAGACACAGCAGGTGCAATGTGTTATTATCTCCTCCTCTTATTACTTTCACATAAGAAACGAACGCTTAGGTTTGGGTTCATGGCTGTAATTACATCAAGAGATTGTGTGGCTGCCTGCAACTTTTCTCCAGTGTCTTTCCTCTTCCCTGTAGAAACTATTGTTCGTTAGAGATTTTAACAGCCATCTCTCCAGTCACCCTGACTGCTCGCCACTGCTGGATCATACATCTCCTGTGAAAGCCCACTTTATGTATGTTTGTGTTAGCCTTGACACCCTCCCCGTAGACATCTGAAGAGAGTTATCTGAAGGTGCTCTGGCAGACAGGGTCTGGTGGCCTTATGACATTGGGATGACTAGCAACAAGAAGATATTCACAAGTACTCGTAAGGTAACAGGAGCTTTTTATCCTCCCTCTGGCAGAGCTAAGGGAGAGACACTGAGTAGCATGTGATTTAAGTCAAGCACAGCCTTAAGTGAATAACAAGCATCATCCTTAACTCGATTACAGCTGCTCTAATCAGCAAAACTGTTAACCTTTGCACTCTAGTCTAGCCTTATCTGCATACCTCTGGGCAGTGCAGACCTGCTTTATGAGGTTTTCCAAAAGTGGCATGTTGTAATCAGTGTGCCTACATCCCCCAGGCTGCGTGGGAGGAGAGAGCACAGCTATGTCAACGGCAGCCTGGGGTCTTGGCACCTGGCTATTCTGGTGACAGCGTGTTTCAGGCAGATACCTCTGCATTGCTCAGATCTCAGGCAGCAAACATAGCACTGGAGTGTCTTAGCTGACATTAACAGCTCAGCCTCTTATCCTGCCTTCTCCTTCCATCCAGAATAGCCTGCTCTGGTGTTGACTGTTTTGCAGAGCCAGTAACAGCAATACAGCACTCCTGTATCACTTCTTAAGTCTCCACTGTGCTATTCAGTGCTTCCTGGTATGGGACATTGAGAAACACGGATAATGCACATAACATGCATTTTGTCTTTAATATGCTTCTTCTATGCTATCAAGATCAAGGTTGATAAACATCTTGCACTGTAAGGGGAACTCAGTAAAAATCTACTTAATCTCAGAGCAGTGAGTGGTATAGAGCAACCAGGGTTCACCTGCCCTCCAATAATCCCTACATATGCATGCTACATGTTAGCTTCAGTCTCAGTGAAATAATAGTGTTAACAAATCTGTAGGGTTGAATTTTTGGTTTACAGAGGAGTTCCTTTCTTAACTCCCAGCTAACAACTCTGAAAGTTCAGCCTGCCATTCATAGACCCCTGTCAATTTTGTTTGTGTTTTAGAGAAGCAGAATCACATTTCAGGAGCCCCTTGAAGACAAAGATGAGGACATTTTATTATACAAAGTGTCCTAGAGGAAGACAATCCAGAGAAAGGAGGAGAGTGCTCATAATGAACTTTCTTTAATGTCTTATTCTGGTTTATCTTTTGACAGGTGCTGAGTGAAAAGCTCCAAACTAAATTACCTTTTAAATCGGTCAGGACACACATTTGTTTGGCTGTAGACTCTCAAACAACATAAATGCTCCTTCTCCCTCCCTCCTCCCCCATCAAATGTGCTGAGTCTTCTATAAACACTGGATAAGAGATGGAGCAGGAAAGTCACATAGCACAATTGCACTGATATCTGGGTTCATTTTGACATTCCTTTTATCCAGAGCTTGAGAAATAGTCTTTTAACATCACTCAGTATGAATCATAAAATGTGAAGTACATGCCTCGCCTGTACTGACAGTATCTTTACACAGAGTGGTCCATTTTGGTATAAGGTGTTACATTCTTTGAAAATCACTGTTCAACACAGTTACAGAGTTAAGAATGCAAGTGATATTACCATAAATATATTTAACTTATTTATCAGTTTGATTGATTGAATACAGTCACATTAGTGATGGAATGAGGGCCAGAGCTCTCACATCTTGCAGGCTTGACTACCTATGTGTATTTTCTTGTTGTATAAGCATTACATTGGTTTTACTTTATTAGTTCTCCAACTTTTCTATGCCACAAAGACAAATGAATTTTGGAGTTAGGAAGTCTGATCCTGGACATGAGAGATTAACTTACAGTTTCAGAAGAGATCAGTTTCAACTCCTTAATTTTTCCCTACAACCACAGAGCTTTCAAAATAAATCTTTCCATTCCCAGGCCAGCAGCTGGTCACAAATACGACAAACTCTGGCAGAAGTACCACCTTCTGGTTCTCTTTACGCAGTGTGTGCCTTCTGTTCTTTGCTTGTGCTTCCTTGGCCACCCTAGAGCTCATAGCTCTTTGGCAGCTTGGGCTCCTTCAAAAAACTTATTTAATTCAAGGGAATTCAGTCAAAAGACTGTGAGCCAAAGATACACAGGGATATTACATTTCCATTCGTATCTCTGTTCTTTTTGATGCTGTATTTGTTTGGCAAAGAAAGACACCCATCCTCCCACTCCCCTAACCTTTTAAATTACACTAACTTTTTTGCAACATGAGAATACCAAGAATTTGTTATCCTCACTGTGAAATTGCTGGTAGTTGAAGTTATGACCCTGGCTTTCATATTTGAGCTAGTCTTGACCTTGCATATGATATTAATGTTTTTTGATTGTTGTATTAAATGTTTCTCAAGAGGGAAGAGAGGACAGAAGTCTTGCTATTTGGATGTTTTTATAACAGTCTTCATTAAAGTTCCCAACTTTGTACATATGACTGTAGGAAAAAGGTGTTTGCCTTGCAGCTGGCAAAAGGGCAAGGATGGTACGTTGTACAATGTACATTGCTTCCAAAAGGCTCAATTAGGTAGTACAGCACTTATGTGTTGATAATATTAAGCAGATTCCTGAAGCAAAGGGTAAGATGTACAAGGTGCCTCTCTTGAGTAACAGTCCAAGGGAATTATCTTTGCTTTACATTGTAGAGCTCTACTTTTTCAGAAGAGGGTATTGCTGTTCTACCTGATGTTTCTTATACTAAATAAAAGGAAGCAAATTAATAAATGTAATTGAAACCTGTATTCTTTGTTTCTTTTACACTTGCTTGTGTATTAGAGGTTTTAAGCCACTTTCACACCTTCCACACTTTAACTTTCCTTAGGCTGTGGTTTAATATCTGGAGTACTGGATTGCCCCCAACACGCCTTTTTTTTGGTCTTAGCACAGTACACCGTAAAGGAATGGATTCCATTTGTTCCATGCAGTTCATTCATTTGGTCACAATTCTAAAGAAATTTCTGATCTGGTCTGGTCCCTCAGCTCAAAAAAGGGTACAGGAGAACTAATAAAGCAAAGTGTAGCAAGGGGGATCCTAGGTATGATGGCTTCCATATGTAGAAAGCTCTTTGCTTAGGTGCTTCACTCCATAAAGGGAAGGAAAAGGTGAGTGTAAAGAAATCTGTAACATCATCTGTGGCTGGAGAAGCAGTTTGTTTAATGTCTATTCTGATAATGCAGCAGAGGGACCATCAAGTGAAAATAGAAACTAAGGGCTTCAAAGTGAACATGCAATCAAGGAACTCCTTGACTCAGACTGCAATGGACATAAAAAATTTACTAATGGTAGGGAAAAGAAGCAAAAGTGCAGAGGGTTACAAAATGCAAATGCACCCCATCAAGTTCAGAGATCAGTAAGCCCCAAATATGTGGAGTGTGAGGGAGCAATCTGGAAAAGTAGCAGTACATGCTTGATTTGTTACAGTCTTCCTGAGGCATCTGCTATTGGTTACACTTGGAACCAGAATCACTAAACCAGATAGACCTTTGATCTGATGTGATACGACCAGTCTTATTTTCCTTATGGTCCCCATATGGTGCTAGAACATCTGGCCATTTGAATAACTGTTAGCTTCATCTTAAGAAGCCAGAAGATATCTGGCTATTACAGCGTTTTTATCACTGCAGCTACCAGGCTTTACATACAGACCAGTGCAATGTGTTTGGTGCAGCCTACTGCAAGGCAGTACATCTCTTATTTTCAGCATAGAGGTGTTTCAGTGATGGGGCAGTGTTCTCTGCAGACCTAGTATTGTGGGAGCTGTGTGCCAAGCACATCACTAATTTTCACTGTTTTACTAGGGCAAATGAGCAACAACTTAGCTGTGGTGAGTGCCTTAACCACCAGAGAACGATTGCAAACACTGAGAAAATATTGCCCTGTGCTTGCATCCAGTACACATATCTTCCAGGTAGGACTGTTGAAGTAGCTTTCCATTTTTACAGGTGAGCCCAAGAAGAGGCTAGAGAACAAACAACTGGTATGAGAATTCAGTGCTGAATAACTGAAAATTTCAGAAATCTATCTCCAAGCCAATTCACCATGTGAAGTTTGAAAGGCAATTTATATTTTCTATTAAAAAGTGCACTAAAAAAAACCTCAAACAAACAATAAAAACTTGCATCATCAGCTACTGCACCCAAAGAAGATATATGGGAAAATTGCTTTTAAATACGAGCCCCATTGTTCTCTGAGTGCAAGTGTGTATGCTCAGTTAATATTGTAGGGACCTTTATATGGCCCCAGCGGGGTGAGTAAATCCCTGGGTCTGTGGAAGAGGGTTCTGGAGGGATGCACCTCGCAGTCTCCAATTCGGGGATCTCCCCGTGGTCCCCACTGGGTGGTGGTAAAACGCTGTGGATATCACTGCATCCTGCTCTCTGCGAGGCATGGCTGTCTGTACAGAAAGCAGCTCACAAGGAGGAAACATTTCAGACTTTTATAAATCCTAAAGGGTCGGTATATCTTTCCAGCCTGCAGTAAAACTCTTAATCTGCTTATCTCCTTGGCGACTGAAGGGCCTTGATGTCTACAAAAGCTGTCCACTCTGAACCCAGAGAAACCCCTGTGGTGGACACTTTGTGGACACATCCACAATTGTCGCAGTTTTCTTCACCAAAATAAAGCTAGAAAATTGCCATTGCAGAAGGGATTTCTAGCTTGGTATGGTCTTCATCCCCTTGTCTACCCAAAAGCAGTCATGTGGTGGGTGTGTTGGACCTTCACATGGAAAGAAACATCCCTTTGGTTGTGCCGAGGGCTATGTGCATTGATATCCTGCTGTCAAAGGAGACAGTACATCTGGGCAGTCTGTATACATGCAGAAATGATGCAGCATTTGAAATGCTGCCTGGCAGAGGAGTATACTGTCTCCCATCTCTATAGTCAAATGATTAGATAAAGTATATTATGGAATACATAATAAGAAATTATTCAAATGTATAGTTTTTGTCTAACTCTTTATAGCTTTCATACTTAAAAATGGCAATACAAACAAAAGTTTCCCTGAAGTTTGAGAAGGTTAGATGGAGATTTATCTAGATATAGCTTAGGCTGTGCAAAGATGATTTAATCTGTGCTTCTCTTGACACAATGGGAATTTCCTGGCAATATTAACAAAATCCTTAAGCTTTAAAGATGTATAAAACATGCTTTTACTTTCTCCTTCCTCACCTTTTTCCCAAATTTTCATAATCCTGGGTTCTTCAGATCTCCCTGGGAACGTAAGCTTTCCTACTAGGTCAAGAAATGGGTTGTTCAGCAGGAACTGGAGTATGAATACCATGCTTGTAATAAATGCACACATCCCTGGGCAAATGCATCAAGCCAAAAAAGTACCCCAACAGCAATACTGCTTCTCTCTTCAGAACTTACCATCTGTCCAAAGAAATTATGTTAGAAGCATGCAACATGTAAATGTACAGACCCAGCAAGAAAGCACAGCAAATGTGTGGTCAACATTTTTGCTGCAATTCTATTTTCCTATGAGACATAAAGCATTGTTACTAAAGTTTCTGGAGAATGCACTATGGATTTTACACTTGAAGTTTTACTGGTTTAGCTGTAGACTTTCACAAGGCATCAGTTTATTCCCTCTCCTAAGATGCAGGGTAGCTGAATTTTTGATAGCAATTTTTGTTAGCAGCCCGGTTTGTTCCCTCATTTGTAACCAATAATTTAACTTTTACAAAGAAATACTTTTTAATGACCACATTTATGAGTTCAGTTGAGCTCAGAGGCCAGATTAGTTCTCTCTTTACTGAAAGTAACTTAGTACTTGTGTGCTACGCTGGTGCAAGATTGACCACCTCCTTTAGTGAAAGCACAAGGTCAAAGCTGAACCTACAACAGCTAAGCATCAGAAGACTGAAGAAGATTATAAGAAGGAACAGAATTTTAAGTGTCAGGACATACTGCAGGTCCCCGTGAGCTGGACCAGATATTAAAAATTAAGCTTGTAAAGAAGCTGGTTCTAGACAAAGAGCACTCTCTTCCTCATATGCTCAGATTGTTATTTATGTCACTGGGATAAAACAGCTTGTCCCCGTGTGGTAACTGACACTTCTAGATCAATAGCACAGGCTGAATCATTCCCGTCTGAAAGTAGTAGGGCCTGTGCTGTTAGAGAGGACAGGCCATGTCCTTGTTAACACCTCAGGAAGTGCAATCCCATCTGTCACTGTTTTAGCTTCAGCTTTACAGGAAAGCAACTGCCTTCTGAAGTTTGTCCTTTTGAAACAAGGATGAAGAAATACTTATGACAACATTGTCTATAATTTTCTATTTTATCCTCTTGTTGGATAAGGAGAAACTTTCCTTCTTCTAGGCTGTTGAAGACTAGGGTATATTCTATGCTTCAGCCTGAAAATAGGATGCCTGAGATGAGTGGGGACACTATCAAGGAGCCCACATCACTGTGGATGATGTGAAAGACAGGTATCCACTTCCCTTCTGTCAAAAGAAGCCATGAAACAGGAGGCATAAAACTGAAACCTCACTTAGCAGGTTTTTTTTCACCTGTCTAATGAATCAAGCTGTGGACAGCCACTGGATGTTTTTTAATGGGCTTAAAGGGATACTGCACAAGCTCATGGAAGACAAAACCAGTGAGGCCCTCAAATGAGAAGGAAAAAACCGAACCTCTGGTTAAGTTTTTGAGCATGGAAATGTTGCAGGCTGCGCAAGCGTGCTGGGGAAACGCTGCTGTGAGCTAACTGCTCCTTGGGCAAGCCCCTTCAGCTGCGGGGCTTAATGAACCTCTGATCTTAATGCTGCAGTGGTTGTTTTCTTCCTGTGTCATGAGGGAATTCACTTTGGACTATCTTTGGAGAGTTCTCAGTTGCCTCTCTGGCAAATTCATGCGATTATTAATCTTATATTCTATGAACAACTTCAATTTATTGCCATTGGTGAAATGCAGGAGTACTTTGTAAGGTTTCTGAAACTTGAAAGAACAGCACAAGGTTGAGATAAAATAGAATGATGCTACATCAGGCAAACCCAAGATGCTGAATAAGATATAGGAGATGGAGTCTCTGTAGCCTTCATAATAGTTTAAAAGCTTAGATGCAGTGTGTGCCACCTGCAATCATGTCTTTGCAGTATTACTTATTAACAATGATCACAAAAAAGTAATTGACAAAATCTAAAGCATCATGTTACCTCCTAGTGGGAGAGAACTAGGCCTTCTTAGTTCAGCTTCTTAGCACTGCAAAACATTTTTCCTGACAGTACTCTACTGGCAAACTTAGATGAGGCACAGGCCTTAAACATTGACCTTCTACCTGCAAGTATTTTACCCACTTGCATTTCAGCAAGGAGTTAGTGAGTCAATTGGGGAGAAAATATACTAAAAAGTCTTGGCATTTTTCTGCATTTCTTTAACCCTAGGATTTTGGAAGCCCTTTGTGCATTTTGAATTGCTACCTTGAGACCACACACAGCAGTCACATTGACAAAGGTCATGCCCCTGCACTGCATCTGTTCCACCTATTGCCTGCATAGCACAAGGCTGGCTGCCTTACAAAAATGTTGTATATCTATGCACCATTAGCTGTAGAGGCTTTAAGAGAGTTAAACTGGCCTGACATTATCCTTTTGATGGCACTGACATGAGTTCATTCTGCACTGAATATATAGGTCCTACAGGAGTCAGAATCTCAGCGTTATCTGTCATGGGCTCCAATGCCATGCAATTTTGCTTTCAGTAACTGACTCCTCTACTGATTAATTGTTCTCCTGCAGCTTTGAGTGGCTGTCTCAGAGAGCAGAGTTTCATTTTCTCTTGTCCTAGTGTTTGGAGGTGAGTGGACGAGATGCCAGCCCAGGACTTGTCAAGGAAGTAGGATGCCCTTTCACATACAGGGTACACATCAGGCTAGACACAGATTCTTCTTGATCTTCATTGCCTTTTGCATCTTGTTTGTGCTGCTAGGGATGTTTTTCTCTGTCATTTCCACTGAGTCAGCCCCTAGAGGGTTGGGTACCAAGAATGCAAAAAATGATGTAAGTAATTTATTAGTTCTCCAGGTGACACGTGGAGTGTAAGTATTACCGCTGGAGAACTGATCATCTGGAAGCAGCCTCTTGTGACAACGTCTGTGCTATCTTCAGCCTGTACAGATGTGCTACAGAAACAAGGCAAACCATATAGCAACCTTCTCAGAATAAAAATAAGCATGGTTTCAGCTGGATTCACCTTAATGCACACTGAGTCAAAAGAGGATGTATGGACAGGGTTATCATTTAAATTAATTAACTTTTTAATCTAGACCTGGGTAAACAGATGATAGTGTGGATTGAAGGCAGAGCACTTTTTCAGAAATGGTCCATATAAAGACCTGCTTGGCATGAAGGAGATAAATTCCAGGCTGCTATGTTAATCACTTCCCAGGACTCACTGATGCACTTAAGAGTCCCAACTTCCTCCATTACCTCAGCTGTGAGGATGCAAGAATCCACTAGAGTGAGAAAGCAAGCATTTAAACATACAGCTGTGGCATGAAATAATTGCTTCTTCAGTTCTTTTCTGCATATTCCCAGAGGGTATTCCAAGAAAGTAGATCAACTCCATTTTTAGCTCAGTCTTAAATTATTGAACATACTATATGCCAGGCCATTAACCAACAGAAAAAGGGGTTAAGAAAAGACTTGCACATATAAAAGAACAATATATTTTTTAGAAAAAGGAGGAAGTACTTTCTCTTTTGTGTGTGTGTGTGTTTAAGACAGGTATATTGTTATTTTAAATACAAAACCTTTTTCATCTTTTCTCATATATTCATCAGTTCTGAGTACGGAAAAAAGCATTATGGGGATGGCAAAGGAAAATCAATTTCCTTTTTGTAAGCTCACTCTCTTTATCTTGAGAGGTTTTTCTAGAATGTAACATTCATGCAGTGTATGGAAATGCTAACAACACTAATGCCTCTCACACTAGAGGTACATCTGTACTGCAGATCTAAGGCGTGACTGCTGTTTACAGAAGTATCTGTCTCACTTGGAAAGCAGGAAAGCTACAGCAGAGCAAGGTGTGCTCAGTAAGCAGTCAGGAGCTGAAATGTGTGGTACCATAACTCTGCTGCTAGCAATCTGCAAAACATTTAGTAAATGTACATCTGTATAAACTGCAAAAATGTCTTTCCATACACTAACACTAGCAGTATTAGTGAACTAGTCATCTTGAGTTTTATTGGGCTAAGAGAGGGGAAAACAGATCAAAACCTGTGCCTAGGGGTGTGCTAGACATTTCACAGCACAGCATGGCACAGCTGGCACAGATTTACCTGCAGTGTCACAGTTAACTGCAGCCTAGCATTTGCTCTGCCCTCCCTCTTGCCCACTCTGCCTGCTCCATGATTTCCTGAAGGGTCCCAGGAGCTCCAGGAACAATGACAGGAAGTGGTGGGGACAGGGAGAAGTACCCCCACTAGAGGGTAAACAGCAAGAACTAGCCTGCTTTAAAAATGATCCAAATGCACGCAGTGGACATCTTTTCAAGTGCCTTACATGCACCTAATGGCAGTAAAAAGAGCAATGAAACAGTGGAGTAGGACCTTAAAAAGCATAGCTGTTTCACACCACTGCTCGCTGTGCTGATCTGAAACCAGGTGAAGGTTGCTGGCAGCTCGAAATCCAGTCTGACCACCAAGACAACCCACAGTAACTTCCACACCACTTACAAAAATGCTGTGTCATGTTAGTGCTGAGATATCCAGATGAGAGCATGAATGACTTATACAGGGCTTTTTGAATGCATCTGTGCAATTAGTGAGGAGGAGTTATATAAGGCTCCTTTTCCTGATGAAGGGGAAAGTGTTTGTCTTTCTTCAGCTCAGCTCACCCAAGGACAGATTCCCTGCAGGATAGCACTGACAGGCTTCCTTGTGAAAGACACAGAAAATAAAGTGACAGTTTTCTCTGCAATTCTCAAAAATTTCTCATCAGGGCCAAATCCTAGATCCTGTATTAAGCTTGAGTAAAACAACTTTTGGGTAAAGGATTCCCACAGGCACAGGAAAGCCTTCAAAAGCATTGTGGCTGCAGGACTCCTGCAGATTGTGCAGTCATTGCTCCCTTTTGCAAAGAAGACAGCCTGAAAAATAGACAAAAATAGACATGTACTTACAGATTCCCATTCCCATAGTTACATTCCCATGTCCATTCTGACAGGTATCTTACAATCCTTACTGGTATGCAAGAGTGGTGAGCCACAGTTCCTATGTTAAATACTGTTCAGGAGAACTATTTCTGTACTGCTGTCCACAGAGCTTCTCGAATTCACAATATGAAGCAAAATCTGATGACTTTCCAGGCAAAGGAGGGTAAGCAAACAAAAGCACCTCCAGTGCAAGGAGTGTTCCAGTGACTGCTTCACAGAGCAGTTGGAGGCTAGTAGTGGGGACAGGAATTTTCTTCCAATTGCTTTAAGAAGCTATGAACAGAAGGACAGAGAACTGGGAGTCCTCTCCTGAGTCTTCTGCTTAATATTTGGAGGAGAAGGGGAAGCTGTCATGCCCAGAGAAGCCAGTGGGAACAGGTTTATCTCTGAGTAAAGAAGAGCACCTAAAGAAATTCCTGTTCACACATTGAACTAATTACTATGCGGTGTTTGTTAGCAGGAAACCTACAGTAAAGCATGCTAGCCCAGTGGAAGGTACTTTTTTTTCCTCACCTCTGAGGTGAGTTAAGAGTACTAACATGGACAATTACCATAAGCTCAGCTACTTGTGGTAGATTGATTTAGAAAATCACTTGGTGTTTTCAGAAGCTAATCTGCAGTTAAAAAATATTTTCTTACAAAAAATGTTCCAGATACTAATTGGAAGTTGCCTACACAAAAACTCTGTGACTACCATTGTTCTTATCTGAATCTGAATCTTTGTTCTGACCCCTTTCTACAGCTGAATGCCTGGTTAAACCTGCTGTAACTATTCTACCATTTTCTGAATCTAGCTGGCAAGAAATCAGATTTCAGTATTTATTTCCAGTGTTATTTAAAAAGAAGAGATTCACTGGATATTCACTCTACTGCCCATGTCTTGTTGCAGATGGACTCCAGCCACTGATCAGAATGAGGTGCAGCAGCAGCACATGAGGATTGGAAAGCACTGTCTTCATATTTCACAACTGGGAAGATGCAGATTTCTTCCTTTGTGTTTGTAGCTTAGAAAGAGCCAAGAACAACAATAATAGTAATAGAAATATCCTAGAATGGACCATTTTTTTTTAAAGTGAAAAATTACTTCTGGCTCAAGCTTCTGTTTCTGTCTTGAATTCCTTGATTCTTGTTGGTATTTGACCTATTAATATGACAACCATTATCATGATAATATCAAAACCCAGTAAGAACCTAACTTCATGGGGAACAATAAGAATCCAACCACACTAGGAGCTTTATTGGTTGCTTTCTGTGTTTCTAAAATACTCTGGAGGGAAGAGTATTGTGTGATATTTCACTTTCCTCCGCATCTTTACCCTGTAATCACTGGCCCAGCGGAACTTGCAAAGCCTCCTTGCCCATTGTACTGCTGATAGACACAATCAGCAGAACCAATTCCAATAGTAATAGAGTTAATGCTTGCAGAGCAAGGGGTTTGTGCTGTGCACCCCTGGAGAGGGGATGCCCCTCAAGGTAAGCACAAGGCTGAGTACCCAAAGCACCGTTCCATGAGAAAAAACACAACTGTCAGTAATGAAATAATATTCTGAAGAGGGCATTTAGAATAACAAGAAACTCATTACAAGCTCTGAGCTTCTGAAAGGCTCGGAGAAGAACCAAAAGCTTTGGATTGTAATCATAAGCTGTAGCTTATACCCCACCACTCCAGAGCAGACACGCTGAGGCTGGGACAGCTGCTAGCAGTTAAGCAGGAGGTCACTGACATAAAACTGCAAGGCAGTATGGCTACAATCAGCTGAATAAGAGGTCAGACAAGTATGTGAGCGGACAGGTAGAGGAGAGGAAAAAAAATACTGTTTTGGTGTCTACAGAGATAGGAGGATAAGAAAATTCTTTTAATGTACTAGGCCGATGGGACAAATGGGAAACCATGTTCTGGTTCACAGATATCAAACTTAATTTTTTTTCCAGTCAGTTTAGTCACCCTTCTCTGGATGTCTCTGTGTTGCTTTTTCAGTAGTAATGCATCTCTCAAAGCTGTAATCACTGTAAATACTGAGTAATAAATTTGCATGTCCATGTGCAGAGACATTCTCAGTAAAATAAGTGAAAGGGACTCATTAGTGAAATTAGCAGCACTGAATGGCTTAAACACAGAGCAGGCCTGACATTTTCGTATGCCTCAGCTTCTAGGAGAGGGTGTGGACCTTACTGAAAAGATAAACGCATGAAAAGTCTTTAAGAGTGACAGAGAACAGGAAAAGGAAAAGGAAAAAAAGGAAAAGGAATCTCCCAGCTGAGGAAGTTATGCCTGTGCAATTATGAACAAAATTGGGATTGCCAAAATTCAATGTAAGTTTGAACTTTTAAAGGAAATTAATGTTTGTAGTCACCCGTGGTACATGCAGAAAGAAAATAACAAAAAAGAGATGGGCCAGCTCTCTGCAAGGCTGAAGTAAACATATTTTATATTAAACATATGTTCCAAAATAAAATTAGTATTTTGGCTTGATTTTTGAATAAAGATGATGATGCTGAATATGGAAACACAAAATGTGAACAGGGATATGGAAAGGGAAACTATGGCCCAAGTAGCAAGACTAGGGCTAAATACAGAGTATTTGAGAAATACTTTTTTGAAGGGATTTATTATTTA
>VYZX01025720.1:29326-42831 GCA_013401335.1 Brachypteracias leptosomus
ATTCTGCAGGCACCTAACACTCCCCCAAATTCCAAGGTAAAGCCCTTGATAAACAACATTTCTGCAAGTTCCAAAACTTTTTGCATTGGTGCATCTGTACATTGTACATTGTTTCAATACCACGAACAGCCTGCATGTAAAGGATAAGTTTGGAGAAGTAAATTTCCATGCAAACCATGAAGCATCAATGCTCGTGCTAGCAAAGGCCATGCACATCTCTTACCCACATATTGGGCAGCTACAAGAACTGACAGACTCAGTGCTTTATACCTGAACACCAGTGTTGAACTGCTTGACCCTACAAGTTCTTGCTATATGTGAGTGAATAGGGACGTCCTTTACTGAACAAAAGGAAGGAATTTGCCAGAAAAAGTAGATTTGTAATTTGCCCTTCTCCTGCCAGTTGAATTTCCAGTCTTTCTCTTGAGCTTAGACACACAAAAACTCTGCATGCAGCCATCCTTTGCCACTTAACATGGTATTCTGTTCATTCACTGGTCTTCTAAGAAGATTTGTCAATAAACTAATTCCTGAAAAAAATCAAACTGTCATAGGCTAGCCTGCTTGATATCTGCCCAGTAGTTGCATGACAATCAGCAACACTGTTCTTAAATAGTTGTGCATCACCACACTGATTTCCAGGCCCATTCTTCCTAAAGAAATGCCCAAACTGTGCATATTAAAAAGGTAAGAAAACTTCAAGAAGAATTACAGCTTTCATCTCAAAATCTTGTGATAGATCTGAACACGTTATTTCAGATTTCAGGTTGTTCTTTTCTTTAGGTTTTCTTTTTTTTTTAGGTCACTATACCAGCAAGATGACTAGAACCCTCTTCAGGCCAGCAAAGGGTTGGCAATGATTTGCTCTGTATGTTCAGAGAGAGTGGACAAGCTGTATGGACCCTCATTACTTGGTCCCTGCTGTAGGGGCCCCTGGCTAGGTGGAGAGTACCACAAGGCATGACTTCCCTTTCTTGCCTCCCCATTTCCACAAGCACGGTCTGCAGAGGCAGACTTCCTTCTCCTTGTGCAAAGAGATGCTCATAACCCTGAGCATATTTGGCTCAAATTCTTTATACAGCCCATATTAAGAAAAGCTTAGTCCAATATCAAGCTTAAAAGTGTTCCTTCACCTGAAGAAACATTGCATAGTCAATGTCATACCTGTTGATGACTGATGGCATACCTGTTTGTTACAAACTAGACTTCCACTTGCAGAAATGACCGTGGACTGACTTTATAAGCCACAAGAATGTCTTTAGTTTTCCTTCTCTTGCTAGTGCTGAAAAATATGAATCTCGAGTATCAAGTTTAAAAAGGAACCAGCCTGTATTTTGTACCATATTTACAGTGTTTGTTTTAGTTTTAACTGTGCATGTACATTTTAAATCTTCTCTGACCCGGGGCACACTGTATAGTGTTTACTATTAGATACAAAGAAATCATAAAAATGCTACTTTTTTCCAGTGATTACAGAAACCAGTGAAGATCCATACTCATTCTTGGCATTAAAATAAAGCTGAATGGAATATAATTTGTTGCACACTGAGTATTTTTAAACATTATTTACATTTATATGTAATTTCATGTCTCTTAAACACAGATAAAGAGAAACAGCAAGCTGTCACAAGCCAGTGACAGTCAATGAGACAGTCCAAATCTATCTGAAAGCGATGGAAAAACAATCTGAGCAGCACCTTCCCAGCTCTTTTGGCATCAAATACTGGTCACTGGAAATTTCATTCAGGGTGGTGGTGACCATTTGGTATTTGGAGGAAGACTTTCAGATTCTGCAGGAACTGATGCTGGTGGTCCAACTGGAGACAGTTGCAAATGTCAATATGTTTTAGATGCAACATAGAGCAGAGGTTCTCAGCATTAAGGATCACATATCTGGAAAAAATCCAGATCAAGTAACTGGATCTATCTTCTTAAATTGTTCTTAATGTAATGAACATGTTACAGTGAACCTTACAATGTCTAATGGCAAATGCATTTGAGCGTTCTGGATATTTAAGCCACTGTCCAAATTACCTCATTTGTTTATTCCTATCTTAGCCCACACATTAAACTGCATCATAATCAAGATGGATTTAAAAATTCACCTCATATGGTGAGTTCCAGATCTCATCTTTGTATTTTCTTTTAAATCTCAACTGTACAAATAATTCTTTACTGCTTCTCTTTAACTGACATGTGGTCTGTTTTGCTTGTCTGATTCTTAAAAAAGCTACTGCAGTACACCAAAAAGATGGTTGCACTTCAGCATCAGAATTATCCTACAAAATACAAATTTGTAAGCTTGGGAAATTTGGGCAGGTTTTGGGATGAATTTCTGTAAAAAGCTCTGAATGGATGCAGGAAGAATACACATACTTGAATTATTTAGTTTGTGATAGAGAGTCTTCCATTTAAAAAACTCAGGTATCTTGTCTTCTGAAAGCTTCTCAAAACATGCACTTATTTTGGTTCCAACTTTCCTTTTATGCTCTAACTCCAGATTCTCTTATTAGTTTGAAAGATCTGGGTTTTTCTTCAGTTGATGGGACTAATTTTATGGTGTTGCTTTAAACCACTCTTTTGATCCTACTCTAAAATTCAATATAGTATGACTCAGTGCTTGTGACCACTACCAAATACAAAGCCCAAAGCATTTTAGTCCAGGTGGTGTAAGCACTTTCTGCGCACGTGTGCAGGACTCCTTACCTGAGCAATGCTAATTGGCACTGTTGCACATAAGACCTAGTAATGTAAAAGGGAAATGACTTCACAACTTTCCTTTCCTTTCATTGGAAATGTCAAGAGGTTAGCATTGGCTTCAGTCCTAAAATGTTTTTGTCATCTTTTTTTTTTTCATTCTGCCTTCTCTATACACCAGCTCTGTGCCTAGTTGGTTAATCAGCAGATTGTAACACTCATTTAATAAATTTTCACAATTTCACACGTCACTATTTGAGGTAAATTTTTACCTGATATTTATTTCCCTGAAACATTCCACAAAGGTGGAGGAGATTACTTGCAAACTAGATTACTGCAGAGACTAAGACAAATATCATGTAATTCCTTGAGTGCGAGGCTGAACAAAAGGATAGAGAAAAGGAAGAGAAAGGGAATTACTGTGTGATGGTATAGCAACGAAGACAATTTAATTTGTGAGAGTATGGTCAGTGGGAGCCATTTTCCTCCAGCTTTGCCTGGACAATGGCTGACTCAGAAATAAATTGGGTAAGAAATCCAAGTTGTAGCAAATATTGTGTCTGACTTCTATCCCTGAGGCACTCCCAAGTGCTGCAAGTCACAGGGAGCAGAAGATTTCAAGCTGAGGCTCCAAGCAACATGATACATGAAACTGCTGGGAAATTGGCAAGCATGTTGGAGCTCATCCACCAAACCAACAATTGTTCCTAAGGCTGCTGACTTGCCATCTTGCAGATGTTCTTATAAATGAGGCTGGTAAGCTACAGATTTTAGCAAAATAAGCACTCCTGTTGGCTTCAGGGCAGCTCCATGGGGTTACATTACAGCATTTAGATACAAAGAGCTTCAGAGGAGCAAATTATCATGTCTGAAAGAAAGTCATCTGAAAAAGAAAGTCAAGTTGCTCCTGCTGTTTTTTGGAAAGTGCAATTACCCTGTAAGCAAAAATAATCATCTGGATATAATATACTCAGATTTTTAAGTGGCTTTCAATGATATCCCTACAACTTTTTTTCTGTCATATCACTAGATGTTAGGCTGTGGTGGTTCTACTCTTATACGGACCTCCCAAGCCTACATAAAGAGGAAGAAGATTTGTATTTTCATTGGCAGAGACTGTCCTTTAAAGAAACTGGCATGCTATGAAAACAACATTTACAGCTGACATACGTCTAATTAGTATTTTAAACATTACATTAGAAAAACATGTTATTTAGTGTTCTGCAAACATGGCCAAAAAAGCCATGTCTTTAAAAAATATATTCCAATTATATTTTCCTATCATTGTGCTCACTAGCAGAAATTGCAATCAAAAAAACAGGTAGTTTTAGCCTCCTTAATGAAGATGTTTACAGTGCCCATTTAACTATGCAGCACACAAGTAAAGCCCACAGATTTCTCATCTTATACATTAAAAACAATTAAAAAAAACCCTCTCAAAAACTCTCAAAGCTTTTAAAATCAATCATTTGTTACAAAATACGAGTTGTATTACAGCCGATCATGACATACATTAATGGTATCAAGACTGTTCAAAAGGCATATGTTAACAAATAGAATTTAACTCACTGCAAGTAAAACTGAAATATCAGGTGAACTTGGAGGCTTCACAGTAAGCCAGTGCTTACAGTTGAAGGTAAACATCTTTTGCATCTTTTACAGCTAAAGTCCTAAGTCTGTTAGATGGTGTGACAGCAATTGCAGTAGTTACACAGTGATATTGGTCTATATGCCACTTTAGGTTACAGTTTTGACTGTAGTGAGGACCTTGTAATGTTAAGTATGTGTTCATCTTTATTTCCCAGCATGTGGAGACAAACACTCCTAACTTAAGGCATTTTTAAGATTTACTCATCACTGAGAATTTAAATTAGTTTCTGAATATTAATAGCTGCTGGAAACTTGATATTGTAGTTAAAGAAGCCTGTTTAATTTTGCTCAACATATTCCTCAAGAATGTATTAGGCAGGCAATATAAACAGTTTCTGCTCCTCAGGCATTGTGATTTATATGCAATATCTTTGCTTATTACTACAAACAAGTAAATGATGTAACATCCTTTAGTGATAGACTATAGCAGTGGTTTAATTTAACTCTATGTTGTCATCTTTTTCACCCCCTTTCATTTGTTATACACTGCAAAGTGTTGAAATCATTTTCTTATTTCAAATGTCACCTGTTCCCAGCTGCAATTAGCATTTAAAAGCTTAACATCAATTTTCATTCAAATATGCCGCCTCTGTAGTCATGGTAACCTCCTTATCAGCTTTATCTTCCAGCTTTAGAAGGTACTGCTGTGGTACTTAGAGATGTTGTCATTCAGGATTTTTCATTTGGCTTCCTCCTCCTTCTCTCTCCTGCATAAAAGACACTTAGGACCTTGCTGCTACCAAGTCAAGGGTTTACAACACCAAGAGAAGAGCCAAAATGGAAATACTGTAAAAAAATATTAAACTCCTGCTTCATGGAGGTTCCTGGAAACAGAAAGTGGTGAAGAAGAATAGCTTATGATTTCAGAGGGCTCATCAGAAAGGGTGCAGTAAACTACATATAAGCTATTAAATACTACATGTTCAGCGTACATAAAAAATAGAAGAATAGTTATGCATGTAAATGTGTAGATACAAAAGGCAAGTACTTAGCAGATGTCTTTTCTCACTTAAGAAGAGAAATACTGAACCAGATGTAAGCCAAAGAATGTTTAATTCAAATAACCTAATTATTTGGCATTTAACCAGGATATGCTCTGACATCTCATTTTGTGAGAAAAATAAGGAATTTATTTTATTGCTAGTTATCCTCCTTAGACTAATTTTACTGTGCTTTTTTATTTCTATCATCATTATTATGCAGCATTTATGTAAGAACAGGTCAGCTGATTCAAAATGCTTACATTACTGGTAGCAACACCCATCTGTGAGCCACATCATCCTTGTTACAGATTTTATTGTCCTTGGTTTGCAATAGACATTTAATGTTGGGAGAAAAAGCACGGCAAACACAGAGAAACAGATGGATACTACAATTCAGATACATGGACTCTTGGTTAGTAGAGAATGTAATTGTAGGGAATATTATAACATATTAAAGGGGATTTTCTGCATATTCCCCTTTGGTCATTTGCAAAACTCACCTGCTTCTACTTTTATTTCAGAAATTGATAGAAGTTGGGGTACTACACAGATATCCCAGCCTGTCTCTGGCTATCTGTGAAGCTGTGAAAACCTCTTTTAGGTATCTCTTTTAAGCAGCCACTTCTCACAGACTGCAAGCCAACAATACAGCAGCCACGAGAAATCATGCAAGTGTGATTACCTTTAATGCTTGTCATCACTGTATAGGAGGCACAGGCTGGATATTTGAGATGTAGCCACTTCATCTGAGTCTTACATATATGGATACAGACAGTAAGCCTGCATTTTAAGTAATTTTTATCTATGTGGTGGCTCTAAAAGGATTATTAAAACAATCTCCACTTGTCTCTTTGCATCATCCTAAGCCTGAAAAATGCAAGTCTGGATAATGAACAGGTACTCTCTCTCAGCTGTCAATCACTAACAAGAACCTCCCAACATGTAATGTGAAATAAGTGTAAACCACCTGAACAAACTCTGGCTTTGAAGGACACTTTGTATGTGTTAGTCAGCTACAGCTCTCACTGGAAATGGTTGAAAATTTTGAAGTATCTTCTGAACCTTTTGCATCTTTTGCAAGTGCACATAGTCTCTAAGATGCCTACTGTGTTTTGGTGTATCTGGTTTTGTCATCTCATAACTCTTTAGAAGAACTTACAGGTTTCCAATCAATGCCAAGGCAACCCAAAAGACTTGGGTGTTGCAAACTGTCAGTGTGGAGATGCAAGCAGACTATGCACCCTTGGCCTACCCAGATAACCCTTATTTTTCATGTGATATTGCAATAATAACTTTGAAGACACTTAGAACACTCATGTTTTATCACTTAAAAAATCTTGCATTTTTGCATTCTTCATGAAACACCAAGTAGCAGTTATTTTCTGTTTGACACGTGATGAAATTGGAATTCAAAATTAAGAAGACAGAAGTTGTAAAAATCAAAGTTATTCTTTAACCCAAAGGGACTGAGAGTTCACCGTTTACAGTAAGCTTTTTCAGAATGTGAAAAGGGTATCACTGAAAGCAGAGCAGTGCTAGTGAACTGCCTATCAAACTCTTCCCCGATCTCAACTGCTGTCCCATCCAACTGGTCTGAATCTCCCTGATCTCACCTGGGCTCCACACTTTCCAACGGTTTCCACATGGAGGCCTTTCCCAGATGTCCTGACCCAAAGAGGGTCTTGGTGGGGTGCTGGCTTCCCTACACTACAGTACTTCAATTTACCCATGGATTGACGTGGGATTTTCCAACAATGGCATAGAGTAGGAGCGCGAGTGGCATCTCTTTGCTCTAGTGGATCTACAGCATGCAGCACCAGGAATTAGCTGTGACAGAGCTGCACTGTAACAGTTCCATTCTATTTGATGCTTGAAGCAATTACTTAACGAAGCACAATTTATTGGGGAAATAATGATGGAGATCAAAATAGAAACGGACAGTTCTGGCTATGAACTTCTGTTTTCTTGGGTGTTCAGTTCATCTTTACTGTTTTCTGTGACAGCTTTGAAACATAGTTTGAAGAAATTTCTGTTCATGAGTAAAACTGATGCTGACTAATGACCTTAAGAGTGGACATCTTGCCTTCCTTAAAATCAAGACCAAGATGAAACGTCCTTTTCCTTCATTTCCTGATTTCCCTTCAGAAAATACTTGGAACAAGCGATACTTTGAGAAGCAGAATCCCTCTTCTTTAAAACTACCCTGCTTTTCGAGGATTATTATCTTTGCTAAAAGTGCTGAATTTTACCTCGATTAATCTGCGTCAGCTAACCCGAGGTAGAGTGGGAAAGAAGAAGAAAACAATGCACCTTTGGTAGCCCTGCTTTACCACTGACCAAACTCCGCGTGCTAGGGCTGCCGTCCTGCGCAGGGTGCCCGGGCGGGGGCGGGNNNNGCTGCTGAGGGGTGTGCCCTGCGCCCTTGCCAGCCGGCCGGCGCCTTCGCCGCTTTCCGCGCTCGGGCACTGTCCGGGGCTGGACCCGCTCCCCTTTCGGAGAGGAGAAAAGTTTGTGCGGCGCAGAGGGGCGCGGAGCAGAGCGGTGCGAACTTGGGCTGTTAGGCGAGGGTCTGTGGCACCTCCGCGGGGAGGGTGGGGCGGGGGGGTGCCGGGGATGGGGTCCGCGGAGGGAGGCGGCGTGGGGAGCGGTCTGGCTGACACTGCTGGGTGACTGTCGGGGCAGAGGACACTTCGGGTGCTTTTCCCGCTTCCAATTCACGTGATTTATAACGGTGTGGGGTGATCCCATCGTGCCGTCCCGGTACCTGTCCTGCTTAATTCTGTGGCAGTCCGGTGAGCTGTAACTCTAAGGTGGAGAATAAAGTATCTCCGCTGTGGTACTTGCAGATGGGAGTGTGTCTCTATGACATCTTAGTATGGAAGCTGTAAAAATAGGAGAAACTGCGTGTGACTTAACTTTTATGAAAATAACTACATGTAATAGTTATAATTCTGTATTTGGGAATGCAAGACCAATATTCAACTGATTAATAGATAGTTTAGTGGACAGCTATTACTAGAAATGACTCGATTAAGTGGTGTGACAGTATTTTTTACTGTAACAGTGAGGACAAATAATTTTATTTGGAAAGTATTTTATATTTTGTGTACCTAATTCAGACATTACATATATACTTCAGATTTAGTAACCAAAGCACCTGTTATTGCATAGAGGGTTTTTTTCCTGTTTTAAAAGTGCTGTTGGTCTGATAGGCTCAGCTCTGGTGTACATGAATAGTCCTTCTCACATGGTTTAAATTCTCACTGTTTCATTTGGTTCAGAATCAACTCCTGTGCGAATTTAAACTGTTTCCTTAAGAATCTGTAATAGGAGCACTTTTAAAAGATACTTACCACATAGGTGTACTTAGTAACTTCAAGTATTTATAGCTGAATGTGTGACATAAACCAAAACAAAACCAGAAGTGAATGAAAATTTTGTCTTAGTCCAAGCTGGTGTCCTGGGTCTGATCAGAAGCAAGCTGAGTTCTTGGTGGAAACTTGAGTCAGTTGTGCTGAGGATTTAAAGAAACTGTGGATATGTTAGATCTTCATTTCAATCCTGTTCTAATGGCATAGTGTTTTACCTACACATCAAGGATGGTTGCTCTATGTATACATAACCTATCAATTAATACTGCCTCAGCTGCCTAAAGGTCTGATGAGATGCTTGTTAGCACTTTGACTACTTTTTCATATATTATTACTCCCGCATTTGGGGTTTGGATGTCACACAATCATGATGGAAACTAATTACAGAAGGTAATAATCTTTGGTATATCCATTTGAAAAGTAGTTTCTTCATTTTCTTGCAACATTTGGGAGTAGTTTTTACCTTCCACTAGGACTTTTTGTCAGCAACTGAGGAGAGCAGTGGCTCAGAGGCATATTGGAGGCATAAAATGATCTGAGTATTGACAGTCTGTTATCCAAGGGTTGCTGCTAAAACAAACATCTCATTACTGTATCTGATGGGACGTGACAGGGTTTTATGTTACAGTTAGTAATATTCTGCTTTAAATTCTAAGTTTAACCCACTCTTTTTAGAAGGTTTTAATCACATGCTATATCAGTAATATTAATAATAACTGTTTGTCCTTTTAAGATGAATGAAGAAAATACTTCCTATGAAGAGTAAAAGTACTTGATTCTGGGAAAACTCTTAAAGCACTTCTGACTTCAAACCTGAAGAAAAGTATGAAAGAACACTGCATCTGACTCCCTCAGCATCTCACACAGAACACAAAATGGCTCTTCAGAAAAAAACTGTTGCTGGTATCTTAGAGGAATGGTGTTTGGAGGAACCACTGTTCGGTTGCAGACAGCACCAGAATGTTAGGAAAAAATTGAGACTGATACGAATTATAGGGCTTCTTGTCAGTGTAGTGGCCATTAGTACTTTCTCTCTTTCAATTAGTGCCTTTTTCAAGATGGAACCACGTAGCATGGCATTGGCCAGCAGCCTAGATAGCCAAAAGTTGGTGCGTGGGCACCAAAGAACTCTGTTGGATTTCACAGAAGAGGGTGAAAACGGCACACCAGACCCACCTGTTTCTATGAAATATGAAGCTGAGCACGGCAATGCAACAGATGATCATAGCAAGGGAGAGTACCCTGAGGACCTTTTCTCTCTTGAAGAGAGAAGACAGGGGGCAGTGATCCTCCATATAATTGGAATGATTTACATGTTTATAGCCTTAGCCATAGTCTGTGATGAGTTCTTCGTTCCTTCCTTGACTGTCATCACTGAAAAACTGGCCATATCTGATGATGTGGCAGGGGCAACCTTCATGGCTGCTGGTGGGTCAGCCCCAGAACTCTTCACCTCTTTAATAGGTGTTTTTATATCCCACAGCAATGTTGGCATTGGTACAATAGTGGGATCTGCAGTGTTCAATATCCTGTTTGTTATTGGAATGTGTGCTTTATTTTCTAGAGAGATCTTGAACCTTACTTGGTGGCCACTCTTTCGGGATGTGTCCTTTTACATCATTGACTTGATCTTGTTAATCATCTTTTTCCTGGATAACTTGATCATGTGGTGGGAAAGTTTAACACTCCTGACAGCATACTTTTGCTATGTGACTTTCATGAAGTTCAATGTTCAAGTAGAAGAATGGGTGAAGAAACTTTTGAACAGGAACAAGGTCGAGAAGGTAACAACAGCAGATGCTGAAGGAAAGGTTGGTGAATTTTTAATCACCGTATATGTAATAATGTCCTTGTAGTTGCTGAGCCCTTCTGTATCATAAGGATCTTGCTACACAAAGCAATATTAAAAAGTTCCATGAGTTGCTAAAAGATCTTTTTGTTTAATCAGTCCCACAAAATTGAAAATCTAAAACATGAGGTAGCCTCTCAGTAAATCAATAGCTTTTAACTCTAGAATGATCCTAATCATGCAAAAAGCAAGAAAAACTGCCAACAGAAAGACATAAACCATTACTCAGCATTTTGGCACATTGATGAGGCCTGGGATATGGCTACTATTTTTTTCCCTAAGCTTTTGGATTGAGCAGTAACAATATCCAGGGAGGATCTTGTGACAAAATTTGGCTTTTTAAAGACTTCTGATGCACTGTTTTCCTGAAAAAAGCAAATCAATCAGAACAGCATACACAGGGTTTTTTTGTACATGTTTTTCATCTACTGATGCTGACAAACATTATTAACTTTCAGTTGTAATTAGTGGCAATTACATGAAAAATTTCTCAGGAAAATTTTCTCAGGAAAAATGGTGACCACAATGGCAAAAGGCAGAAGTCCTCTGTTTAAGCAAGCTGGTTTACCATTCACGGTATTTTTAACCAAGCAAACTAATTTTTAGCCTAATACCTGGCCACAAGTAGAGAAAGGAATTTATGCATAGAGGGCTTGGTGGGTCTTCAGCAATTATTATCATCTTTTAAAGAGGCTATATTTAAGGGACTTACAATACTGAATCTATAAATACTTATGTATGTAGCAGTATGTTAATTAGATGTTTAATACTGAAATTGAAATGTCTGGTTTTATATGACAATAGGATTATTTGTCAGATAAGGTTTTATTATTCAGTAATTATTAAGAGTATCAAGGAACTGTTCACTGTTTTGTTTCTTTTAACAGTCCTGCATGAGTGGTTCCAAAGAGACACAATTCACTGATACAAGTGTACAGGCATATAGACAGAAGGATAAAGAGATGGAGCACATATAACTATAAAGAGGGGCTGCCTGCCTGTGACTCAGAAAACTGATAATTCTGCCTATATGCCTAACTTTGAGAGAGAGATTAATATTGTAGCAGTACAGACAGATGCTTTCAGTTTTAGGACAAGTTACAAAAATGTCAACCAAAAATAAAACAAGAAAATTATTTCTTTTTTTTTTTTTTTTAACAAAGTTTAACACTACACACTTGCTTGTAATATATTTTCCTTTTTTGTTCTGATCCTTTTCCAAAATGAGCATGCTCATCTTCTGTCTTTCTCAAAATGCATAACTGGGATTTTATAAGTAAATGAAAAGAAGAGTCAGGGCCCTAAAGAATGAAGGGCTTCTTTAACTACATTAGTTGGTATCAAAATAATGTCATGTTTCGCAGTGCATTTTAAGTACTTTGACAGTTTGTGCCAAATGTGCTTAATGATAGGAAAAGACTATGGTATATGAAGCAACTGTTTAATGCATCTTCATCTGTCCATAAACTGAATTTAAAGGAGAGGTGAATTTATAACTGGTCTTAAACAACAGTCAATACGAAAAGCAACTGCCTTGGGTTGTCCAGGCTGTAGGGTGGTGTAGAGTAGCTACGTATTGTGGTAAGTGATGTATAATTTCAACTGGACAGAAGAATAAATCATCTGTGAGCCACGTTGAACATAATGTTTAAAGTACTCTAGATGGACTTGATTTTAAAAAGATAACTTTAGATTTATTGTTTGATATATTAATTACTTTTTCTTAGTTTATTCATATTATAGGTGCAAAGAATTCAGGTGGGGATAAAAAAATCAGAAAGCTGGCTATTTTTCCTAAAAGCACAAGCTTGGTATCATGTGTTTCGTGAGATATTTTTCTTGAATTAACTTGAAGTAAATTTAAATGATAAAATAATGTATTTGTAAATCATTGAGGGGTAGAGAGAGATGAAAGAGATGTTCTGATTTTGTTGCAGTTTAGCTAATTTTCAGCTTCTTGGGAAAAATAGCTTCTGAAGATATCAGACCATGTATTTCTTCTATAAACCATGCTGTAAAGACAGATTTTTGAGTATTCAGCTAACACTTTAATTATAACTCATTATGAATTATTTTACTATTCAGTTTAACAGCATTTAGCAGGATGAATCAATTGATTTACTGATAGCAAGGATGTCACATACTATGTTCTTTGGAAGGAATCTTACTGAAGTTATGAATTGATTTGTTTACCGTTATTAGGTAATTGGTTTTGTTGCTTTTTAAGTTAAAACAAAACAATAACCAACCAACCAAAAACCCCAAACAGCTATGACATATATTCCCAAGACATAAATGCCTGGGATTTTCAGCTTGAAAGTTACTGCCTAAAGCAAAGGCAGTAGTTTTTGTAGTCTGGCATCTGGTGCCTGGTGAACACAGTACACATGGGACTTATCTCCTAACCAGTAGGGATTATAAGTACTGCAGAAGTGATAGACTTGCCTCTTAGTGGCAAAGGGTGCTTCATTTCTACAGTGATAGCTGTTAGCCTAGATTGCTTCTAGTCATCAAGTGTGCTATGTCATTGCAAAATAAAATTGTATATAATCAAATTTGTATATCAAATGCAGAATGTGCAATCTCAGTTGTTTCTAATGGAAACTATTTAATTTTTTTTTTCTCCGTTAAGGCAGAGAATTGTTAGTCAGCTCTCTGGAAATAGTGGGCTAGAGTGTCTTGAAAAAGATTTATTTCAGGAGTGTTTAGAAAATTCTCTTCTTTTTTCTAACCAATACTGTGTCTGCCTATCTGTTGTTGATTCTGCTGTTGCCAAACTGGCAAGTGTTCTGCTAAAAAAATGTGCCTGCTGTATTTATCTTTAAGACTTTGTGTTGTAATCTGAAAGCAGCTCAACAAAGTTGAGAGGTCTAATTAAGGCATCATAAAGCTGGATTGTTGAAGGGTTAGGTGGTTTATTAGCAAGCAACTATCACAGAATAAAAATCTGATCAG
>VYZX01025726.1:14266-25223 GCA_013401335.1 Brachypteracias leptosomus
TTGTCTTGACCACTACCTGACCTTTCAATCTGAGGACCAAATGAAGTTCTGCAGACAACAATGTCTCTAATTCGTCTTCTAAGGACAGTCCATGCCACGCAGAGAATTTGATCTTGTAAAAATATACATGAGTACTTCACCTCAAGGCTGCATGAGGAAAATGCATATTAAAGCTTGTTTCCTTTAACAACCACTTTGTTCAGTGCTGAGTGCAGTGCTTGAGCATTATGCAGATTCCTGTCTTGAAGGAAAACTAACTGAATGTCAAGGTTTAGGGTCAGGAGGAAAAACAGAATGCATCTTATCATGTGAAATCATACACAGATGGATCCTGAGCATGGGTGGACAATTTTACATTCACTGCAACAAGTCTCCTGTTGCCTGAACTGAAAGAGTACTGGCTGGTAGTACAGGTGATCATTCTCTGGTACATCAGTATTAGCAAAAACTGCAGACCTATATTGGACTACAAAAGTTACTGTTAGCCAGAGAGCAGTGGGGATGATGGTCAGGGAAACCACTGTTGCTGTTGAGAGATCCTCACTCTTAATCATAAAGTGGTCTCTTGTGAGATATTCTTTGCTGCACCATCCATTCTACCTCTCTTAGCAAAGCTTTTTCATCCTTGTCCTTGTTCTTTGCCTCCCCTTATCTCTGTCCATCAATCATAATCCCCAAACTGAGTGTAAATCTTTTAGGCTCTTCCCTTTCCCAGCCACAATGTTCTTCCAAAGCAAATCTCTTTAGCTTCTTACCTGAGCTGTGCTCTATCTTGACTTTGCTGTTCACAGTTCTGTTCATATTCCCTGGCTTCCCATTCATTTACTCCTTTTCTGGTGTCAGTCTCCTTTAATTACACAGGTAACCCCAGTTCTTCCCATACAGTTGTCTTTAGTTGACTTTAGTCCCCTCTGTTTCCTCATCTCCCATCCCATTTCTCAATCAGACTTTTTTATTTCTTCCTTCTCAATCTCATTCTTAAGGTGTTACTGCAAACTGACCCTGCTGTATTACAGTGTCAGTCCTTTTTGAAATTTAATTATTTTTTTCCTTAATTCTACCTGGATAGTAAAATAGAGGGCATCTTTATGAATACAAGTAGAAGATGACTTTTGGTCTTATTTATTTTTTCTTTTTAATAGATAGAATTAAGAAACCTTTGAAGGAAACTCAAGGTTTGCCACTCTAAACCTGTAATAAGTAATTAAATTTAGGGATTCGTAAATGTGCAATTTGGTCAATACAAGACAGCTCAGAGGTTTGAGAATCTTTAGTAAGCATAAAATTTTTGCCTTTTTTTTTCTGTCAAATTATAGTAAGTTTGCATTGATTATGTGTGAAAGACCCCCCCCAAAGATTTATCATGCAGCTAGGTTTGGCCAGATTATTAAAAGGAACATACCCTAATTCCCAGTCCCTAAATTAAAATGCAAAATACCTTGTTCGTTTTGGAATAAATTTGCCAAATTTGTTTTACATAGATTAACATCTCCCAGCTTCGTTCACAGAAGATGGGCAAAAGTAACAAAAAAATGAGATGTTAGAAAGCACAGCTAAGTCAATGTGGAGGACACAAGGAACGTGTTCTGAAGAACCAGTGTTATTGTTAGGTGAGGATCAAAGAGCAAGAACCGATTAACACACATACTCTTAACTCAAGCGCTGCTTTACAGTCTTACAGAATGGAGATTTTATGTTAAATACCAAAGTTTACCCAGGTGTTCTCAAACCAAAGGAAAAAGGCCATTTTGGGAAACTTAAACTAAAATTATTCCATACTGCAAACTGCTTCATCATGCACTCACCAGTGAGCAAGTGCCATCACTCGAATCTAGTATTTGCTGAGTGACTTCCTTTTTTAAAAAAAATCTAAACCACAAAATTACATCTAGGAAAGATGCCTTGGAATGAAAGTCAAGGAAGCTAAACATGAGTGGTGGTGTTTCTATAGATCTTTATGTTGACTTTTGCAATGTAAAATGTCTTTTGTCTTCAATTCTTTGCCTCTGCCTTGCAACTCACTGCAGTGGTAAAAATTAGAGCAAAAAGTGGCTTTCCAATTAAGAATATATTTAATAACTGTTACCCAGTATGCCCATTGTCATTTTGCCATAACAGTGCAGGATATTTGTCTATGATCTTGTAAGACTCTGGTACATCTCCGAGTTCCTGAGAACACATTTGTTGGTGCCCTCTTGTTACTACTTACTTTTTAGAACAGAACTGTACAATTGAATTGTTGTTTGAGAAATCTCTCTGTACTTTTGAGAGCTATTTTTAGGCATTGTAGTTTTGTGTATGGAAGTACCTACTTAGACATACTATGGGACTCCATATATCACCCTTATTTGCCTTGTGTTGACATGATTGATAATCCTCACTCACACACCACTGATACCCCAGAACTTATTTTTCTGAACCTGAAGATCAAAGACAATTATTGTCTCAAACTGAACTGTGTCAATATATATCTCAATTAACTGCTATAATTAGCTAATACTATTTCTTATATAGTTATTTCTGTGGGTATCTTCGGGGTTTTTGTTACTGTAGTGATAAGGAATAAATAAGATGTTCAAAGAAAAAGATATGTGGATGGGGAAGTATATTTATATATTTATTATNCTCTTATGTGCAGTTTGTTTTTAATTTAAATCCTCCTTCTTGCCCCTCAATGATGTTACCAGTTTTGGACCTTATATGTTACTTGTTTTGCTAGTAAAGTGTGAGAAGTTTCTTTGGAAGAGCTAGCTGTGCTACCTTAGGAGGACATAGTGCAAGTTGAAATGTTTTGAGTAAAGAACATGACCAAGGAAAGTATTTTTGCCCTTTGCTATATCTTTGCTCTTATGCTGTATTTTTCACTAACTTTTTGTGCTGCAGAGGAGTGATCAGTGTAAGAAAAAGCCATGGCAAAGAAATAAGGAAGGAAAAGGGGAAGGTAAAGAGAAAAGGAGGAATGAAAGTGTGTGGTGCTTTCCTGAGAAGGCATTACTTGCCAGAGACTGACTATGCCATTTATGATAGTCTAAGGTGACAAGGGGTGCAGATTTCATCTGGGATCACTGAGATGTTAGTGATTACTGGAAGCTCTTTGCGTCCAGGAATTACAGCAAATTAATGCTGGGGGAACAGCAAGCAAAATAGCTTTTCAGTGATGATTTATATTATTGCTTAAACTCTACTAATTTCTCTCTGAAGAAACACACTGGTATTTTATTTTATTTAAATGAGAGACATTGGAAGTGATGAGGAGCATACAGAGCATTTGAGCAAATTAGTAAAGAGGTTACTGCATCCATATGTGTGTTGCTTCAGGGATTAGTTGTAACTATTCAATGAGGCAAATGCCTAGATTTAAATATCCAACAGATTTGAGGAGATTTGTGGGAGCTGGCTGTGTTCAGAAAAGACATTTACCACCAGAATCAAAAGCTGTAATAACCCAGTACATTTAAATCTGAGTCTGAACGCTTGTTTCAGCAGAATGTGACTCATCTTTGAATGGTGCCTACTGAGGCAAACTGAGAGGCCATTTTCAGAACTAGTAACTTAATAAGTAAAGATTTGTAACTACCAAAAACTTGCAAATTTCGAATCATTAGTTACAATTTCCAATGACTTTTGTATCTTTTTGAAACTTTACCGTATATTAATGTTCTTTTCCATGAATAACAAAAAACCCCAAACAACAACAACAATTTTTTTGTTTTAACTGTCCTTTGTTGGATAGGCTGATGTTCAAGAAAAATCTCAAAGGGTGTAGAAGTGCTTAATGGATACTTTGAATTACAAAGTCCTCTGGTGGGGGGGATTTTATACCATAGTTAAGAGATATGTCAGAAGAAGCAGCTGAGGGTATGTAAGCATACTCATTTCTAAAATAGAGCTAATGGATGAGCATCAAGACTAAATTGGCTCATTTTCCAAAGGGCTGTCCCATGCCAAATCCTACCAGGTGCCTGTGGACCTTAGCCCAGAAGAACCTGAGGTTCTGGGCATGTTGGTGGTTTGCCCTAACGAGATAGCATTGTTAATGTTGGTCGCTGAAAGAAAAGCAATAAAATCTGTGGGTTCTCTGTTTCATAAACTGTCATTTACTTTCTTTGAAATTAATGGAAATTTCATCTTTTCCCTTGATTTCCTTCTTTCTTCTTATTTTTAAATTTTACTTTTCTTTTTCTACATCAATTTTTTTGTGATCTCATTATTTTAAAAAAACAAACCAAAAAAATTTTCAACCAAAGTTTTTAGATTTTTGTCTTATGACCCTTTTAAGAACTGAATTAAAGTCTCTTTGTACAAGTTCTGTCAGGACTTAGACTGTATGTTGACTTGAAAAAAATCTCAGCTGTTTACAATGATGTTAGAGAACTGGATGCTGCTGAAAGAATCTCAAAATTGAAAGTGTTGGTGTGAAATAGGTCAGCTCAATTAACACAAAATCAGATTCTGAATTTTAAAACTTGTAGGTAGGATTATAGGATGTAAATCAGCCCTAGTGGCAATCAACTGAATAACACAATCTGAGCATCTTTTAGCAATTAGCCAAGCATAGCAAAGGTGATGCATTCATGGTAACTTCAAGTATGTCTCTGAAATTCTGTGATTAATTTGTCTCATTTTCTTAATTTCTAACTCTGAAATGGAATAGATAGCATTGTTTATATGCTTACATGATCTGAATCTGCAGAGACTACAAACATTTTGGTTTAAAAATATAAATATTCCAAATCCTCAGTACTAAAAAAAGGACAATAGGTCCTTCAAATATGTATGTATATCAACAACAGAGCTGTTGCAGCAAGGCCACTGTCAGTTGATGTAGTACATAGACTCCACTAGAAAGTAGTTAGAAGAGCAGCCATTACTGTGAGTGACTTGACACTGCAGATCTAGTGAATTTCTGTGGACATGCACATTAGAACTCCAGTTGTCACTAACTTGTGACTGATGGTGTAAGATGACTAAATGATTAACTTAATGCTTGCATGCATTGAAAACAGATAATAGATAACTATGAAATCTGACAGTATATTCAAGGTAACACACATAAAATACACTCATGTGGCATTTAAATAGGTAAAACCTCTCAGCATTATAAGAGAATGCTTTTCCATGTCTTCTACATCTTACCACAATTAAAAGTTTCAAGGTCTTATGTTGCATTGTGTTATCAAAGATGAGTAACTTTCATGAAACCTGTCTCATGCTTAATGCCTGTGAAAAGCCATTGGCAAGCGTAGAATCATTATCTAAACCAGATTAAAATTGGCTTAGTTCATGCAGTGTCAATGCCACCTTTAACAAAGTTCTATTTCAGTTTCAAAGGAGGTGATTGGAAAACATCATTCTTTTAGGCAAGGCTTCTTTAGTGGCATACAGTTTAAAACAACTCCTCCTATATATCTGCTCTATTGTACAAATCTAAAAATCAGATAGCATGTCAATAGTAATATGCACAATAGTAATAATGCATAAGCCTATGGCAGGAATTGTATAGGACCTGCACCAAAATACTTAGGATTCTCATACATTCTTGCATCATGGAGGAAAATGATACTAAAAGTTCTCGAGAAATTAGGATGTTGCTGGTAAACAACATTAGGATGCTAGTTGCTGATGTCTGAAGCCAGTTATCACGTGGCAAAGGTTTACCTGTTTTTTAGTAGATCAGTAACTGCTGTGAAAAAAATCTGCTGAAATAGGCCTAAAATTCTATTATGCATCTCTTTGGTTTGAACTTTTATGGGGAGGGGTAATCAAGTGCTGTGAGTGGATGGTCACCTAAAATTGCTCCTCAACATTTTGTTCAAACTGAGTTGCTCCTATGTTAGTGTTTGTACAGTTTAGGCAGGACACTGTGTAAATTGAGCAGTGTCAACCACTGCTCACTTCAACTGCATCTCCCTTTTGAGCCAATTCTTTAGTGACATCATTTCAGGGTTTGTGGGGGAGACAAAAATCATTACATTTCTCATCTCTTTAAAAAGCCCTCAAGAAATCTTCAAGAACCCAATTGCTTGGCAATATGTTTTAAGAAAAAAAGTAGAGATGGTAAAACATTCAGAAGGATACCAGAGAATTATGAAAGAATTATTGATAGAAAACAAACAAAAATATAGATTAGTAACAGTGACTTCAGGAGGGGATGCAGTCAGATTCCACAATTGTTAGTATTCACATGAAACACCTCAAAGGCTTCTGCTGCTGGCATCTTTTCCTCTGAGCTGGCATTGACTAAGAGTAGCATAAAGGTTTCAGGTGCTCAGTGCTCTCCACTGTGGGTGAACAGCATGGAGGTGGGGTTTAGCTAAGAGAAATTTGTCCACCATTCAATGCTTTGAAATTAACCTTAACTGAATGTGATTTCAAAATGTCGAGCTACAAAGCTGATTCTAAGAAAAGTTAAAACTCCGTGGCAAGGACAGTGTGCTTTATGTGAAGCATTTTCTGGTGATGTCATGCACAAAACCAAGACATCACAACAAAGCACTAAAACCTCAGTGATTAATACCGTGTTGTGGTTCTCCTATTTACACGTTAAAGCTAAAATTATACCTGATTTAGGTGGCAGAGCCATGGAGTAGAACCAGAGTGTTTCTGTGGGAGGTGAACTGTCCTTTCCCAACTTACTGTTGGGAGATAATCTTGGACAATACCACTAAATACTGGAAATACACAACTGATGGTCAAGACCGCACAGATGTCATCAAATAGGAAAATTTTGAGTTTTATGGTTTGGTTGGTTTTTTTTTCCTTTGGTAATGTTCTATTTTAACTTTCATAGATTATCCCCATTTCTCTTCTCTCTGGATTAAAAAAAGTCCTGTTTAACGATCATGCTGATATTTGTAAATTCTTCAGAATAACTTGCAAAACTCTGTGTCTGAGAAAGAAATATGTAATTCATGCAATTTACTTTTTTAAAAGTGTAGAATTTTCTTTCTGAACCCTCTTATTGATTATAGTATCTAACAGGGAGAGATTGTACATTCCTTCTTCAAGATAGCACTTGCTTGCATTTTGTTTCAGGTTTCCAGATGGAAAGAATATAGAAAATTCTTAGTAGAAAATAATGGCACTCCCTGGGACTTGAAATCCATTCGATTTAGTTAAAAAAAAAAAGGCACTCAGAGAATAATAAATGGTAAGATTTAGTACGGAGAGCCCTTGTAGAATTTAATCTAACAACATTTTTGCAGAATGCAACTGTCCTCGTGTCTGAAACAATGTCTCAGTTAATTGCAAAAGAATTATAGTAAAAGATGAATTTTATTTTTTATGGGAGTGGATTCAATAACCTTTACACTTACATATTGCATGTTGTGCCCACCACAGTGATTTTTTTTTCTCACTTATAAATTTAAGAAACCTTTTCAGCGCAGCTTTGCTCAAGCGTTTTTTTGTCCATGCCCAACAAAAGTTTCAGGGTTACCAATCTGTTTAATGAAGCTATTGCCAATTTACAAAAATATGTTAGAGGCTTTTGCCTCTATTATTTCACTCTTTAATTTTGTTTAGCCATGGAAAAGCCTCAGAACAGGAAGGGCCTTTTTCCAGTTGTAGCCTGCTTTTTTTTTCCCCTCATGTATTTTTGCCAAATGGAATTCTCAGTCACTATCTCAAATCACTCAAAAAATTACTTGCAGTCACACTATAACCTGAACTATTGGTTTTTACTTGTTTTCTTTCAGTTTCTGAGAGTACTGGCAAGACTTTTGATTACAGTAATGAGTGGTTCCAGATTACCTACCGCTCATTTTTGGTCTCAAGAGAGCATTCAGACTTTTGAAAGTTACTTTTTGTTTTAATCTCTACAGGTTTCATCATTAACTCTCCTTTCAAGTCTCTCAATATACACTATGATTTGGATTTTCAAAGAAACCTGAATGCCTCTAAAGATTCAGCAGCTAGTTCCTTTTAACATCCTTTGAAACTCTCTTATCTGAATCTGATTTTGTCATTAAGGAACCTTGATTGCTTTGAGGGACTTTTCTTTTTCACTCTCTTAACTATCCAACTGTCTATACACAGTTACCTTTTCATACAGCTTACCCAGAGGCACCTTCATTTTATTTCTCCATCACTTTGACTTGGGTATTTCACACCTTACTCCTCAGGTAAACTCTACTCTGCCCTTTTCTTTCCTCCATCCTCATTTTTCCCTTCCCTTTATGGTGCCATTAAAGTTTCTTTGTCATAAAGTTTGATATTATTTTCAAGGATTATATGATTACAGATGTGGGTTTATGAAAATGGAATTTCTATAGCTAGTTGGTGGGACTTAGAATTAGGCAATGAAATGCCTTTAGTTTTTGTTATATTTAAGGTAGGAGTTTTAAGGAGTCATATTTTCATTTGAATCCTCATTAGAGGTATAGCCCCAGTCCTCAGTCTCTTTCAGAATCTGTACAGCACTGCTGCCAAGTATGATCAAAAAGATCCCTGTGGGCTTTCTGGGCTCCTTGTATCTGTTATCACCTGGGTATGAGTCAGCGCTGATTTGTGTCTGCCAACAAGCTCAGATGACCAGCTCAGCAAGTGGGGCTGCCTCATTCCTGACACTGCTAAATACTGAGTCTTTCTCTGTGCTGCAATATGAGAGCTAGGACAATATAAGAAGGATAATAAAACAGCTCAAGTTCTCACATCAAAGCCCTCCCTGGGCTGGCTTCACTAGCCACAGGGTCTTTTCCATCATCAAGTTGCTGAAAATGGCTTAATTTAGTCATGTTTGATTTCACCAATAAATGCTTGGACTAGGGTATGTGTGTGTGTATATAGATTATTTTTTTTTTTTTACCCCCTCTGATTTTTTTCAAGCCATTAAATATTGTAATGTTGCTGAAAAGTTTAAAAAAAAACAACTGGAAATGTATTCTTTAGGGTCTTAACTAATTCCTAACTTAAGCCTTGAGTTCTGACTACGTATAACTTCATGTTCTGCTCAGATGGTGTACGGGTGATGAGAGGTGGAACAGGAGCTACTTATTCAGGTTTCAGCAGTTTCTTGGAGATTCATTAATTTTTCCTGCAACACTGTGGAGAGCTGGTGTTGCTGCAAAGAGGTAACCATAAGAGTCCCAGAGGCAGAGCTCTGCAAAGAGAGCAGGAATGATGCTGAGAGACAGCATCAGCAGCTGCTGGTGTCCTTGGGAAGCTGCCACAGCTTGGCAGCCCCTTCCTTTGGCAGTCTGAAGAAGCACTTGGAGTCCCTGCAGGCTGCAGAATGGTTAGGTAGAGCAGGCACATGGGGAGATAATCACAAGGGTGAGAAAAGAGCTGTCAGGAAAAGGGTTCAAGATGAATAGATAGATGCTTAGGTCTGCCTGCAATAGGTAAGAGTTGCTGGTCTGGTTTATGTATCTTCCTTTAGGAAAAGATGCTGCCTTTTAGAATTATTACACTAGAAAACAAGATATATTAGCTCCAGGTAAAGCTTTCTGACTCCCACTCTTAAAATCTTCCCTAAATAAATAGTTGTATGCTTTTATTTACCCATGAATCTTTCTTTGGGCTTCAGTGCCATCAACACAAACCACTTTTTGCTTCATCTATGTTGATGAACCACAAATATTTCCTCTACTATATTAAATCCTACACTTATCCTAGACAGTTTTTATTTTTTTTTTGCTGGTCTCAGACTTCTATCAGACAACACAGCAAATAAAGAAGAATAAATACAATTGATACCAAACATAACATAAAATACCACCTTTGTGCTCTGGCATGGAAACTACACAGTGCAAACAGATGTCCAGCAAAGGCACTCTTTCATTTTGAATATTAGCTTTGTCATAAATTTGTTAAAAACAATGCCACTAAAACAAAGTAAACAGACATCTTCAGCACTACAAGATTCTGATTTTGTGCATCGTTGACTTATGGATCTGATGAAAAACTCAAATTATCCTCTGGCATATGTATTTAATAAATAGCAAATATTTGTTCCTGGTGGCAAAATTGCTAGCAAGTGACTAACTCATGTGTATTTTGTTTGTTAATGTTTTCTTACTTGTCGGCACAGATGACTTGCAACCCAAAGGATATTTAGAAGTTTTACTTTGGATATTTATGACTTATTTGCTATGTAACTGGTAGATGTTTTTTCTATACTTGTGTTGATGATTTAGACATTTAAAAGAAGTGAAAATTATGATTTTTAGCTGTGACAGAAGATACAAAACCAACAGAAACTTGGAGCTGGGTACATAATTCTCTTTAATCTTCCCAGAAATTGGGATGCAGGAGGCACACCTCTGTAGGGGGTAGCAGGGCCACAGCTTCATTAATTCTGATCTGTGAGTGCATAAACAGAGCACTCAAAAGGACCTATAGTCAAACATCTGTCAAATCAACCAGAGCATTGGATGTGGAGTTCATGAAAGCTTAATGTCAAGGATGAGAGAGGAAATGGTATCTGATCTGACATGAAGTTAGAGCAGCAAAGGCAACATCTAATCTAGCATCAAGCATGACAGAAAAAAGCTCAACTTTCAATCACTTTTAATGTTTGAAAAGGCAATATATATCTAATCCAGCATCAGGCATGACAGAACAAAGTTAAACTTTCAATCACTTCTAACATCTGAAGCCGCTGGGAGGAGAGGGCTGATGCAAAGCAGACCATATGATGTCAGGCTCAGCAGTACAAGCTAGGGGAAGAAGAAGAAAGGAGGGGAATGTTCCAAGTGATGGTGTTTGTCTTCCTAAGAAACCATTACATGGGATGGAGCCCTGCTTTCTTGGAGATGGTTGAACACCTGCCTGCCAAGAGGAAGCGTTGAATGAATTCCTTGTTTTGCTTTACTCGTGTGTGGACTTTTGCTTCACATATTAAACTGTCGTTATCACAACTCATGAATTTTCTCACTTTGGCCCTTTTAATTCTTTCTCCCACCCCACTGCAGGGGGAATGAGTGAATGGCTGTGCAGGGCTTAGCTGCCCACCAGG
>VYZX01025726.1:49686-119571 GCA_013401335.1 Brachypteracias leptosomus
TTTTTTTTTTTAATGCAGAAAATAATCTGCAAAAGCCACTTGCTCCTGCTCTGGTGGAAGTTGCCGAAAGAAGGAAAGGGCAGTGATGAATACATTGCACTTCCTGGTCTTCCCATCTCCTCCCTGTAGCTGTGGGGATGAAATGGGAGGTCCTGCAGGAGTGGTTTTCAAGTAGCTCTGAACTAGAATTGTTATTTCTGCAGCAAACTAAGCAACTTTTGACAAGGTAGCTATTGGCATTTTGGTAGCAAGAATGCATAAATTCAAAACCCATTTCTTATCACCTTTGGGGAAAATCATAGCTGACCATCACAAACTGGTGTAACAGATGTCTTATAAATAGGAATACAATGCACATGGATAATTCTTACCTAGAAATTTCACAAAACTTCTTTTATATTGTTGTATATACATATGTATGTACATAAGCTATATATAGCTCATACTCTATATATGCATCTAATTCATATGTGCTACTCATAATTCAGTCACAACATGATGCACATTCATTACATGCTGTGAAGGTATGTGATAATCACAGTCATTTTAATTTAGCTTCTATTTTTCTTTCAGATCCTTTCGTGTTGATTTCAGTTGCAGTCAAGTTATTTCTTTCAACAAAAATTAATTCCCTGAAAAGTTTAGGAATGAACAAAGTATGTAAAAGTTCAGATTAATTTTTAGTTAATTTCTTTGTCTGAAAAAAGGCAAAGAAATTTTTATAATTCATTGACCTCAATGTTTCTGGCAAGACTGGGTTTTACTGCTATAAATTTGGCTTTCTTTTAAAAAGAAAAAATAATTTAAAACTTCGCCCCAGATTGCCACAAAATTAAACCCATATTATTTTAGCTTGTCTGCAACAAATTGTTTCTCTCAGTTTCTACAGCACCTCAAAAATCCATTTTTCCAGTACCATTTCCAAAGCATTAGTCTCAACCTTGAAATGAGATCCACATACTGATGAGAACTGTTAAACTCCCTCCAAATATCTTTTGGTCTTTTCTAGTGTCCTCTTCTTTAGTGAGATAAGACAGGCAATGAAGCAAAAATGCTTAGTTCACATAGGCATGTACCACCATCAGTTGTGAACACAATTTAATTATTTTGGAGGTGTGATGGTAGAACCAGTAATTTATTTTATAGTAATTTATTCATATACCTATCTCCTGTCCCTGGATAGATGCTGTAAAAGTGAATTCTGCTGACATAGATGAGAAAATCCATTTGATTTAAAACCAGCTGGACTTTGTTTACACAGATGAATAGACACCTTTTCTTCTAGGGAGGTTAATGACAGTGAGTTATGGTCACTCCTGGGCTGGAGGAGGTGGTCATCTAGGAAAAGAAGCTATTCTGCTTAAGAAGAGGGAATAAGGAAACAGTGGAGGGGGCAGAAAAATCTTCTTAGCTATAGTCCTCTAAACAAACTCTCACCAGCTTTTTCTGCAAAAACTTCTTTATTCCTTCCAGCTCTCCAATACAACTCTTCAGAAATGAGCCATAGTCCTCTCTGCTTTTGCCTTCTTTGCTTTTCTGTGGTTACAGTAGAAGTTAATTTTACCTATACAGCTCCAAGACTTTGAGGTAGCCGTACCTGCTACATTAGGCAAGTGATGCTTGTTTCAGCTTTGCCATTTTAGCCCAGCACCCTGAAGTACTGGATGCTTGACAATGGTTGATGCAATTGACTCCTACTTTCATGCACAGTTGCTCATAATCTGACTCAAATTGTAAGTCACCGTGCTAGCTGTCAAAGCAGATGCTGGTTGCACCTGTGAAATAGAAGCAGGCTAAGAAAGATATAATTAATATATGCTTGCCTTGAACTCAGACATAAGTGTACTAGATAGCATAACCAGGTAGATGTAACATCATAACACTATTAGTAGCATTTTGTAACAGTTATGACTATTATTTATGGGTTTATGCTTAACTGCAGAGGGGCAAATGGAGCTTTGTAGTAAAATGGCAGAAATGAGGTGCTGATGCACATGTGCAAGTAGAAAGCTAAGAATGTAGTTGAGGTATGAAAGATATCTAAGAAATTAAAAATAATCTTTCATAGCTTGGTGGAATCAAAATAATCCTGGAGAATAAGTGAGAAATGTCCTTGATGAAACCAAAACCAGTTCAGCTGTATCAAGAGTATATGAATTGCGTTTTGTTTTTTTTTTGAATGGAGAACATAAAATAGCAATCATGAGCAAGAAGAAAAGTCATCAATTCTATCATCCCTTCTCGAAGACCTGTAAGCACTGGCCACCTTGAACTTGGGCACTGAGGCCGTAAAGGACCGTAGCCATCATCAGCATCAACACCATCATATTGTATACTCACGGCCAATTTAGAATAAGCTTGTTTATAACTGTTTGAATATATACAGAAATAATTGATAATGAGTAAGAACTAACCATTAGCAATGTGTGTTGTCTATGAATGTCAATCTAGTCTTGTTTCTAAGTTTGAAGTTGGCCAAATCTGCCAGTCTTTTAAGCTCTACTATCACAGTGATCCCTAATTCTTTTCACTGAGATGAATATACATACATATATATTGTATAATCACTTGCAATAAGTTCAAGACAACTGTGATTATGACTCATGATAATAAACATTGCTAAGAAACAGGGTGTATAAGATTGAGCTCAAAACTCTGCTAGTGATAGAGCTTCTGGTTAACGAGGAATGAAGGCAAAGTGGGGGTAGGTCTGTTTGTGTAAGACTGCAGAGACACACAGCAGGAATGGTACATGCCTCCAATCCCTGATATATCACAAAAATACAAATCTTGTTCACCAGCAAAAATATTAAAAATAACAATCAAACAGGCACAATTTAAATATAGCTTGTGTTTTTAATTTGTTTGGATTAGGAAATATCAAAAGAAGCAAACTCAATAGTAAACTACTGAATCATAGCTGCTTTGATAAAACAAGGCTTGTTTTTTAATTAGATTAATTCTACAGACCCTTAACAAATATTTATGATGTATAGAAAATAATAGTATTATGGATTAAAAGCAACCATTTATAACTTCAGTACTCTTCTTTACAATCACATTACTTTCTAACAATTAAATTTGTTTTGGTTTTGTACCTTTTGATTTAGAAACAAGGTGAATATGAGCTATTAGAAGTCTTTCTGGAAAATAGCTGCTTCTTTCATCTTTATATGCTAATTCACAGAAATGTTTTAAAATTATTACTATTGGTCATACAACATTCTCCATAATGTATTATTTTCTTCTAACAGTAAATGTAACAGCAGGCTATTTTTTAATGTTACAGAATCATCAAAGTTGCAGTATAGTAAAAAAACCTTAGCTTTGCAACTAGGAAAATGTAACCCAGCTTCAGTGATCTGTAGGTTTCTCTATAAATAAACAAGTGGCAATCACGTAATGATGGCATTTAGCAAAGTTTGTTTGAAAAAAAGGAAAGGCAGCAACAAGCTTAACATTTTAAACAATAAATGTATTAATATAGCTAATGAATTCTTTATGCAAAGTTTTTAGTTAAGTATAATCTGCAAGAAGGAAAGTTAGAAAAATTGTGGTGGTGTTGGAAAATCAAAGCTCTTAATATATAATTAACCAGTTAGGTTTGAGTTTATATTAAAACTGTACATGTTTCAAATTAGTGAAACCGTGTGAACCCTGTCCACAGTATCGTGGTATTCATTCTGAGATTTCAGTAACTCTCACTAGTTATTGGATATTTAAAGTTAAATCATTGAGCTGTAGATGTTGGCAAAAACTACATAAGCAGGGCTAGGCAACTTGTTATATAAAACTGTATGGTATAGTATATATCATAGTATATATAGCTGATTTGTAGCAGTTTATAAACCTTATTACTTTATAAGAGCATCTTACATCTTGAGTTTTCTTTCTAAATTAAGAGAGGAACTTGCTCTAACTCCAGTAATGATGGATAAAAAAAGTGTCAGTAATAGGGCCAAAGAAATCTCTGAGTTGTGAATTGCACCCGTTGCTCTGGTGCTTTTCCCTGTGCATCCATTCCTGATTTCTGCTGCAGATGGGGCAGTGAATCTTTGTTCTGATTCTTCTTTTATACTGCTCTTTGACAGCTAGTATCTCCTGACTTGCATATAACTCGTCCTGTATTTCTGTGCTTTTCAGTGCCTTCTAGTAAAGCAACCTTTACTACATGGGGTTGTAGGTTTTTTTATTCACTTGAAAAATGTAGACCTTTGTGATACAATTGTTTGTAAACTCATAGAAGCAGTCATAGTTTGGGGATTACTCCCAAATAAATAAACAAACAAAAAAAGAAATAGGAGGAGGCTATTGCATGACTGGCAATGTATTTACTTTAAGAAATGTGACCCTGTTGGTAAGAATATATTCACTTTGATTCTATTCTACTTTTCCACAAATACAAAAGGCCTGCTCAGAACATGAAGCATATACAACATTGTCAGAAAGTTACAGGGGTAGCCACACAAGCTGTACTTTTTTATGAAATCCAAGTCATAATTTAGTTCTCCGTAGATAAGAAGAATAAGATCTGTCAAGAATGTTTATTTAGGTGTTATATTATCACTCTCATTGATCAAAATACAGGATTTCAGTTCTCCTTCCAGAAGGTCATGTCAACAATAATTGCAATTCTAAACCATGATGATCTGATGCACTTCTGCAATTGTAAATGAAAATTTATGGTCTCTGAGTGGCATAATCATAAAAAGTCACTACCTAGCATAACAATAATAAAATAATGGATGAGGGTATAAAGCTAGGAGTGCACTAAACATCGCAAATTAATTTTCAGTTTGTTGGCTGTAAAAAAGTCTCAGTGAATCTTTCATTAAATATTAAATCTATTTATAAAATAATTTAAAAGAACTAGCATGAATAGTGTTTTTTAGAAGTATTTTCATGTGGCAGTCTGTTTGGTTGCATGCCACATTGATTTTCATGTTCAAAATGGAACAAAAACATAACCATAAGGAGCAGTAAACTATTAAAATTAAGGAATCTGAGGGAGCATAGCCAGACATCAAGAACTATATGTACAGATGCTGTTTGTATGAATGCATGAACACATTTTTCATCATTAAATGAGCACTTTTATGTGAAAAGATGCAAACAAACTACCTGGTGTTACTTTTGCTGTCTCTCCAGCTACTTGTTCTATTGAGCAATGAGGGTGGCAGAGACATGCATTGCTCAACACCCTTAGTCACCTGCCATCTTCACATTGAAAAGAATCTTGCATTCTTTTCAGACTGCTACAACTGGACTCAAAAATTATCTAAGACACTATGATCTCGCAGATTATTTGAATTCATGATACATTCAGTGTTTTCTGAATTGTTGGTAGTATAGTTAACCAGCATATAAGGGAATACAGTGGCTAAAGAGAGGGCTCTTTAGCGTTTTGCAATATTGCTTAATTAGTTTGGTGGTTGGGGTTTTTTAACATTTAGGGGTACATGACAACTTTCAGCTCACTCCAGAATACACCTGGCAACTTGCAGGAATGTTATAATGGACTGCTGTTTTGACTGGGCATATCAATAGCAGTAGTAGTGGTAACAAAATTTGCTTTCTGATTGATTTTTGTAACATGGTTGACTGATTTTTGCGATGGAATTGTGCAGAGCAAGTTGCATGAATTTGGCCAGTGTGGACCTGAAAAGAAACTGGCTGCTGATCTCATTTCTTTATTTTCTCCTATATTCAGTGTTCAGATTATTATTTTTTCCTGTGCATATCTCAAGGAAATTGCATTAATACTCTGTTTCTATAGTGATGAATGCCAAGCTTTAAACATTTTAGCCTTGTAGAGACAAAAGGTGAATGAAAAGTGGAGTAATATCAACTGTTCACATCCTGTTTTAATTTATTAGCTCACAGAACATATACTAAAATCCTCTGGAATTAAAAGCCTAATACTTTGCTGCTGCTTAGTATAACAAATAGGCTGTTATTTTATATAGGTGGTGATTAAACCTCAAGGCCATAACTGGAGATCAATAATAAAGAGCTAATCTCTTTGAAAGGTTTAGTCTCTAAATACAAATTTTAGATTAACATACAGGTAGTATCTTCCAGTCTTCTTGCTGCCCCAGAAGAGCATAACTCCATCAGGATCCTCAAGCAAACTTTCTCCCACATAAATTCTTCCTTTCTGTTTTTTAAACCACCCAAGCACCCCTGTTTGTCTTCGTCTCTCTGGTCTCCTCAAATTCAATACCAAATGACATCTATGTTATGGCATCTATCTAGGTCTCCTCAAATTCAATACCAAATGACATCTATGTTATGGCATCTATCTAGGTGCTTGCATTCTGGCTTCTTGGTTTTTCACTCTGAAGTTGCATTCTCTCCAGTGTGAAGTCTGTACCTTCAAGAGTGAAGGCTACAGTCAAATGAGATCCAATCAGCCCTTTTGTGCTGCCACAGGGGAGCCTGGGTGGTGCTTGTCTTGTTTCTTTTCTGGTGCTGTTCCTTGATGCCGTTAGGGCAGGACCTGCTTTTGGAGCCACTTTGTGTTTCCTGCTGCAAGGACCCTGGTGGCACCAACTTTTTTGCCCCAAGGGGCCTGGCTGCTTGTGATGGAGGCCAGCTCTGAGGCATTGTAGGCATAGGACCCGGGACTGGGTGAGAGGGAGCAGTAGTACTGTGGGGCATCTATGCTTTAGCTACAACCTGCATTCATGCCTGGACCTCTTAGTGACCATCTCCAGATCTGTTTGGCTCTCCTTTTTTGGGTATGGTGGGACTGTGCCCATGTCAGCAAGGATGATGCCAACCTTGACTCTATCACCCTTCTCCTGAGGAGCTGCTGGAGCTGCAGCTCTCTGACACCTCCTACTTGTTACAGCCTTCATACTGTTTCAGTGTATGGTTTATTATCATTGAGCTGTATTAAATGCAAGTGATTTGTTTGTTATTAGGAAAACAAGGGTTTTTTTCTCTTTGCATTTCCTGGAAACTTTCCCAATTAGATTGTTTTGGGACCTACAATAGTGCCTGAATAGCAGTGCCTTCCACTGATCCTCTGAAATGTACTGCAGCTTGCAGTGTGCTGCAAAAGGCTGCTGGGGAATCTATATCTATCCTACCAGCAGCCCTTGAACTTCTGAAGTTTCAAATGTCAAGCTGTTATTGGGGCTATCTTTGAAGATGGTCCAAGACTGTTCTTGGAAGACATTACCTCAGAAACATGCCCATGCTGAATGTAATAAGCAATTGCTTTAGTCAGTCCCACACACAGACTACAAGCAGAAGGGATGCAGACATTTCTGAAGGCCCCTCAAGACCAAATCATTTGTTGGAGTCATTCATCTGTCAGATCCAGGCAAGTAAGTCACACAGTTAATCCTATGGGATGACATGGCTAAGTCTGCAAGTAGAGAAGATGGGAATTAGAAGAGTATTGGAACAAAGAATTGGTGAAGGCAGAATGGGCGCATAAAAGCTTTGGGTTCTTCCTCTGATACTGCCAGCCAAGTGTTGAGGTCAGAGCCATCCAGAAAGCCAAATCTGCCAAAGATCCAGAGGCAAAAGTAGGGTATTCCTCAGAAATCTTCCAGCACTGGAAGGTGCTTCATCCTGTGGGAGACCTGTGAGTTCCTCACCTGGTTTTCCAGCTAGACACCTGTCATACACAGCTAGGCTTGCACAGAAAAGCTGCGACCAATCTCATACGTGTACATTTGATTTGGGCAGTTTCTGAATGAAAGACTAATACTTCACTATATATGGAAAACATAATACCACCTCTAAATACAGTTACTGATGTATTGGTATTCTACAAGTGTCTGTGAACTTTTGTGCCTGGAAATCTAATTTTTTTATTTTGTTCTTAGAGTAAGAGTGATTGTTTCTTCAGTTGGTTAAATTCCATTATGTGTTTTGTTTTACAATTTCGGTAGAAAATGATGAGCCTTTTGTTTTTCCCACATGGACTGTATGGTGGTAGTGGTGAGGGGAATAAATGACTTTCCTACAGTAAGATTTGTGTGATTGAGTGGAAAGAAGCAGGCTACTATAATTGCTGTTCTTTACTGACTGTAGCATTAAATAGCAGTGAGCACTTTCCTTTCTTTATTCTTTATTGAGTAGATGGGATTCATTGATCTACTTTCCCTCCTGATTTGCAATTTGCTCATATTACATCCCCTTCTATTTGCCTTCTTTGCAAGGAGTTCAATTTTACTTTATGTTCAGAGATTACTTTTCCATGACTTCTAAAGTTTAGTGAGGTCACTAGTCAGGTTCCATCTGCTATTGTATTCTCTGTAAAAGCATGTTTCTCAGTTTTCCCTTTGTATCTCCTGTCAGGTTTTGCTCTGTACTGAGGATAGCTTTAGGAAATAGCTTGTATTTATTTCAAATGCATCTGGTGATAGGGAAAGATTTCAGGGGCTTACAGGTATAAATGGCCTTGTACTTAGACCACTGTTGTCTTGTACACTGTGCAGCCCAGTGCCCAAACAAAACAAAATATTGTCCAAAACATGTCCTTTTGAAAAGAGAAGTATTCTAATTCGAATACAGTTGTTTGCTAAACCTAGAGACAGGGCTGGAGAGAACAAGTTTGCTTTGAGGTTAGAAAATAAGTGCTCCTGTCATGAAAAAAAATGACCTTGTGTAGCAAATGTCACAAAACCGAGTAAAGGAACTGAAGCCTTCAGAGGTTTGTGAAATAATGTATGTAGGATTCCCACTGAGAAATTCAGTCTTTTCATTCTGAGTGCACATCCTTTGATTTATATTTTCTGATGCCCTGCATGGTGCCTGATATGAAATCTAACATGCATGTATTAAAGCGCATCATTCTCTATGCAGTCTTAGTGCTCTTCAAGTTCATAACACCTCAAGGAGAGATTCTTGGGAAATTCATAATGAAGCTAGAGAGTCAGAGTAATGCTCCATGCCTCCTGTTCCCAGCCAAATGTTACACATAACAGTCTGATGCTGTTGCTTGCCAAAAAAAGTAATTGAATTGTCTCAAAAAGGGATTTTTTTTTTTTTTATGTTGGACAAGATTTTTGAAAAGAAGAAAAACAAAATAAATAGTGATAGTACCCATAGAATATCTTCAGCAAGTTAGAGATATAAAGCATAAACTGTATTTATAGATTTACAAAGATGCTTTCCTTCAGACAACGCCCCTTCCGCTGTTTGGAGGAAAAATAGGCGATTGTGTAAATAGAATAAAGCTATTTTCATAATTACAGATTACTTGACATCGTGCATCTCAGCAGGTAGCAAGTTTTCTTGCTGTACAAGTTGCATTTCATGTGTGCTAACAGCAGAATTGCTCTCAGGCACACCAAATTAAACTAGCAATAAAAATCTGAAATAGGCTACTTTTATTGTACAATGATGTTATTGTGTTGTGTGCCTTCATAAGTGGCTAAAAGCATAAAACTCAATCCCAAAAACATTTTTGCTATAAGGAAGTTTGTAACTCCTTTGAGCGATCATGAAAGTTGTGAGTGTATGGATTAAGCAAGGCTATTACTCCAGGAAACAACTGTCTTTGTGAACAATGTCAGAGGAAAAAAATTGATCAGAATTTAAATGGTTAGTGGAAAGTTGAAAATGTGTTTGATCTTGCTTGTTTTCAATGTAAAAGTGATATTATCACAAGTTATTTTAGTATCTTAGTATTAGCAATTCATAGTTATAAATCATGTTGAGGTGTAGATCTATATTAGCCTTGCTTCTTAGAAATGGTCTCCTTGTTCATCAACAAGGACCATTTTCCTTGTTGAGACTAAAAGCATGAATTCCAAGTCCTTATATAATTATATTAGTTATGGGGTTTTTAGGAATGGAAATTCATGGCCAGATAAACTACCAGTTCCTCTTCTATTTCCTATCCAGGCCTTTTCCCACATGACCCTCAGGAGGAATGTTCTGGTTGTCCTCCCTCCACAGAGACCTACCAGTTCTGCTCATTCAGTGCAATGGTCTTTCTCTCCATTTACCACATTTCATTTCAAGACTCACCCCTTTGCCAGTCTCCTCTATATTTAGCTACTGACTGCTGAGCCCTTTAAAATCATATGCCCTGAAATATGTGAAAGATCATTTGTGGGTTGTAAAAAGGAAAATTCACTAGGGTTAGTCAATACACAATTTTTTCTCCACATTACTGGAATGAGTTAAAAATAGATTTTGAACTCTCGATCAGGCAGGCCCTCGTTGGTTTGGCTGAAATTGAGGACTTTTACATTTCCTCCTTTGTTTTTCATGTTCAATTCTCTGTGAGTGGAAATCACAGCCAAATAGAACTGAAAGAAGGATGGCAAAGATAGGTTCTGACCTGCAGAATAGCCACAAAATCCAGCAATGTTTTCCTAATATTATTTAAAATACTCTAGCAAAGTGATTGCTTTTTAAAGTTAATTTCAGAGGCAGATATTTCACTCAATTTACTTCCAGTTTTTCAGTAAACATGAAACTTGACTATCTGGCTGGATAGCAACTGCTAGAGTAGTCTTTCACATAACAGCACACAACTATTTACAGCTCAAGTTTAATTACCAAACATCTGGTTTCCATAGCAACAGAAGGACATTCACTCTACAGAAATAAATTGCACACTCGTTCCAAGGCTAGAGCATATCTAATTAAGATGCAAGCTCCAAAACTTGGACTAAATCAAACCAAAATTGTGGTGATGAAGTACTATTTTTTTAATGTAATGTCACCCCAAAAACATTTAAAAAGTGTTGGCATTTTGATGTTTGTTTCCAGTAAGGATTTTCCTGTCTCTAAATCAAAAGGCAGGTTAAATAAATGTGCAGCTGGAGAAAACTTCAGGAACTTCTCTTTTAGGCTTGCTGATGGACAATCCCCTGTGCATATCAATTTGTGAGTTGTTTTCTAATTATCAGTCCTCTGTGGCGGACAAAAACTCAGTGAAAACCTTCATTTAAAGTCATACTCTAACTTCAGGCAGTCATTATCCAAGCAAAAGTACTGTTAAAGTATTTTTATTCAGGGTTATTTTTTTGAGACTGGAGATTCAGTGTCTGAATTGCTACTCTGCAGTGGCTTTACATCAGTGATTGCTGTAGGGTGTACAGCCGTAGAATACATTAGATGCAAATTCAGCAATTCTAAATTCAGCAATTCTAAACTCAAAAAAAAAAAAAAAAAAAAAAAAACACAGACTTGAACTGCCCAGGCTATTTTGCTGGCACTAACTATTATTTTATGATGATAAATGATAGAAAATAAAGGATTTAGTCCAAATAAACAAATTTCTCTGGTTCATGTTGTGTAGGCAGTCTTATTATATAATCAGAATGATCAGATTTCATCTTAAAAATCTATTAAGAAATATAGTGTCTTTCCATTATGCAAACAAAAATTGGCTGTTGTCGGAATGGTATCAGTTGTAAAAATTGTATTTAGGATTTCAGCACTTGGACTCATATTATGATTATATCTAATAAACTTCTCTTCCTTTTTGAGTAATACAAGTCAATTTTAGTGGCAGTACTGTGGCAACAATAAAACTCCACTTTCTCATCCTCTCTTCCACATTACCCTTTCCTCAGCCTAGAAGAGTCTGAAATCAGGTTTTGAAATTTGCTCTGATATTCCACACATCCACACTGTTAATGATCAGAATAGAAAAATTAATTGTAGATTGCATCCCTTTCATGGAGAAAGCTTAGTTGGTGGCCATCTCCTGTCCAAGCTTTTGTGTGTGCATGATTTGTGTGAGCAGGAAGGGCAGGGATTGGAAATAAAATATTTCTGCTTTGCATCAACAACTTCAAATCATTTCAGTTGATGAAAGTGGCATGGAAGGGAAGCAGTAATAAATTCTAAAGCATTTAGTACTTTGCAGGCTAAAAGCAACACCTTGAAAGGTATCCAGAAACCAACTGGAAATGAAAGTATAGGCAGTAGAGTAGAATATTCTCCTTGTTATGCAAAAGGATAGACATCTTTTATACCTAGTGGTAAAGGTCTAGTACTACAGGCAGCTCCATAAGCAGCTTTTTCAAATTCATGTTGGAAGGAGGAAAAATGTACTTTATGTAGCAGGAATTGCAACTGAAAGAACTACTGTGGTTTCTTTACTAAATGGAAATACACCTTACCCAGGAGTAGTGAAATGAATCACAATTCAAGAAATTGAAAAGAAATTCTTGTGATTAAAAACTTGGCCCCTTGAAGTTTTGAACTGACTCAGAAACAGTATTTCACTCAACAGTTTTATAAGAACTCCTCTTCAAAATAAACAAAAATGTGGAATCTGAGCACTGAGTAATATATCTGTCCATCCATCCAGGCAGCCAATACCCCTGTCAGTCTCTTCTGGTGTCTCTTCTGAATGGTAACAGTGGCTGGCCCTGGATGGGCTGAGTCTCAGGCAATGATGTTCATCCCAGCTGCAGCCTCCCTGGGTAGGGGTGAGCTGGCAGCCCCCTCTGCCTCTTCCAATGAAGAGAGGTGTAGAGCCAAGTGTCAGTCACCTAGATCCCACAGCCAGTGACAAAGATTGGATGGGAAAAGTAGCAGAAATAGAGATTATTTAAAAGGCCAGAGTGTCCAGCAAACTGTTGTCTTTCAGAGGTTCTCCAGAGCTTTAAAATTCAGAAGTCTCAATCTTTTGAGAGAGAATAAGGCAAACTGAAATTGGTGCAGGATTCATTTGTTCTCATGACAACAGTTTTAATGGAAATGGGAAAGGAAATTAACCCATTCTTCTTGTGAAGACTGTAATCAGTGTATTAACTTCCAAATGCTGAAGATTTTAAGTCAACCCAATTGAACTGGGAAGGGAAGTAAGGTGATTATGCTTTTGTTTATACACTTCACACATTCTTTTTGAGACCAGCATGATATTTATCGTATGCTGTTCCACAGTAGTTAATGGTGTGCTATTTACAATGTGTTATCCTTTTGTATGATACTTAATAACTGGACAAATCTGTAGTTAATGTTTTTCCATTTCCATAAATACTTCATTAAAATTGCTTTATTAGGGTTGTATTCTTGCTCAGTTGAGTTGCTCCTTACACTGCAAGTTTCCCCACTTTTTACCCCCTAACAGATAGAATGTGCCCTCTAACAGTTTTGTGCTGATGATGTGAGACATTAAAAATTGGATTTCCATCCCTCTTGCATAACCAGTTCTCCAGGTTCCAGTTTATAACATGGATATTTTTTCTCTCACTAATTTCTAGTAGATATCAAAGGTTCTTTTTAATTTACTGATCCTACTTAAATCTCTCTTTTTCTTGTTTTTGTTGTTGTTTCTAATGAGCTTGATGCCACTAAGATTAAAAGAGGCTTGAAAAATACAGCTTTAAAACAGCTTTGATCTCCTAAGGTGAAGCATATTTTTGTGCAAGACTTTTTCCTCTGAGGCATGATAACAGTTGAATTGATCTGGAGGGAAAACTAAAAAGGAAAAACAGGTGGGTGAGAAAATGAAGAGGAAGGAAATGTGGGAACTTACAGGGAACATTAGACCTGCTTACATTCGGTTTGCATTAACAGCCTTTTCCTACATTTTATTTAAAACATATAAAGAATTCAAGACTGTTGTTCTACATTCTCTGAAGAAAACTAGCTGATTTCCCAAGCACTGGAATAAGCATTTGGCATGCCAAAGCTTTTTCTTCTCTTTGATATAAGAAAATGCTCTTTTAATTGAGCTATTCTCAAGATTACAAATTAATTAAAAATGAAGAGAAAGGGAATAAATCTCACATTGGATGCATGTCAAAATAATTTCCTGGTTTGCCAGAGAGCAGTTAAATGGTTTAAATACTCTTAACACCACATGGCAACCTAACTCTAAGAATGGGACATGTTATTCCAGATATTGTGTACACATGTACTAGGATTATTTTCTGCCTACTACCAAAATTTAGCCAAGGAACAGAAGGTAAAGACAAACAAACAGAACTGAGAGGTAACCTGGCAGGGGCAGTGAAATATCACGTTTGGTATAAGGAGCAGCATGAGTCACAACATTCTTGTTTCAAAGCCATTGTCAGTTGCTGTGTTTGCAATTTTGGGAAAAAAACAAAGGATTTTTAAAAAGTCACTGCATGTCTTTCCTTGGGACTCTGGGGGGAGAGGGGTTGTTGGGTTCTTTGCTTGCTTGTTTGCTTTGCCTGCTCAGGGAATTCTTCTGCATGGAAGATCCTGAAAAATACAGAAAGACTTGGGATTGTGTTCACCACATATCACAGCTTTACTTTCAGTGTTGATGATAATTATTTATAAAGGCGTAAATGGAATTAGACATCTGACTGTCCTTTGTGCCTTTGAGAATCTCACCCTCCATACATAATTTAGTGCATAACAATTAATTTTTCTCAGTTTGGTTTAGAGATATTGAAATGAAATTGTACTAGGAGGAAAGGGCTGTTAGGTTTTTGATTCTTTTCCTTTTCTGTCAGAGACTAAAATAATATTTTGCTTTCCTTACAGTGGATAAATAAAATTTTTGTTTTAGTTTTATGGCAAATAGTACTGTTTTATTGTAATAGCATTGAATTCTTCTCCTTCAGTTGCTACAAAGCTTGAACCTGGGAAGTTAACACAGACTCAATGTATCTCAGAGTGAAAAGGGAACCCACTCCCAGACTGCCTTTAGAGCTAATAACGAATGGGGCTTAGGTTTCCTTCATTGTTGCTTGCCAGGGTAGAGTTGCTGCTGCTCAACCAAGGCAGAGTCCTTGTCAAGTTTCAAAGTCCTCTTAATTTAGATTGGGAAATTGTCCAAGTTTGACCAGCTCTGATGATTCAGTGTTGCGCATATTGTAATAAAATAAGATCTGATATGTTTCCAGAAAGAGTAAGTGATGGAGAAGCAAATAAGTGTACAAATATGTTACCTGTCTGTGGTTGTAGAGCCTGAAAACAAATCTGAAAAACAAGTAGCTTTCCACTTTCAAAGTTATTACTTAAAATTATGGGTCTCAGGAGCCTGACTCAAGACCCTCAGATGCCCAGAGCTGATGTTGCTGCAATGGTTATTGATCTCAGGGCCCTCTAAATGCCCTCTGGGTGAGGCAAGGAAAGAGGAGGTGGATGACTAACAAGGAGCACCATCTCCTGTTATTGCATGGACATGGAGGAAGTCTCCTCAAGTTGGAACCTAAGGGAGTAAAGGCTCTGGCTTTCCCTTTGTTAAGGTCTAGAAGGGTCTCAGGTAATTTCTTTGTGTGGAGATGCTGCTGCTTAGAACTATCAATGCAGTGTTCATCTGGGCTCATGCCATCTCAGTTTCCCTAATTAGAAGATTGCATTATGAGCAAAGAATTAACAGAAGTGAAGACCAAGTTAAAGAAAGAAGCAGAAGAATCAGATAAGTTATTAGAGAGGAGAATACAGATACAGGTTATGTCAGGAAGGTCAAAGGCTGAGGGATTTTCAAGTGTAAAATTCTGCAAATGTGATGCTTTGCTGAGAACGCCTTATCTGGGAATTGTTCATTTATGAGAGGGGCAAGCAGATAAGTTTTAGCTTGATAGCTGAATAAACATTCCTTTATCTCTCTTAATCCAAATAAGAGCATCATTTAAAGATGAATCAAGCAAATACATTGAGGAACTTTTATGCAACTGGCAAGAAACAATATAATTTTATAACAACCAGCAGAGAGCAGTGCTACTATGTGGTCTGAATGTGATTACATTACAGTCTTGAAAGCTTTTTCAGCAGAAACTTAGCAAAATTCTACCTAGATCTTTTTTATATATACATCTTTATACAAGTTATTATCTTATGTCAGTTATGAACTTTTACTAGCTTCCCTCTGAAATTAAGCAGGAGTAACTGGAAGCATTCTGGCAAATAAGGGAAAGAAATTTTATTTCTGTTTCTAGAATTCTTTTTGTATAAGCCATATATTCATATTTTTCCTTATTCATTTAAATGTCACATTAAAATGCCATAGGAAAATTTAGGAAAAAATAAGAATAATCAGCTGTCAGCTTGATTCAAGCAGTAAATAAGTAGCACAGACCTCATACATACTTACTAGAACTGCTAGTGAGATCTCCCAGTTTCTTAGTGCCCCCACTGTTTGGATGCAGTGGGGATGTCTGAAGTTCAATCATGAAATAGGGAAAATTCTGACAGGTGGGAGAAGAAAAAAATGTTTAGAAAAAGAGAGAATACTCATGGAAAGCTCTTTTCTCTCACTCTTACAGCTTGTAGTAGTGAAGGCAGATACAGTTGATCAGACATCCATGTTACAGAATGGCTTCTTTGAGATGTGTCTATCCAGAAAGCTACAGATCATCTGAACAACGTGGTTCAAGGGGAAGCCCAGCAGGTTTGGTCTTTGCAGGATGGTGCATATAGATTCTGAACCTGAAGTAGCACTGTAATTCTAGCCAGCAAAAATGGCCATAAATAAGAGGTTGTCAAATTAATCTGACTGAGCAGATTAAACACACTATGTGTACTTAAAATCAGTAAAACTGCAAGTAGTGTTATTAATTGTGTCTTCTTCTTGGGAGGTAAAACTCCCAGCTGAATATTGGATTCTTCTTTTTTTTTCTTTTTTTTTTTTTTTTTTATCCACCCAATTTACAAATCTTGAAGTGGATTAGAGTTTTTGAAGAGTGGATTAGAGGTTTTTTAAATTTTTAAGAATACTTTTAAAGCATTTGCATGATCATTAATTTGCTATCATACATTATTACTCATAGGACTCTTTTACTGTTGTGGTTATTCTGCTTGAGCCATTCTGAGGTAATCAGGAGACTCTTAATCCCCCAAAATATCTAAGAGTAGACTGAATATTTTTTATAGATTCCCAGTGACAACATAACTAATTAAAAAAAAAAGAGAGAGATGTCAAATTTGTGTTGCTGATCTTAATCTGATGCCTGTAAAAGAGCAATGGAGAATTCTTTATGCATGAAGGGAGGTACCTTCAGTTAGGCTGAAATCATCATTACCACTTGTCATATTCAGACTTGTATGACTGTAGCCTTCAAGTCAGTGTTGTGAACACACCAGAAATCCAGTGATTTCTAATTGTTTTGCTTGTCATTAAAATATTGTAGTGTATACGGTAATTTGTGGCATCCAGTGCAGCAAAAGAAAATATGTAGATGACCATATAGACATAACCCCAAAGGATTATCAAGCTATAAATCAACTAGTGGGAATCAGCCCATAAACATGAAGTGCTGGGGTCTGGGCTGTGGGCCCTGAGTTGGAGTTGACCTATGGATGAGTCACAACCCAGCAACATGTTTTGTTCCCCAAGGTCCCATAGACAGAACCTGGCCCACCTGTGTGAGGCCCTGCCTGCCCCCAGGTGATCATGGTTGGGGTGGTGGGTGAGGCCTGAGCTATATCAACCAGGAACCGACCAGTTTGAGAGAAGCAACAAGGAGCTGATCAGTTGGAAGAGAGTTCTTGTGGAAAAGAGCTCCTGTTGGGGTCACTTGCTCAGCTCTCCCTCAGTGGTGTGTTCCCCCTTGGCTGATTTGAGACAGAGAAGAGCAAACAGATGAAGAATAAAAGATGAAGGTATGCTGAGGGGATGTTGCTGAGTTTGGTGTTGGCCTGAGGAAGAACAGAGCTAGCAGCACAAAAAGGAAGGTTAAGGCCCCATTAAAATGGAAGCTGGACTATAACTCACGCGCCTTACAGGGTTAGCTGATACAGACTTAAAATCTCTTGAGTTCAAGTCAGAAGTTCTTCTATGCTCCTGGCTATAAGTTAAATCTTCAGCAAAGGCACACTCTCACAGCCAAACCTTGCAGGCAGTAAACATAAGGTTATAGCATATTTGGCATTACTAATGGTTGCAGAACTAGGTTCTTAGAGGACTACCTACTACCTGCACATATAAAGAGGACCTTTGTATGAATCAATATCAAGGCTGTAATATTTTGCTTTTATGCTGTTGTGTGGTTAACAGTGAATACTTCATATCTTATTAAGCACAAACCTTCCTTAAGATTTGAAAAGTGCTTCATGGAGGTGCATGTTTCTATGGAATAGCAGCAGGATTTTTGTTCTCTTGATTTGGTAAACAGAGCTGAATAATATAGGTAGTAATAGTGAGGGGAAAAAAAAAAATTGTACTTGTAAACAAACATCCGTATATGATACAAAATGTGCTAATATACTGTAGACAGAAAGCAAGCAAATGAGGTATTTCTCCATAGATGATTCATTAAACCTATCAGTGGTACTGACTTGGTAGCGGTTAAAAACTACAACTGTGAAGTACTTCAAAGAGAAATACACAGGATTTGGGTTAGATGCCTGTTGCCTGACAGTATGTGATCTTAAGTGCAACTAGAGAGATCAAAGCTCTGAATGGAGGAACTGTTAAATCATTTGCCATATGAACTGTTTTGTGAATTGACTGGTTGATGCAAAGTTGTATAAACTCTCCTTTTTATCTTAAATTATCTCTGATACCTTAATGCTAATGGTTTGGGTTTGTGAATACAGCTATGTATAATATGAACTGGACTATGAAATGAAATACAAGTAATGGTAGGAGCAGGAAGACAGTGGTACAGAAAGGGTGAGACAGTTGTAGTCACTGCCCTGCAGCAGCAAACCTTTTCAGAAAGGGAATGGATCAAGGAAGGTGATGAGTCATAAAGCTGTAAGTAAAAAAAAGAAACCTCCTCAGGGATATAGACTCTGCTGCTACAAGCTTATCAGTGAAATTTAAGCTGCATTCTGCAGACTGGATTGCACTCTCTTTGACAACAAACTGGGCATGAAGGCCCTACAGATGCCTTTTTGCAAGCATTCAAAACGTCCCGCAGACATAAAACAAATGAGATTTGTCCTTCCAACACATCCATAGACTATGAGTCTATAGTCTCGACGATCCATTTTTTTGAAGCAAAACAAAATTCTCAGCAAGACTGGTAGCTTAATCACATCTCAGAACCTGCAGTGTGTCAGTCTCTATGTGAGCTGGTCAGAGAAATGTGCTCCACATTTCTGTAACATCTGTGATGCCGGCATGGATCAGTATCTGCTACACTGCAGAAGTCACAGGGTAACCGCAGGACATGAACTGTTTGGTTTCCCAGTTGTTTGGCTTTGTGGTCAATTACTTACCACTTGAAACTTAAGCTATTTTAACCCTCTCAATACTTTCTGGTAACAATTTCTGTGACCTTAGTGGGAAGAACTGTACTTTTAAAATTCCTCTGGTGTGGGAAGGCAACAAGGCCTGTGATAGGTCAGAAATGGCTTTGAGTGTATCTTACACTGTTGAATTTGGATTTGTGATAAACCACATTGTGCCTCTGCTGAGATATTTTGAATTAGATGGAGAGGACTTTGTGAGAATCCTGCCATGCACAAAACATTGCATACGTCAATAAACAAATGGCTCCCAGCTTCTCCTAGTGAGAAGAGGAAGCAGCAAGGATTTTTAATGGCTACTATAGCTTGATTGTAGCTCAATCAATTTGTTGGTGAAAGGAAACTCTCATAATGATCAAATTCTCTAGGAACTACTGCAGAAGGACAATGAAATCAGAAGCTTGCTGAAAAAAGTAGCCAGGAAGTAAACTGGAAGATGATTTCCTCAGATTCATTGGTAGACAATCTGAGGACACCATCTCCCTGCAGTTCAGTTATTCCATAGTAGCACATGTTGACAAATAAACAGCAAGGCAGAAGATCATTTGACATTGATGGATGTGAAGAAGGGAAATTTGTCAGTGGTTTTCTAATTTCAGATTGTGCCCTGATTTTGCTGGGATACGTTCCTAGGCCAGCCATGCTCTACAGGCCATTAGCAGTTGAGTCAGCCAGGGCAACTGACCCAATTTGGTTGCAGGTGTATCCTGTACCATAAATGCCATGCTCATTGTCAAAGGGTGATGTTTGCTGAGGATGAAGGCTTCGCCTTCTCACCATCCCTGCAGAGGCTCACTTATCATCCTGTTCCTGAGGATTGCTTTCTTGTCTATTGTGACCACCATAAATTCACTGGGCTGAATATAACTTTGTATCCTTTACATTTGTACTGGTATTAGTTTAGCTTTTTCATTAATCCATTTTAATTTCAACCTGCAAGCCTCTTCTTCTTTTCCTGATCCTCCTTCTCTGCTGGAGAAGGGTCATTGGGTGACGGAACAACTGCTAGAGCTTAGCCCTGGATATGGGCTAAATGTAGACAATTTTGTAAAACAAATTTTAAGACTTGGCTTCTCTAGAATTATTTTATGAGATGGGAATGTATTTTCTGAAGAACTTTGACCTTGCAAGTATTAAAGTGCATAGTGTGTCTCTCACACATACATGGCAATTTAAGTCCAGGCATTCCAGGGAGATGGAAGGACGTGTAGCTTTGCTCAATACTTTTTTCTTGTTATTCAGACTAAAATTACCAGAATTCTTGCAACTTTGTAATTTTTTTTTTCTCTTTGGCCCTCTTTTGTTTCCAATTGTCCTTGGTCTTCTGAAAGTTACCTTGTAGGCCTGGAATTTTTCATACTTAAAAGAGGTGGAGATGGTTTATTTTGAAAACAGGAGGTCTGATTAGGTCAAATGCAAAGGGAATAAATGATTTCTTCAGTATAAAGCAAGTATTCTGAATTGGATTAGGATGCTGATACAGGTCATGGAAGTGGCCCTCATGAAGTGCAGGTGTTTAAGTGTTCTGAGACAGTAAAGTTAAAACAATCCAGATTAGTTCTGCAAGGTCTGCATTTTTTTTTATTTTTTCTCTTGTGGAATTGCAGTTCTCCAGCTAAACAAAATTGTATTAAAATATATGTGACTCCTTTCTCATGATTCTGTGATAAATATCACTTACACAACTTCAGGTGAAAAATTCAGATACATATTTGTTCAGAACACTGCAGGAACAAAATACAGGTTCTCGAACCTCTTCTTTCCATACTGAATTCAGAGACTGTTACTCCATAGATAACTACATGTTGTTTCTAAATGAAAAGTCATACAGAAAGCTGTTAAGGGGGGGGGNCAAGCATTCAAAACGTCCCGCAGACATAAAACAAATGAGATTTGTCCTTCCAACACATCCATAGACTATGAGTCTATAGTCTCGACGATCCATTTTTTTGAAGCAAAACAAAATTCTCAGCAAGACTGGTAGCTTAATCACATCTCAGAACCTGCAGTGTGTCAGTCTCTATGTGAGCTGGTCAGAGAAATGTGCTCCACATTTCTGTAACATCTGTGATGCCGGCATGGATCAGTATCTGCTACACTGCAGAAGTCACAGGGTAACCGCAGGACATGAACTGTTTGGTTTCCCAGTTGTTTGGCTTTGTGGTCAATTACTTACCACTTGAAACTTAAGCTATTTTAACCCTCTCAATACTTTCTGGTAACAATTTCTGTGACCTTAGTGGGAAGAACTGTACTTTTAAAATTCCTCTGGTGTGGGAAGGCAACAAGGCCTGTGATAGGTCAGAAATGGCTTTGAGTGTATCTTACACTGTTGAATTTGGATTTGTGATAAACCACATTGTGCCTCTGCTGAGATATTTTGAATTAGATGGAGAGGACTTTGTGAGAATCCTGCCATGCACAAAACATTGCATACGTCAATAAACAAATGGCTCCCAGCTTCTCCTAGTGAGAAGAGGAAGCAGCAAGGATTTTTAATGGCTACTATAGCTTGATTGTAGCTCAATCAATTTGTTGGTGAAAGGAAACTCTCATAATGATCAAATTCTCTAGGAACTACTGCAGAAGGACAATGAAATCAGAAGCTTGCTGAAAAAAGTAGCCAGGAAGTAAACTGGAAGATGATTTCCTCAGATTCATTGGTAGACAATCTGAGGACACCATCTCCCTGCAGTTCAGTTATTCCATAGTAGCACATGTTGACAAATAAACAGCAAGGCAGAAGATAATTTGACATTAATGGATGTGAAGAAGGGAAATTTGTCAGTGGTTTTCTAATTTCAGATTGTGCCCTGATTTTGCTGGGATACGTTCCTAGGCCAGCCATGCTCTACAGGCCATTAGCAGTTGAGTCAGCCAGGGCAACTGACCCAATTTGGTTGCAGGTGTATCCTGTACCATAAATGCCATGCTCATTGTCAAAGGGTGATGTTTGCTGAGGATGAAGGCTTCGCCTTCTCACCATCCCTGCAGAGGCTCACTTATCATCCTGTTCCTGAGGATTGCTTTCTTGTCTATTGTGACCACCATAAATTCACTGGGCTGAATATAACTTTGTATCCTTTACATTTGTACTGGTATTAGTTTAGCTTTTTCATTAATCCATTTTAATTTCAACCTGCAAGCCTCTTCTTCTTTTCCTGATCCTCCTTCTCTGCTGGAGAAGGGTCATTGGGTGACGGAACAACTGCTAGAGCTTAGCCCTGGATATGGGCTAAATGTAGACAATTTTGTAAAACAAATTTTAAGACTTGGCTTCTCTAGAATTATTTTATGAGATGGGAATGTATTTTCTGAAGAACTTTGACCTTGCAAGTATTAAAGTGCATAGTGTGTCTCTCACACATACATGGCAATTTAAGTCCAGGCATTCCAGGGAGATGGAAGGACGTGTAGCTTTGCTCAATACTTTTTTCTTGTTATTCAGACTAAAATTACCAGAATTCTTGCAACTTTGTAATTTTTTTTTTCTCTTTGGCCCTCTTTTGTTTCCAATTGTCCTTGGTCTTCTGAAAGTTACCTTGTAGGCCTGGAATTTTTCATACTTAAAAGAGGTGGAGATGGTTTATTTTGAAAACAGGAGGTCTGATTAGGTCAAATGCAAAGGGAATAAATGATTTCTTCAGTATAAAGCAAGTATTCTGAATTGGATTAGGATGCTGATACAGGTCATGGAAGTGGCCCTCATGAAGTGCAGGTGTTTAAGTGTTCTGAGACAGTAAAGTTAAAACAATCCAGATTAGTTCTGCAAGGTCTGCATTTTTTTTTATTTTTTCTCTTGTGGAATTGCAGTTCTCCAGCTAAACAAAATTGTATTAAAATATATGTGACTCCTTTCTCATGATTCTGTGATAAATATCACTTACACAACTTCAGGTGAAAAATTCAGATACATATTTGTTCAGAACACTGCAGGAACAAAATACAGGTTCTCGAACCTCTTCTTTCCATACTGAATTCAGAGACTGTTACTCCATAGATAACTACATGTTGTTTCTAAATGAAAAGTCATACAGAAAGCTGTTAAGGGGGGGGGGAAGCACACAGGTCGAAGAGAAATAAGTGATCCATAGCCTACACGGTATGGAAGCAGAATTCCTACAATAGCCGAGAAACATACAGTTATTTCTTTCTCAATATACTTTGATTCTGGCAATGTGAACAAAAGATTGAGCTTTGAAATGTGAAGCTGTAACTGAACCCACAGAAACACTCATATCACTCCTACCTATCTTATTTTGAAAAGTGTATGAGCACATAACTTGAATGCTTCACTTTTACAAGTGGTATTTTCTAACAAATTAGTTTTCCTTAAAGTTTGGAGTGACTTCTTAAGGCAGCATAGAACAATCTGGCTAACAAAACTTGTTGAATTTGATAAATGTGAGAAACGCAGAACAACAGTTCTGCAGAGTTGTTTTTTTTAAAGCATTTGATACTGTAAATCACACTTTACTCTCAAATAAGTAGTCACTGCAGGGTAGTCATGGGCATTATTTATGCTGGTTGACATCTGATCTATCTAGTGAGAAACAGGCTGTAATTTCAAGGTCTCCCACATCAAGTTTTGCTATGGTGGGAAACTGCAGAATGTTGCTAGGAACAGGACAGATTTTCTGAAGGCAATTTTTTAAGATGGCAGTGAACTAGTATGATCCCACTCCCAGGAGGAAGAGATGCTTTTTTATATAGACTCTTTTTCACCTGCTGGCTCTAACATCAGGAAAAACTCATTGAGAGGCTTTAGCATTGACCTTACCACCTGAAAACACTTTCTCTTTAGAAAAGACACAGCCTGTTGTGAACCTTTGATCTTATTAGATATTCTGTGTACAGTCAGTATAAATTCTATCACACTGAAATAACATTATTAATCCAGCTTTATTTTGTGACCAATGTTGAAGACCCCTCAGCAATAGCTGAGCTATACAAGCTCTAGTGTTGTACAGGTACAGAGAACTATGTAGCCTTTATCGCAGCAGCAGGTGGCTAAAGTAGTTGAAGTTTACTGTGTAATATGACTATTGGAAAGGTTTTATATCACCTGATTGAACAACAGCTAGAAGAGAGGTAAAGAGATGTCAGGATGGTGAGAAAACTAGGATGAAAGGTCATTCAGACTGTTTAGCATGGGCATCTATGAAAGCAGAGACATCTAGTAGTTGGTGGTAGACTAGAATTCTTACTCTGCCTTTCTCTTCACCATACTTCTAGTTGTTTTTAACTCGTACTGTTTCTTTCCTCAGCTTTGTGTCCTAAACCAGGCTCCTTTGAACTTGCTCCTCATTTATTTCCTGTACCCTTCTTTAGGGGCTGGTTCACCTTTGTATCCTTGTAGTATGGGCTGGTGGAGTCAGCTCCATTTTCACCATTGTAGGTTTGCATGATAACTAAGATCACCCTGTAGACTTAGATGTTTCTTCTGTATGATAAAATGCAGTAAGAATTTTTTTCTGGTGTAAAAATATCTTTCAGAATAAGGGTTTGGTGGACAGTAATTGATTTAACGAAGATTTACAATGTATTCACAGCTAAATGTTGAGTAAGAAATTTGAGAGTTTTTATTTTTAAAACACTGTTCACTGGAGAATAATTCTTCAAGGTTGTGAGTACTGAGACCATAAGAGAATTTGGCCTTAACTGTTTTCATTCTAGCAGTCAACATATGCAAAATGTGCCTTGTCTACATGAGATAAAATAAACAGCTAAATAATTAAATTTGGCATGCCAGGAATAGAACTGAGATTACTAAACTACTTGACTCCTATGCTTTATTTAACTACTAAGTCAAACAGCTAGTCTGCTGTCTAGATATGCATGAAAAGTTTTAAATTAAATTCCTGATGGAATCCCTATTTTGGCAAAAGATGGCTTAAAGTTGTATCTCAAAAGGGTTGGAAATACATTTCTAAATGATGTGAATGAAGTTGACATCTACAAAACACTTTCTCCTTATTTGTCTTCCTTTTAATATTTAAGTTATAGTTAAAATGGTTAAAAGCTAAGTAATGTTTATTAGAAAGATGAAAATGAAATATTTGCATCTAATGAGGTTTGAAAGTTCCTATGAATTAAAAATGGGGTGGACTTTTAGATTTTAACTTTTGATCTAATAAAAGTCAGGGTGTTTTTTTTAAATAACTTCTGCTGTACTGTATAACTCCCCTATCTAATTCTACTTGTATCCCTATATTAACAATTAAAGTTCCTCTAGCTATTAAACTGTCATCCTGGTGTAGTGCAGTAGGTACAGTATATTAGGCATGGTACCTAAGTACTATAAATTAAATGCTGTAATTAGTTTTGTCAGTTCATTCTGTTAGTATATTGCATATAGGAAAAAAGAAGGGCCAAGTTCATTCTCCCTTTGGTACATGGATAAAACAGATTTCACAGCCCATATCTGTCCACTTACTGTGTCCTTTGAAAACAATAAGAATTCAGAGCAGATTGCACTTTTGAGCACCAATATTTTCTATTTTGCATAAACTCAGTCTGCTTGGAAACAAGTATTTTTTAGTATAAATACCTGTATTTAATGGTGTGAATAAGTATTGTAGTTCACTCCTTGTTAAATTGTCTTATCTCTTGCTTACTTTTTTTTTCTTACATATATTTCCCTGTAATTACTTCCCCAATTTATCTAAAGGTTCAGTTAGTCTATACGATGTTAATTGAAATTACTGGCTGCCACATCACCAGCACAGATTGTTGGTGCTCATTTCATATTTATTAAATGACCCCTGATACACCCTTCTCCACCCCCCACATTCTTGTGTATGTCTCAATTGTTAGTTAGCTTAATAATGATGGACTAGTAGAAGAGGAGTATTAACTACCTGCGGTACTGGCTCTATATGTGTGTATGCTGTGCAAGGAGCTCTTGGTTTGGGGAGATTTGATCTATTCTTTAGAGAGCTGCTGAAAACTGACAACTAAAAGAAAAGGAGAGGTACAGACATGATATCTACTTAGAATCATAGAATTGCAGCACCTTGATGCCTTTCCTGTAGTAAGGGGCTCAAAACTGAACCCTGTATTTGAGGTGTGGCCTCCCCAGTGCTGAATAGAGGGGGACGACCACTTCCGTACTCCTGCTGGCCACACTGTTCCTGATACAAGCCAGGATACCATTGACCTTCTTGGCTACCTGGGCACACTGCTGGCTCATACTCTGCTGGCTATCAACCAATACCCCCAGGTCCTTTTCTTGCTGGGCAGCTTTCCAGTCACTCTTCCCCAAGCCTGTAGCGTTGCATGAGGTTGTTGTGAACTAGCGCAGGACATGGCACTTGCCCTTGGCCCATCAATCCAGCCTTATTGGGATGCTTCAGATTGGGTGCCCAGCCACTGGGACAACTTTGTGCTCCTAAAAAGGAGCTCCTGCAGGGAGAGGGTGCCAAGCTAAAAATGAAAAATATGATATCAGAGATGAGACCATCCCTCTACCCAGTGCAATAGCTCTCATCACAGGTGGTCAGTAACAAGCTGTCAAGAGAAGCAGGTGATGGTGAGAAGTGTGAGGGTGCATGAGATGGTTCAGGAGTCATGATTTGAGCTGGTACCATTGTCTTGGGGCACCATATGACCAATGCTCTGGATGGCTGTTTTGGTTGCCCAATAGAAGACTGAAGTTAGGACTTTCACGGTAGCATTCTCCAAAATGCTGCCAGTTCCAGGAGCCATGAGAGGCAGGCAAGGATCCAGAGTTGTTGTGTACAGATGAGACCATGGTGTAGCAAGGACAGGTATTTCAGTATGTTAGGCACTGGGAAAACTTTTGAGAATACGAATCCATAAAGGAAGAACAGGGTTTATTTTAATCAAGGTGGAGACAGACTGCTGGCTCTGAAAATTAAGAAGGTCATACAGGATTATTTAAACTAGGAACTGGGAAAATGTTGACAAGCATGGAGAGGCATCTCGTTCAGATTGATTCAACTTGGCAGGATAACCTGGATGATATTCAGCACACCTCTGAAAAGGCCAGAAGGGAAATAAACTGAAATAGGGAAGGCAAGTCAGTTTGCCTAAAATGGAAGCTGACTAGCATGGTAAAGCTGAACCAAGGGCAAAACTAACAAATGCTGACTTCTACACCAATGCTAGAAACCTAAAAAATAAGATGCAGGAAACAGAATTTTTGGCAATAAACAGCAACTCTGATACAAAAGGCATCTCAGAGACCTGGTGAAAGGATAATTAACAGGATACAGTGTTGCCAGGGTACCAGCTTTGAAGGATGATGGAATGAGATGTACAGGTAAGGGCACTGTACATGAGGGAAAACAACATTTTGCAGCATAAAAATGTGAGCAAAGACAAACACAATGAAATTCTGGGTGGAAATCCCATGTTCTAAACAATCCCATATTCTAATAATAATAAACAAACATCCCATATTCTAATAATAGTAAACAAATGGGCTTTTTGTTCTGGAGGATGATAGTACTTAGGTAATGTTGCAAATTTAAGACAGGTTGAAATATCATGAGATTTTTCACTATACATATAGAGACTGTATCGCTGCTGCCTCAGGACAAGAGGTAGAGATAAGACTGTCGTATGTAATAAATGACTGTTTCCTACAACAAATAATCTTAACACTCTCATGAAAAGCTGCCATTTGGGCTTTGGTCCTGGGTAATGCATGAGAACCTAATTCAAATGGTATTAGTTGAAGAGCATTCTGTAACAGCAATCAGAACAAAATTAGGCTTAATATTGCAGTGGGAGAGAGCAAGCCAAATAAATCCTGCATACAGAGATTTGATTTCAGGAAAGGGAATTACATAAAAATGAGGCAATTAAGCAAAAATACCCCTAAAATTAATACTTCAAAACCCAAGAAGCCTGCAAGCAGCCTTGAGGCTATCTGAAAATACCATATTAGAAGCCCAGGTAAACTGCTCAGAGAAAGTAAACATAATGGCCAAGTAAAAACCCTGTATTGCCAAAAAGAAAATTTAAGGAGGCTATTGTATGGAAAGGACTGACTTTCAAAAACAGAAAGGTTGTCCAAATGAGGAGAGCAAGAAAATATTGGCATACTGTATATACACAGGAAACCATAGGAAAAATAAATGAATCTGTAAAAGATACTCTGGTAATAAAAAAGGTCTTTAAGTACCTCAGAAGCTGGAAGGCAGCTCATGAAACTGCTGAAGCACCTGATGTGTTAAAGATGTTCAAGTGGCATCTGAGGATAAAGCCACAGCAGAGAATGTGATTTTTTTTTTTTTTTTTTGTATAATTTTTTTCACCATTCAAGATGTTGGGAAGCTTCCAACATCCAGTGCAATGTTTTGTAGCAAATTGGTCAGGGGAGCTATATCAGTTTGAGCTAAGTATTTAGGAAGTATTAGAGCACATAGAATAAGTTAGTTGTCAGTAAGTCACCAGGATCAGCAGCCAGTCACCCAAGAGCTGTGAAGGAACTCAAATGTGAAATTGCAGAGCTGCTGGCCAAAATGTGTAACCTATCATTACAGGCAGTCACTGAGTCAGGGACCTGGAAGATTGCCACTCTAAGTCCCATCTACAAACAGGGCTCCTGAGAGAATCCTGGAACTGCAGACTGCTGAGTCTGTCTTTCATCTGTGGTAAAATGGAAGAGTCTGTATTAAAGGGTGAGATTACTGAGCACATGGATAAGCACAACCTGTAAAGAAAGAATGAGCATGGCCTCTGGGAAGGGAAATCCTACCTTGCTAACTCATTTTGGGCACACAGTGCATGGGTACAGCTGCCAGGAAGGGAGCCAGTGCTGCCCTGACCTGGAAAAAAAATCTATGTCCAGGTCATGGGGAAAAGGCAGAAGTAGTTGAAGCAGTATCAGAAAATGGGCAGGACTGGCAGAATGATGATGAGGTCATCCTGAAGGCAAGGACACATAGCAGACCTGCTCACCTTCATACCTGCTCTTCCACCCTCACCTCCATTTTGTCCAATTAGGAGTTGGGGAGGGGCTGTGGATGTCAATGTAGAGCAGTGTGTTGGTGCCCTACTAGATGTTGAGCATGGGGGAAGGAGCTTACTTACTTGTCTCCAGCTACCAGGCCAGACCTCTTGACCCACTTGTCTAGTGAAGAGCACCATCAATTGTTGACTTTGCAGACTTTCACATCCATTAAGTCATTTTAGATTTTTATTCAGCATTAAGCACCAACCTTCTTTCCCTAGAGAAGACAAAGATGACAGGTCAAGAGGCAGCCTTGAAAATCTCCCTAATGAAAGCCAACAGTTTTGTTCAAGATCCTGCAGAACTTTGCCAAGCCTTCTGCAACAGTTTATAGTGCCTCAAGGCACCCACACAAAGCAGGGACAGATACCAATGTATAAGGATCCTTATAGGATAGTTCTGATAGATCCTATGTCAAATGCTTTCTCCTTGATGAGGGACAGGAAGAAAATGGCAGATCAGGTGAAAGAAGTTTTTGACCGATAGGAGTTATCAAAGATACTCTGTTGTGGGACCACATAGGCCTGATCTGGTTGGATCACATCCTCCAGCATGGGCACCAGTTGCAGCAGATGGCCTTCACTACAGTCTTATGCTGAGGAGAGAAATTGGAAATTCATGCCTCAGATCTTTAGCAGCAAGGCTACTATGGATCTTCTATGTAGTAAGGGGAGCATCCCACACAATGAGAATTCATTCCAGGTGTTGGCATAGTCCAACCAAACTTGTCTCAGGATACGTTACAAAACTCTGCAGTCAGCCTCTCTGTGCATGGAGAAGATAGAGAATGTGAAAACATGACTAGAGTGCATGTCAGCTCCAACTGGTCCTGGTTGTTCTCGCTGTCCTTTGGGAACTTTTTCTACAGAGTGTGATAACCAGTAGTATCTGTAGAGAAGAAGCCCACACTACAGGCCAGTCCTCTTTCATTCATCTGTTTGAGATCCATAAAAGGAGGGATCTTTCCTCTGCCATGAAGCAAACATTGTGTTTTCTGGCACCAGTCTTCTTCTCTGAAGTGTAGAAGTGCCTACCATGATCTTTGTCTCACAAGAAATGGATGCCTCAACATATGGCAGCACCCCACATCCAGGGGCCCTTCAGTGTCCGGAATTTTCCCATTTCTGATGTTCACTGACAGGGTGAACTGTTGCAGTGTGTGACCAGGCACCTGTACAGCTCTCCAAATCCTTGCTCAGTTGTTCTGTCACTCTGTCCTTCTGCTGTGAGTAACCTTCAGGTTACCTATATATAGCTGCAGCAAAAGAGCTTGGCACTTACCTTCCCCATACTTCTGCATCTCTGGGCTCAGGTGACTTGGGAGACATCCACACATTCCCAAAGAGTTTCTCCGCTTACCACAGTCCTTGAAAAATACTTTTATCTCTTCTGATTTTGTGATAACAGTTCTCTAGTGTGCAACACATTTTTGGGTGGACAGTTGGTAGTCTACATGCTATTTGGCTATTTTGAAGAATGTGCTGGGGTGAGACAAAGATTCCTCAGTAAGCCAATTGTTTTCTTTGCTATGACATTGGATGAAAAGTGCCCTGATATTATCCAGTTACCTTAAAATCCCTACTAATTTAAGTCAGGTAAAGTAAAATGCAAATGAGAGCATTTATTTATATCATCCACAATTGGTAATATCAGGAAAAGTAATTATGAAATACAAGAGCGAATACACTAAAAAAACCCCCCATGCATTAATCTATTACAGCATGATTAAATTAGAAATATATATCTTTCCTCCTCCTTTATTTCATTTTAATTCCCTTCAGCTGACTTGCCCTCATTTTTTATTAAGACCTCCCTATCAGGTCTTAATTTTCCTTAACCAAAGGTAAAACTCTTCCCACTCTGCCTAGCAAGATGATGCTCAATAAGATGTATGAGCCATCTGAGAGTCTGCTGGCACAAAAAACCCCCAGACTTTTCCCCCTTGCATCATTACTCAATAAAGTGTATATGAAAAAGGTGAATAAAACAGTTTATGCCAATCTTAGCAGTAAAAAGCCTCCAATTTCTGCCAATTAAGAACAGTGCAGTTCTGTTTACCTTTGCCTGCCTGCAGCAATTCAGTTTGAGTCAACCCCTTTTCAAAGGGAATTTAGAGGAATAGTCTCTGCAGTGGGAACTGAACTGAAGGAGGGAAGAAAAAGGTCCTTGAACTAGTGCAGAATACCACATGGGTTTGGTGGATTGTTTGTTGGAGGAAAAATTTCACTACCATTAGATGTTTTGCAGAATATTAAGAGTATAGAATCATAGAATCATTAAGGTTGGAAAAGACCTCTAAGACCATCAAGTCCAACCATAAGTGTTTTTCATTATTTCCCTTCTATTTAGTTCTGTTATTTCTTTCTCAGAGCATTTGCACATGAATTTCAGCTTTGAACTTCTTTTAACTTCTAAGTATATGCAGGAAATTATTAAAAGTTTGTGTGTTATATAATGGACAACGATCTTGTACAATTTTTGAGTAGACCATGCACCTTGATGAAGAGCTCAAAAGATCAGGATCAATTGTGCCTAAGATCAATTTACAGTAATATAGCATAAAATCATAGAATGGTTTGGGTTTGAGGGGGCTTTTGAAAGCCATCTAGTCCAACCTCCCCTGAAATGAGTATGGATATCTTCAACTAGATCAGGTTGCTCAGAGCCCAAACCAACCTAACTTTGTTTCCAGAGATGGGGCATCTACCACGTCACTGGGCCACCTGTTCCTGTGGCTCACTACCCTCATTGTAAAAATATCTAGTGGACTGGACAAACGGGTATTGAGGTGGACTACAAACTGGCTGAAGGAAAGGAGCCAGAGAGTCGTCGTCAACGGGGCAGAGTCCGGTTGGAGGCCTGTAATTAGTGGAGTGCATGACTCAAGGGTCAGTACTGGGGCCAGTATTATTCAATATATTCATCAATGACTTAGATGAGGGAGTTGAGTGTACTATCAGCAAATTTGCTGATGACACCAAGCTGGGAGGAGTGGCTGACACACCAGAGGGCTGTGCTGCCATCCAGCGAGACCTGGACAGGCTGGAGAGTTGGGCGGGGAAAAATTTAATGAAATATAACAAGGGAAAGTGCAGAGTCCTGCATCTGGGCAGGAACAACCCCAGGTTCCAGTATAAATTGGGGAATGACCTATTAGAGAGCAGTGTAGGGGAAAGGGACCTGGGGGTCCTGGTGGACAGCAGGATGACCATGAGCCAGCACTGTGCCCTTGTGGCCAAGAAGGCCAATGGCATCCTGGGGTGTATTAGAAGGGGGGTGGTTAGTAGGTCGAGAGAGGTTCTCCTGCCCCTCTACTCTGCCCTGGTGAGACCTCATCTGGAATATTGTGTCCAGTTCTGGGCCCCTCAGTTCAAGAAGGACAGGGAACTGCTGGAGAGAGTCCAGCGTAGGGCTACAAAGATGATTAAGGGAGTGGAGCATCTCCCTTATGAGGAAAGGCTGAGGGAGCTGGGTCTCTTTAGCTTGCAGAAGAGGAGACTGAGGGGAGACCTCATTAATGTTTATAAATATATAAAGGGGGAGTGTCATGAAGATGGAGCCAGGCTCTTCTCAGTGACAAACAATGATAAGACAAGGGGTAACGGGTACAAACTGGAACACAGGAGATTCCACTTAAATATGAGAAGAAACTTCTTCTCAGTGAGGGTAACAGGACACTGGAACAGGCTGCCCGGGGAGGTTGTGGAGTCTCCTTCTCTGGAGATATTCAAAACCCACCTGGATGCCTTCCTGTGTAACCTCATCTAGGTGTTCCTGCTCCGGCAGGGGGATTGGACTAGATGATCTTTTGAGGTCCCTTCCAATCCCTGACATTCTGTGATTCTGTGAATCTCCCCTCCATTAACCCTTCTCCTATCACAACAGACTCTCCTAAAAACTTTGTCCTCATCTTTCTTATAAGCCCCCTTTAAGTACTGGAAGGCTACAATGAGATCTTCCTGGAGTCGTCTTTTGTCCAGACTGAAAAACCCCAACTCTCTCAGCCTTTCCTCATAGGAGAAGTGTTTCAGCTCTCTTGTAATTTTTACGGCCCTTCTCTGGACCTGCTTCAACAGGTCCATGTCATTTTTGTGCTGAGAACTCCAGAGATGGATGCTGTACTCCAAGTGGCGTTTCACCAGTGCAGAGAGGAGGAGCAGAATCCCCTCCTTGGCCTGCTGGCCACAATTCTTTTGGTTTGGCCATCTTTCTTATGGTTGGCTTTGTGGCTGTGAGCCCACATTGCCGACTCACATCCAGCTTTTCATCCACCAGCATCTCGAAGCCCTTCTTTGCAGGGCTGGTCTCAATCCATTCATCACCCAGTCTGTATCGATAACTGAGGATTCTCTTGATCCAGTTGCAGGATCTTGTACATGACCTTATTGTACCTCATGAGGTTCCCATAGGCCCACTTCTGAAGCTTGTCCAAGTCTCTCTGGATGGCATCCTGTCTTTCAGGCCCTCCTGTCCCTCAGAGATCAGTGTGTTTCCATGAAGTAGACTTAATTCTGAAAATCAGTAGCAGTTGATAAGACAGGCACAATAAAGCAATCACTTGTCTTTCTAAAAACTGATTTTTGAAACTAATGAATTTCAAAAGAAGGAGAATCACTTGGGTACTGAGACCTTTCCAGTATATAGCGAAAGTAAGTGATGAAACAATATTCAGAAGGGTTAATTTTTACTGTGTGTCCGTTTTGACTCTCACTAGACTATGCTAACTACTGCCAGGGGCAGAGATTCTGGGACATGCCACTCAACTCTCATCAATCCTCCAGAAAAGTAATTGTTAGGGGAAAGAACCTGTAAAATGGGATTGAAGAACAATGAAATTACATTTAATCTAGAATAGAATAAATGTGCTGTGAGAGAAATGAACTTAGACTTGTGACTATTAGAATTTAAGGGTCTCTCTTTTTATTATAAATATACCACAGACAGAATAGAGCTGGTGAGGCTGTTTCCTGCAAACTGAAGCTTGAAGAATACAATCTGCAGGCCATCAAAAGGAATGAGTTCACCAGTATCATCTTCCTTATCTTGTTTATAGGCCATAAAATTCTGTAAGGTCTGTTTAAATGGGAGCATTATTAAATTAATAGTTAATTAGGAACAGTACAAAATGGAGTGAAAGTAAATATAAATGTTTTATGTATGCAATAAGCTGTGAGTCCACATACTCCATGGAATGGATTTAGAGATATGTCTGCAGGATATGTGGCAACAAAAATATGGAAGTACAAAGAAGGAGCTACAGGGTTAGAGAGATGGACAAATCGAAGCATTTCTTAATTGCAGCAGTCCAAAAGCTGGAAAGCATGCAAGAACAAGTATGTCTTTAGATTATGACACAGATTGGCTGAGTGAACATCTTTCTTTCTTGAACTGATGACATGGAAGTTTTTTAAAACTGCTACCAAAATGGCTAACCAGTCTTCTGGGAGAGAGAGGAAAAAAAAAAAGTTGATAAATGTGGATGAAGAAAGAACAGGAAATACATTCAAAAGCTGTCATTTACTTTGTTGCCTGGATACGCTGTGAATCATCAGAAAACTTGGGGCCAGGCTTACGGGGGGTAGTACACTCTAAAGCAGTTGTCCTTTATTCACGTTAATAACTTACATAAGTTGGCGCCTTTAAATTCTTTTTCTAGTACAGTTATTTAAAGATTGAGCTGCAGCTGGAAATAAGATGCAACTGTCTTAATGAAGTTCCCTTTCAGCATGGATTTAGAATTTGAATAGCTACAGAATTTACACAGCTTTGCTAGGCTTTACTGTTAATTTTTATGTTATTCAGGATTATGAGCATTATGCACTTGGTTTGTAATGAATGTGAACTGTTCTCAAACGACTTGCAGATATTCCTCTGAAAAATTTAGTGGCTAGTCTCCAGTAATGAGTGCATTAAAAATCTTAAGGAAAAAAAAAAAGCATAATGTAAACAAATAATAAATGCTTTAGCCAGTTACATTGCTATAGCAGAAGTGGTTTCACATCATTTCAGTGTCAGCATTACAAAACTTTTCCTTACATAGGGAATGTTGAAGGCTGTGGAGGATTTAATGGGAAACATTGATGCAAAAGTGATTCCTATTTAGCAGTACAAAAAGGAATTGTTCCCTAAGTACCTATGAAGCATGACCTGTACCAGGAGCTGTATGTGTGTACGTTATCAATTTTTGTCACTACATTCCATTCAACCATTGCAGGCATGCACATATTTGTAATTTCATAAGATAAAATGGTCTGAAATTTCCAAGCTCTAAAAATGTTTGTAAATCCTATGAAGTCAGCAATGTCTAACGTGCATGATACAAATAATGACCTGACAAGCTTCCAGTACATTATATACATTGATAGTTAAACAGAACAAAGGGTACATGTTCACAGTCTTTTGTTGTTTGTTTAGTGTTTTTTAATAAGCTCTGGAAATCAGAAGAACTTGTGAACCCTGTTGTGATAAAAGCATAACAGTTTTTTCATATTTTTTGAGAATGCTTCAGTAATTCAGATGGAGAATCAATAAATGTTTATTCTTGAGGAGAAGGTCAACTGGAGTAGGATATTTCAAGTCAGCCATCTACCCAGTAGCACAAAGCAAAGTGGTATGAGCAGCCCTCATATATATCTTTTTTCCAACCCTAGTCTGTATGTCCTGATTCATATTTACAACCAGGTCAACCGATACGAAGAAGTGCAGAGTAAGACTTATGCCTTGAGGGCAACAATAATATGTTTTATCCACCCTGAAGAGAGGAAAAACAAGAGGACAATATAAAATGAATGCCCAGTTTTAATGGCACACTGCTACAACTGCCCAACTCATAAACTGTGTAAGCTACTGTAAACAATTTAGTTGATCAGCCTGAGTATTCCTGGCAAGTGAGTTTGTCAGTAATGTCAGGAGCTTGGGTTTACATTTTTTATTGGGGATGCTCTCATGTAGTAGATCTTCCTGGCTAAGAGAAAACGATACATTTATTGTTCTCAGAATGATTGCCAAAATATCAATTTGCATTCACTTACCAACAGCTAAATTAATTTGTATGTTAATTTTAAATGTCAGTTTGAGGAAATATACCCTGGAATGAAAAGCACATACTTGTGCCACAGAGTCACTAATATTTTAGGCTTTATGAATGATGTCATTCTTAGAACTAAAAATGGGAAACTAGAATATGGTCCTGATTATTACCATTCTCAAAAAGGAGCAGGAAGGTGTTAGGGCAGGAATCAGGGAGAGCTGAGTCTACACCTGATGCTGCTACTTGCCCATCATGTGATAGCATTGATAAATTATTTAATATCTGCTTCTTTTATTCTGTATTATGTCTTCATGGGGTGATATCCTGTAGCAGTGTGCTCTGCTCTGCCTGAATCTGTTTCATTTCCCTTGCAGATGGCTTGCTGCCATGGAAGATAATGGAAAAATAAAACTGCCAGGCTTCTACCTCCTGCCAGTTTCAATAGAATTTAGGAAAAAATAGCAGAATTTAATCTTAAAGACTTTCATTATGGTCTTTCAGCATGATACAAACTGCAACGATTTATCCATCAAACAGTTTGTTTTAAAGTAATGCTAATTATGCCTCACAAAAAACCCTTTTTAAATCTTACACTGGCCTTAGAATGTCTTCAATGTTCTAATAGTGTTATGGCATGGGAAAACTTTTATCAGGATAAGAAGTAGCAGTAATTAGAGAACTAACAGTTGAACACCAGGCTTAAATCAATAGGAGGTGTTCATAGCCAGGAAAAAAAGGGTAGTAAGGAGGAAAAATCTGAGGTAAGTGGAGACAATTTATGTGAAAATTGGTAGATTTAGCTTCTATTTCACACTAAAAAAAAGAATTTATTTTTAAAATTTGCATTAGATCCTCCCTCAAAGTTTTTGAGTTGTTATAACCGAGAGATTTACTCATAAGAAAACAGGTTATGCAAAACATAAAACAACAATAAGTTTGCTCCTTGTTCTGTCCGTGTGTGTCCTGTGCTTTGGAAATGCAAAAGGCTTTTTCCAAAAATTTCAGCTGTTTTACAAAGGTATTTTTTTAAAAAAAATAAAAATGTGCAAGCAAATCTTCTAGTTATGTGTAATTATATAAATGTAAGCCCAGAAGGATTTGACTTGTATTTTTACAGAAAGTCAACAATTCAATTGGATTTTTACTTTTAACTGTCATTTTCTGCCAGTTACAATTTTTGATGGATTCAGTCTCTTAGCCTTTCCTCCTCCTCCTTTGCCAGCTCTTGGAATGAAGGAGTAGGTTTGGGAGGCAGCCTTGTGGGTTAGAGAAGGCTGAAAATAGTACATTTCAACTTGGAGAAAAATAGCAATGTGAGAAATAGAACTGTAGAAACAGGTATTTTACTCTCATGTTTTTGCATTTAAATATCAGGAGTTCCTGTTTTCCCTCCACCTAAATGACTATTTATTAGCGTATATTGCTGGAAATACAATCTCTTCCTAGACTTCAAGACTTTTTCCTGGTTTTCTGTCTATTACATACATACCTCATAGACCTGTGCAATGACAGCCAGTTACAGAAAGCTGTGCATTTTTGCTTTAAATGTATAGAAAAGATGAAGTCTGATCATTTAGGGTCTAAAATCCACCAGGCAAGGGACATCAATTACTCAAATAGCTTTGAGAGGAGCTAGTAAGTGGTATGGTTCACAGAATCATGGAACTGTAGATTAGTTTGGGTTGAAAGGGACTTTTAAAGGTCATCTGGTCCAATCCCCTTACATAGCAGGGGCATCTTCAACTAGATCAGGTTGCTCAGAGCCCCAACCAACCTGACCTTGAATATTTCCAGGGATGGGACATCGACCATGTATCCTGGCAACCTGTGCCAGTGTTTCACCACCCTCGTTGTAAAAAATTTCTTGTTTTTTACCTCTCAGTTGAGTCTGTGTACTCTTTGTGAACTATATTGTAAACTAGCTACCACATTAGAACTCCTTTCTTGGAGTCTTGGCTATTAGGCTTTATTGTAGTTTTGAATACCATTAGTAACTAGCAAGGTATCTATCATAGACTGTTATGATCTGTCTAGGGTAGAGGCTAACACTTTACTAATGTTGCAATCTGAAGTATTTCCTGATTTCAAAGTAATGCCAAAAACCCCAAACTCTAACACTGGTTATCACTGTTACAAATGGGATTAATTTGCTAGCGAATACTTAAAATACATTGTGCATAACTGGGATTGGACACAGGATCCAAAATAGTGCTTTTGATTTTCCTTACACTAAAGCTATCACAGATGGGAAAAGCAGTAATCCAGATACTCTTTAGCTCCATCTCTCCCCACAGCTTCAGAGTTTGCCTTGCCTTATGTCCTGGGGAGCAGTAATTATTCAGGTCTGAATAGGTTGCAGAAGGCCCCCCCTGCCATGGCTTTGTGGAACTGAATCATTGACTGAACAGCCACTGAAGAGATGAAGCAGCCAAGTCAGTCACTGTGAACACCAAGTGACTATCTGCAGCGGGCTAAAGAATTCCTCTGTAACATTTCTGCTACAGCCTATGTCACGCTTTAACACAGAAACAGAACAGTACAAAATCCAAGTCACCCAGTCCGTGGTAATATCCTGTGATAGACTGATTTCTAGGATGACCTATAGAAGCCATGCAAGTTGCCTTGAACCTCCTTTATTTTGTAGTTCTGTTTCACCTTACAGTGAGGATAAGGTAAGAGTTACACAAAAAGCATTTATGCAGCTCAAAGTAGACTTTGAGCAGGACTCATGAGCCAGCTATGCTAAATTCAGGAATGCAGAACAAAACACTCCAGTATGGTTTTTTTCTGGCCTCATACTTTTTCATTTATCTTAAATCTTAAAAATAAATAATTGTAGAAGTTAGTTTAGATTTTGGGTCATATTTGAAATAAGCAATGGTCAGAGCAGTGCAGTCTTAATCTTATTGTCAGAAGCCCAAATTTCTTCTTTTTCTTCTATGCAGAAAACATACTATTCTTGACTTTAAATATGATCTGACTCCCAAACATCATTCAAATCTTATTTTATCTCAGTAGTAGATAACTGGAAAATGTTCAACTTTTTTCACTTTGAGTGAATATTCTCAAAATAAATGCCTTGCCTAACCAGATTACTTGTTTTGAGTTCCCTGGTTCTAGAATGGTTTTTGCCTTCATAGAAATGCAGAATAATTCTTTTATTTTTATTCAGATCAATAGTTGTTTAAACAGAAATAGCATTTTGAGTTTCTCTGTCTCATGGCAGAGAAACAACATGGAGGACTTGACCTATCCATGTGTTGTTGTTTTTGTTATTATCATCATCATTATTATTAACATTATTATTATTTAGCAGCCCACATATATGTTGGCAATACAGGATCTTAGGTTGAAAATTGGCTACTTATCATAAATCTGAAATCTTTGTTATTTTCTTCCAGACATACACAATTATTCCTGTGATAACACCCTCCTCCTTTTTGGGGTAGGGTTGGGTGTTTTTTAGGTGGTGGTGTTATCCTTACTGGCATTCAGTTTTTAATAAACAACAGCACACAAGAGCCCCTGTGAATAATTTATGCATTTCTTCCACTTAGACATGATCTGTGAAAAGGCCAGTATTTTTAAAGTGTGTGTGCTATTTGTTGTTCAACGTAAGTAAAAAAAATATTTTTAGCTCATTTCTTTATTTTCTGTACTATGTAATGCTACCTAGAAAAAAAAGAATAGCCTGTTATGGAAATGTTGTAAGGTTCCAAACCATATTTGCATCTTTTTAAAGCAAGTGGGTCCCTGAAACTTGGTATTGGGCTGGATGTGCAGTGCAGCAGCCAATGTGGTCCTTGACATTGGTTCCAGATGAGATTTACTAGTATGTGCTTTGACTCCCTTTTCTATCCTGCACGTCTGTGTTCCCTTCTCATGCTGTGAGTTTTGGATTTGTCCTGCCATGACACTGTGCTATAACTGCCCAGAAATGTTGGTGAAGTGACATCCCATAGCACAAAGTGTCTTTTTACATCTCAGAGAGCACCCCAGTCATGGGGCTGTTCGCTCTTCTGTAATTATATTGTCCCTTTTTCTTCCCTATAAAGTCTACCCAAGACCTAAGAGAACTCTAGTGCCACAATTTCTGTGAATAGTTCTGGTTTTCTTAAAATGTTGTTTTCTCACAAAGAATGTGTAATTGAAAAAATAATGGGGGGAGCCAGTCACAAGTCACATGACATTACCATTTTCTCACTCTTAAAGGGGAAAATCTTCCTTTTGTCTATATGCATCACTGTTAACGTTCTTAGTTTATCACTGATGCTGTGAAACACTGATATTAATTAAAAATTCTTGAACTACCCATGATTTCATAATCATCATAGGAATAGAACCAATCATTTATCTTTCAATGCTGGGGTAACAACAAATTCTGTGTCTGTGGCGACTGGTTGTCCATGGATTCTTTAGAGTTAATGTTTTCCATTTAAGTGACCAATTTTTGTAGCTTTTCCCATGATATCAGAAGCTAAATCTATGAATAGCTTCTCCTCTAGCTAGCTCCTATGAATACATACCAAAATCCTTCAAGCATTTTGCTTCTGTTTATGAAGTAGTTGTTTTATGAGTGGAGTGCAGTTAGTCCTTGGAGAGAATTGAAATAATGATCTTAGTACAGTATGTTTGAGAGTAAAATCTTTTTCTTCTATTTATTCTCTGCACAGATAATTTTTGAATTACAATTTTTTCTTAGGATATTAATCGTATTTTTCTCCTTATTGGGATATCTGGAAAAAAAGAAGTATAAGCATTCCTTTGGTTTTGTGTAGAAATCAATATGATCTTGAAATGTTATTCACTTCATTTTCTGCTGCCATTTATGTAATTGTGCTTCAGCACTCTTTTAAAAAAGCACAACTAAAGATACATTGCCCAGCTGTATTATATATTCTGAGCACAATTTTCCAGTTATAAATAATTGTAAAAATATTCAATAGCTTTAATTACTACTGAAAATGGGGCGACAATTTCTCTCTGCAGATTTCAGGCTGGGCCAGCCACCATTTTCAGATCTCTTGGTGTATTTAGACAGTTGTACTCCCAGTGAGTGCACACATCTGTGTTTAATATGCAAGGCCAAGCCAACAAAGAGCTATGCAAATGCCAAACGCTGCTCCTGTGTCCACTCAGTTTCCTTTTTTGTTTGATTTACCCAGTGGTTCAATTTTGCCTTCAGGGCTCTATTGACTAGTCTGAAATATGGGCAGATTTCTAGAAAATGCTACCCGTTGGTGGCTGCCTGCCTTAATACAGGAAAAATTAATGATTAAACTGCCTTAACATTAGAGAAACCAGAATAACTGCCCCTAAAATAATTTAATCCTTCACGCCTTCAGCACTGGAAACTTGAGGATGGAAGGGCAATCATCAGCAAAGAGGAGATACTCTGTTGTGGAAGGTGAATGTGGGAGAGGAGATCAGTAGGTACCCAGTTCACCCTCTGGCCAGGGCAGCACACCAGGAAGCCCATCTGAATTACTCTCAGGAAGTTCACAAAGGGGAGCCAGTCTATTAAGGAAGATCTTTCTCACCTGCTGTCTGTTCATCCAATAGTGATGATCAGTAATGGCTGATTACAATGAGAATTTGAAAAGCAAACCTAGATTTAATACTAATGCTATCTTTATTCAGTGTACAGTGCAAAATTGTGTTTTCATCGTGTGAGTACAATACAAATAGGAAAAAGAGAGGGGGGAAAAAAAAGGATGTTATAGCAAAGGATCCAATGCCTATCCTCAGATACCATCCTTCCACCAATGTCAACCTCTCCCTCAAAGCAGGTTCGGGATAAATTAGTGGATAAATACCTTTCTTGCTGTTTTTCCACATTCAAGCTTTCAAAAATGTGATCCTTTTTTAGGGTTAGACATGGCAGTTTTATACACACAAGAAATCTGAGATTTCTGGAAAGTCTAGGAATCTTGGGATTTACCCCTTCTTTTTGTTCTCTAGCTACATGAGAACAATGAAATAAAAAATAAGTGTTATCCTAACTTTATTCCTCTATTTTGGTTTTGTATAATGTTGTATTGTGTTTCTCTGAAACTTTCTCTGAATTTCTAAATATTTCCTGAAAAACTGTATTCCTCTACTTTTTTTTTTTTTTTTTTCCTTTTTGAAGCTTAACTTAAAAACAGAAAGATAGCTTTTGCTTCTATGGTTTTCAGAAGGAAGCCATAAGATATAAATTGTATTAAGTAAAATACTATAGAATAGAACTATTTTTTCACTAACTTGAGAACAAAGATAAAATATATTATTAATAGAAAACCACTTTTTAAATCAAAACAAAGATGCCAAGAAAACCATCTAGCATGGTGACATTAGAAAAGGTGTAATTTATAATTATGCAACAAAAGAGGCACTGTATTTCTGACAGTGTTGTAGCTAGTGGGAAAGTATCACTGATTTGTTTAGGATTCAGTTACGTATGAAAAAGTCATTTTGAATCACTGAATTGTATTATTTTCTTTTGTTGCATTTTTACAGCCAGCTTTGGCACATTAAGTTGCTCTTCAGGACACTGCAAATGACAAAATGCTCACAAAACAAGCTAGTAGAACAACAGTGCAGCTAGATGGTTGGACAACTCTCTCAGTCAGGTAATGTAAATATCTGGCTGAGTTGTCATTGAATGGAAGGAATTTTTAGACTTACCTTCTGTCATCCCACCACAGCTTAGATAACATGACTGCTGGTTTCCTGCAGATTCAAGGCAAATTTTTGAGGCAAGATCAGCGAGGCCAGGAACTGTGTCACATAGAAAGATCCATCTTTCACAGTTCCACCTAGGGTGGTACTCCTTATGCATCATCTGGGCAGCTCCTACTGTCACATCTTAATTGTATCAGGAGAGTATGCAGAAGCCTGAGTCACAGATGAGGGCAATACTGTCAAAAACATGAAAGAGTAAGATAGTCTCTATTCCAAAGACGTGTCTAAATTCACAGTGCTCCTCCATAGAATTTAGGACATTTGAACATAATCTTAAAAAAAAAAAAAAAAAAAAAAAAGGGACATGTTTGACAGAGTAAACCAAAGGACATTCTGGCACAATATATCAAACTATTGTCATCAGGCTGTTTCCAGCTCAGTCTATCTCACTCTACTGTTGTACAGTATAGTAATATTTACCAAAATGAAAAACTGCCATGAAGTAACCTGCAGCAGATCTGACTGCCAACCTGAAAAAAACCCCAAACTCCAGTGCCCATACTGTACTTTACTAGCATGCAGGCTGGGAGAAATAATAGATCAAAGACTTACAAGTAAGGAAACTATATGGCCTTTCACTAAGATGCTCAGACTATTCTGATGTGTTGCACTACATTCTGAATAATTCCTTGCTCTAGCGCAGAAAGATGGAGGATCTAAAGCCAATGCATATAGGAGGGAGAGGAATGATGTAAGGATGAAGCCTGGAGAAAGGCTTACTGTGCCATCTTTCCATTTCTGCACAGCAAGGACAAAGAAAAAATCCTTAAGAAGGGTTCATGATATAGTTAATACTAAAATTCTTACTCAAATACAATAGAGTGGGACTGATGGGTAAGGGAAGGGCAACTGATGNCTATGATTGTTCATTTTAATGGTTTGTTGTTGATTATAAGCAGTAATATCAGCAGGTGTTACAGTTACTGCATATTACAGAGAACTCAGACGTTGCCCTACTATGCTACTTCATAACCTGAGATGATATTAATCTCATGCAACATTAGCCACCTAAAAATTAGCTGCCTAATCTATGCTAGTGATGTGGGTTCCTGCAATGGAGATAAATTAACCTCTTCAGTGTGGTTCCTCTCAACCCTAGGTAGGTATTCACAGTGCATAAAATGAATTGTTCTTTGGAGATGTCTCACTCTCTGTGAATTTATCTACATGATTATGATAGATCAGGTACCTACATGTTAGTTGGGTAAAGCTGGATATGACAAAATTATGCACTTGATAGTAATGGCATGTCTTCACTGCACAGTGCAGATCCATGAAGGCATATCTTCCTATCTCACTGTAGTGGGTCTGTCTGAGCTGATTCTCCCCATACAGCCCTCATGCTGCAGTACTAGGACCCAGAGAGTGTTGATAACACACACCCTTGTTATGACTATCAGTGCCCACACAGCACCAAAGGTACGGGGTGGGGGGCAAGATCTGGGAGGGGATACAACCTGGACAGCCGACCCAAGCTGACCAATAGGATATTCCATACCATATGATGTCACCTCAACTATAAAGGGAGGAGGACGGGGGGGATTCAGGGGAAGACATTTGTCCTCCGAGCAACCGTTCCGCGTTCTGGAGCCCTGCTTCCCGGGACAGGCCCGACACCGCCTGCGGATGGGCAGTAGAGAGTAACGGCTTTGCTGCTTCTGCTTCGCACGCGCGGCCTTGCTTTCTCTGCTGGTTATTAAACTGCTTCTTATCATAACCCACGGATTCTTCTTTTCCATCTTACTCTCTCCCCGCTTGCCTTGCTGACGGAGGTTTTGGTGGGGGTGGGGAGAGTGATAGAGGGACTAGGGGTGGGCACCGGGCACCCAGCCAAAGTAAACCCACCACACTCACTAAAAGGCACCTTGGGAACCAAAGCAGAGAAATTTGTGAGGAATAATTTAGCCTGAGAAGAAGACTTATTTGCTCCAGAGAAGGAGCTAAGCAGCTGTTGATACAAAATCTCTTCATAACCTCTGCAGCCAGAAAAGAATGGGAGCAATACCTACTACCTGAGAGGTTTAATACCCTCAGAAGATCATCTATATAGAACTTATCACATAAATGCATAATGCAGAATACTGGCAATACCTAGGGAAGCTCATCTTATTATTGCTGGTCTTTTATCTCCACTCTTGAAATAATAATTGGTCCTAACTTTTAGAACAGTGTAGTACCCCGTGACATGTGAACTGTCATTTTTCATTTGCTTAATAACGACAACTTACCTTTTTCGGTAATAATTTACTCCCAGTAATTTAAATACAGTCTAAAAGGTATCCACTTTGAACAAACTTGAGATGCTAGTTTTTTGCCTAGTTGCAAACAGCATTAAAATTTGATTTTTTTTTTCCCCTCCAACAATTCAGAATTGAGCTGTTTCTCCATAAGTGGTGTTTACTCTGTGCACTCACATGCACATCTGAACCTGGTGGACCATGCTGTCTGAATATTTTTGGACTGTCATCCCATCCACTTAAAACATAAAGCAGTAGATTACTTTTAAAGAAAACTGTTTATGCCAATACAGATATTAGAGAATAAGAATCTCACAATAATGGAGGAACAAAATATCTCACATAAAGCCAATCCAATAACGAAGCTGTGGATACTGTTTATTTTGCACAATAAGAGAAAGAAGATACATTCCATAAAATCATACATAAACTTTGTTTTAAAGCACTTCAGAAAATTGCATATACGAAATGATACGTAACAAATGTTGGCCACACGGAGCAATTTTTAAAGGGATGATTATTGCAAGCATTTTAAGGATATATAGCTTTGATCAAATGATATGTCAGTGTGACATGAGCAGAAAATCTTTTGCGGAATTCTGTTAGTGCTGTTGTTTAAAGAGATCTTGAAAATTTGCTTGTGATTGCAAGTTCAGTAGAAAGATTCTCTTCTTCATTTACCTACTTTATGGTGCTTATACGCTCATCTGTAGTACTGACTAACATAAAGTTGTAGTTTAGTAAGTAGTAAGCTAAGCAGATACTATTGAGACTGAAAGGAAAACAACTGAGGCGGCACTAAGGGTGAGGAAGAATCAAATTGTTTCAAAGAATGTTTTATTGTGCAAAATTTTATCAAAAAAGGTAGCACTATTAAGGAATTTATCCCCCTTTTTCACATCTTTCCAGTGAATTAAATAGTGTCTACATTAGAATACTGTTGTTTTGGCCTTCCCTTTTTAATACTATTGCATTTTTTCACATTTCTAGAAAAACAAAGGTGCATTTTTAAAAATGTGAAGGGTGATTTGGAGAACAGTGTGATTCTAAAGTATTAGAATTTAGAATTAGAATTAAATTGTAATTTTGCTTTTACTTCTGTGATAGCAACCTGATACATTCTGAGGTCAAGCATCATTAGGGAAACATCTATTTTAATCAATTAATTTTAAAGGTAGCCTTGGTAGAAGAAAGATTATGGTAAGTTTTCTTTGTCATTATACTTTTGATGAACAGGGGTAGAAAATAGGCACAGTTTTTTAGAGGTTTCTACTTAGACAAGCTGTAATAAGACAAAAAGTTTGTAATGATTAGGGCAAAAGCATACTCATTCTGTGGCTCTTGTTCTTCGGCTGGCATGACTCCAGAGCAGTTCAAGAGCTAAGATTCATAAGTCATTACTCTCATCTGCAGGTTATTAAGTATCACAGTTGTTAGAATTCATGACAGCCAAAGCATTTTAAAATTTGGAGAGTGGAGGAGAGGAAAAGAGAGGGTTTTTGAACTGCTATGCTTGGCAATGTCTAGAAGGTCTTAAAAAATTGATTTATGTCTTGGAACCATCTCTTTTGACAAACTTGGAAAACATGTTTCCTGTCTACCCTAAATGTATAATGAGAAATAATAGTAGTAATGCTGGAAAACTGGGCAGCTGCTGTGGCTGTCCTTAAAGGCAGGAAGACCTTACTCCAAAGTGAAGCATTTTTATGTCAGCCATGGCTCAGAGTTAGGCACTGCTGGATTAGAACATGTACATTTTTTGAGTCCTGGTTCACAAGAACAACTTCCTTTGCACAACAACTAGAGTTATTAGAGAATAAGATTAGAGTTATGCACTTTTCTAAGAATTCTTTCTTAGCTGGACTGAAGGAAGTTAAGGGATTACCATTACTTAATATTTGCTTCCTTATGATCTGATCCAAACCTACAGAATTTAGACCCTGATGCTTCTGAAGAATTAGTGTCGAGTGTTTAATGGGTTTTTATAGCAGAAACTCCAGCTATATTTTAGAAATATTAATAAAGATAGACATTTACAAGCGGGAAGTTGATGATGATGTAGAACATGCAGCATTTAGCACTCTAATGAACTTTAATGGCTGGCTGAAAATTTCGAAATAATTGAAAAAATTTAAAATACCTAAAATGAATCTCCTTTGAGGGGACTTTTCCACTAAACCTTTTTGACAGAGTAGCAAAATTGTAGCTATTTATTTGTTGTTTTCTATACACCCACGCTGTCCTCAAATTGAAATAAGATTCTCTTACACAAATGCAGTGCTTGTTATGAGATAAAGTATTAGATATAATTACCATCATAGGAGCTTTGTTCAGAGCATTTTAATTTTTTTAATATCAGCCTGTTCATAATTTAAGCAGAGAGCAAAAATACATACTTATATAACATCAATATTTAATTAAGAAAAATACTTTTCTATCTCTAGTCTAGCACAGTCTGAAAACAACGAAGCTCTAGGAAGATACTTTGCTTTCCTTGAATCTCTCTGCAGTCCACAAATGGCTGCTTTATTATTTTGCTGCTTGTCACAACTCTCCCTTTTCCCTATCAAAGTCAAATTTTAGATATGTATTTATTTTCTCCATTAGTGAAATATGTTTACTACATCCAGACATGCACCTCATGGTGCTGTGGCTTCAAGTCCCCAAATACTCCCATTCCTCAAAGGATTATATGTATTTAAAAAAAGGGAAGTTGAGGAGAATAGGGTTAGCAACCATATTCAGTTCCAACAATTTAGTTTTATGGACCTATTCCTGTAATGGCATTAAAAATCAAGTCCCACAGACACACAGAACCTGGTAGGGATTATGTAGAAATGTTCTGTTCTTGACCATTTAATGAATCCAGTGGAGCTGATAGCTATAATTTAATTTCTTCTCTGGTCTTCTGAATATTCTGCTTTACTCTTGGAGATAAGAGATTATCTCTTTTTGCATAATTCCTGGAAATACCATTTGTTATTTTGAACTATGGATTTATTAATAGACACAGACACAAATTTGGAAGCCTTTCACATTTTGAAATTTCACCTCTGTTCTTCATTTCAGCCTGTCACCCAGTGAATTCATCAGTGTCACTTCTGTCTTGTAGTCATGAATTTTTATCGAAACCTCAGGCACTGTCATAGGCAGTCCAATTGAAATATGTTCAACATATTTTGAAAAGTTGACTATGCTGCAGTTAAAAGGATCAATTACCCTGAGTCACCTGAAGCTTTTAATATTTATGATTTAAAAGGGGTTGTTGATGTACTCTATTGATTTTGACTCTAATGTATTTGATAAAAAATCATTTTGAGCATAAGGCTTAAGTTTTCAAACTTACTTTGGATTCTAGGTAGATAATTTAAATGCAAGTGGCTAAATACTTAGGTCAGCCAAGAACTCACAGCTCTGAGCTGCAGCTATTCCTCAACTGTAATAATCAGGTCAAACTATGCAGCCCCATAAACTTAGACTAACAATTAAACAAAACCCAGAAATCTACATTTCAAACTATGAGATGCAATACAGTCTTGGAACAATTGTTTTGCATATACTGGTTGTTAGGATTGAATTTATCCTGCATTATTGGGCACTGAGGTGAATAATGAATAGTGGAGTGAATAGACAATGCGATAGATAATGTCATCTAGGCTCCCCTTTCCATGAAAGGTTGGGTTGGACCAGATGATCTTTTGAGGTGCCTTCCAACCTATACTGTTCTATGATTCTAGAAATACCAAACTACAAGAGGTAGCTGTAGACTTCTTCAGCAAACTCCAGCCATGTTCACTATGGACTCTACACCATCTGCTGTGCAATAGCATAGGGTGCCTATTAGGGTCAATGATATTAGGAATATTATGTGTATGGTCACCTTGGGAGATCAAAGACTGGTGAGCAATGCATGCTGCTAAATTGTCCCAATATTCTTATTTGCTTTAATATGGAGTTGTCTGAAAAGGAACAAGCATGTATTCAGCTGCCTCAGTGAGATACTTGAATAAAATCATACTTTTTGAGGGAAGTGATTCAATGGTCTGGATCCTGAGGATACATTATTCCAGTCCTAGTGAAATCTGTGGAAGGGAACAGCCTGCCAGAAGAATAGAACACTCTTTGATGACCAGGGCTTATGTCCACCTGAGGTTCTCCAGCCTGGTATGTATATCCTGCTCAGAAATAAAAGGAAGAAAAAGCCAATATATTTATTATTATTATTGCAATCATCATCATTATAATTATTATTATCATATATAATTCATATTATATATTCATATCATATATCTTTAAGAGACTCAGAGCTGTACAATATACTGGTTTGTGATCTAAATAATGGGTAACAGAGCTGTTGTTAATTTTTCAGAGGCCACTAGGGCATATTGTGGCCTATCTTTTGAAGCCACGTCCTAGAGAGCATGTCTATCTGCACATCTTCTTCAGAAGCAGATCCTTAGTCAGGCTGTGCAGACTGGGTGCTGCACTTGGAGTATGAAAAGCTTGGCTGTAGGTCCTCTGTAGGCTTCAAGGACTGTTGCTGTCTCCTAGAAGACAGTTCTCTTTATTTGTGTGATAGGTTTTTTTTTCCAATCTGAAATGTGCCAAACAATGGGAGGCCTGAAGGATTTTTATGCTGTGGACCTGAGGCATGTCCACATGGTGGGTGCTGCAGATGGTGAGGCCTGGCACTGGAACGTGCAGGACTATGGTGATGTGTGGCCTCCTGGTATCATGTGGGAGGACAACACAGGGCGATGGCAGCTGGACTTGAGCCGCTGCTGTTCAAATGGCCAACTGGAAGGTACCTCCTGGACAAACCCAGGCTTTGTGTTGGTAGGAACTGTTGCTTCATCTCAAAAGAGTGAACTCATGCTTGTGTAATGTGAATAATTTTGGGGCTAGGACCTACAAAAATGAGCTGGAGAGCTAAATAACTTGTAGTACGTGTGTACGTCAGGCTGCAAGGAAACAGTGGAGATGAGGTGTCCCTGCCATGGCAGGGGGGTTGGAACTAGATGATCTTTGAGGCCCTTTCCAACCCAAACCATTCTATGATTCTATGATACAGAATGTGCCTTTTCTCACTGTTAACTGGCAAAAGCCACTGCTTAAAAATGCAAAGAGGGAACTATTGCAGTAATCTATATTGCAGCAGTACAAGGAGGCTTGAAAGAAGACTATGTCTCAGTTATTAGTCTCTCCAGAGTTCTTCGGCTCTGACATTTTACCAATATAATGGTTTATTTTGTTTTAAAGTCTAATATTTAATACAAAGATTAATAAAAAATATACAACCTCTAGTAGGGCTGCAGATGAAAAACAAACCTAAAAACACCTTCATGCAAAACTCTAGCATCTCCTGTCATGCCTTTAGTTCTACAGATAGGCCAAAACAGCATTTCTGCCTTTCTTGCTGTTTTTGTTAAGTAGAAAAGTGTCTTGCAGAATACTGTCATTTTGAAATTAAAATGAAATGACTTATACAATTTGTAACATGAAATATAAGAAGTTGCATTTTGAAATGTGGATGTTAGCCTCCAGAGCCCAACTCAGGCTCACTGAAGTCCAGCTGGCTCCAATTGGTTTGGAGCATGTCCTTCCATTATCTGGCAGTTACTGACTTTCTGCAAAGAGGAAAAAATAAATGTATATTTACTTTTACATTTCAATGTTTTCCTTCATTTTAATCACTAGCATAAAATTTCAAGCAAAAAGGAAAGTTAGACAAAGGGCCAAAGACTCATCTGAAACCAGGTGGTGTCATAGCAAACACCCCAAAGAGGAAAAAAAAAAAAAAAACCAAACAGAAAAAGATAAATAGGCAGTGTACAAATAAACAACATGAGAAACGTGGGCATAAAATAAGGTATGCATATTGTCAGTACTCGTGGTTGCTTTTTTCTTGTCTGAACTATTGCTAGGTGACTGACTGATCTTTATTCCTGCTTTTCATTCTATGGTATTTTCAACAGCACATTACCTTACACCATCTTCTTAGCCAGATTGGCTCATGTTCTTGGTACATATGTTAGGTACAGAAGCATCTTCATATTTCAATTCTTCAGACAGTGCTTTAATTATGTTCTTTCCCCCTATCCCTTCTACACACAAAAGCTCTTCTTGCCTTTCCTGGATAGCACAACTTTCTGCTAAAATTAAGACCAGTGACTCAACCTCTTTCCTGTTTGCTTGCCTGTAGAAGTCAAATTTTCTAATCAATCTGTTTGTTTAGGACTATTTTCAGGACACCTGAAAATACCTTCATATCTAAACACTCAAATTACCTTCATATCCAAATGCTTGTATCTGAGCAGCTATACACAGTAATAGATCAGATCCATACTTGCCAACAGAATTTCAAAATCCTCGTGTGATAGAAATGCAAACTAGATACGTGACAAGCATTTCTAAATGTTTCTGGAAAAAGCACTGATTTCCACAACTTCAGCATTTTTGTTCATTTGATTTGGAGGGCCAAGATAAATGTGAGCTCTTTGCATTGTAACATGGAATATTACGCAGATGATCACAATGAAATTGAATTTTCCAACAGTTAGCACGTAAAATATAACTGAGAATGCTACAAAAAAAAAAAAAAAAAAAAATCCATTGTCGAGGGATTTTTATGGTATCACTATAACAGCAGTTGGCAAGCGTTCATGTTCTAATGATTTGATTTGATACAAGGACAATCACTACAATGTTACCACACAGATATGCGAGTTACCACAACTACTTGCTTTTGCACTTGTAGGGGTTGTCTGTGAAAGACCATGTAGTATTTCATACTCTATGGTGCCTTCATTCTGGAAAACACCAATGTTCTGTGTGCAACCCTGATGCTTTGGCTAAATCCAATATCCCACCCCAGGATAATGTATCTTGCACAGGGACTCATTACCGTAACAGTTGAAAACTGCTAGTAAAATGACTGAATGATGCAGAGAATGAGCTGTAACCTAAACCATGCTCAGATGCTGCCTTCTACGCTTCGCTGTTGTCAGGATCATTTTGTCTTTCTTTGTGAAAGCCAATGATAGCTTGAGACACATTCATCCCAGCCTCCTTGGTGAACGTGTGGGCTCTGTGATAAAGAGGAGATGGTGGGCAGAAGTGAGATGAGAGCACCTGCATCCTGCAGACTGCCTTCCACCCTGGCAGCTGCTAACTCCATGCTGAACACCCACCATCCCCAGAGTAGCTGGTTTGCTGGAGTCAGACAGGTGTAGCCCGACACTCTGTTATGCCTTTTGTAGTTGTAATTGCTAGTTTCTGGAAAGAACAAACAGGATACTTAGAGTAAAATAAATATGTATGAAAATCCCTCTACGGCTTTAGATGACAAACTGAATAAAATTCTCTTGCACAGATTAGTAACATCCAGAGATACAAGCTGGAATTTTGTTTTTCAGCATAACAGTCATGGGACTGAGTCTGTTATTTCTAACATCTCAATGAACTGGTTTCTTACACTGGCATGAAACTAACTGTGCATTCACAACATGCTATTTTCATAGCTGTCAAGAGAAAAGACCTAATTTTGAGTTTGCAAAGTGTTCTATTTTTACAAAGTGTCCATATATCCAACTACCTCAGATCACATGTCCATCATGGTCCAAAGTTTTCCAGATTTGAGATGGTTCTTCAGTTCTGAGAAAGCTCCTCAATATAGTCAGCAGTCTCTCAATGAGAATTAACCCCTACAATGTGGGACATGAAGTGCTTTGTCTTGCACTAGGGTTTTTCACATCCTTAGGCAAAGTGAAAAATGCAGCTTTTTCCCATGCTTCAGATTTTGGAAACTCAGGGAAAATCTTTTCTGCTTAGCTTTAATTATATTTTCCCATCATTCCAAAGAGGGTGTTCAAGGACTTTGTTTAATAATCACTGTATAATTAATGGATACGCTTACTAATATAATAGTATGTTTATTTGTGTTCCCTTTTTAATAAGATCCCAGGGCAAATTAAAATAGGATGTGGGCTTCTATGGTCTAGTGAATAGTAATGCCATTTACAGTTGTGAAAACAGAGATCCAAATCTTGCATAGAAAACAGGGAGTTACCCTTCCTGAAGTAGTGAAGAAAACTGTTAACAGTGTCTACTGCTGAGGTATTTTGCTTTCAAGGTTAGGTATGTGAAATGCAACCGAAGTTGAAAGTAATCTGGCTTTTACTATCGAGTAATTACTGCTCACCTAACCTCCTCACCACTTCTGAGAAATACTGTTATCTCCTGCTATTTTAATGGAATGATTTTTTTGTTTGTTTTTTTCTCCTCTGTAGTTATTAAGGTTCTTACTGGTCTTGCTGTCAGCCTCTAGCTAGCTACGTATAGATGCAAAATGTTAAAAAGATGTTGGCAAGATGTATTGCTGCAAGGAATGGTTTTTCACATTGTAGGTACTTATGCATATTTAATCCAACTTTGTATTTTTGGGTTTACTTCATGCCAGTGAGTAACTGTGAGATGATTATATTCTGCTTTGAAAGTGAACCATTTGGTACCTTAAACAATGGCAGTTTGCCATTTTTACTAGAAGCAAGACAGACATTGTAGTTCTAAATCCTACAAATCTTGGGGTTTTTTCTTACCTTAATGATGTAAACAACCACGGCTCAGAAATGGAGTCACATGTATTTAAAATGATGTCTGTTGACAAGGACTTGTAGGATTGTTTCTTTAAGTTCTTGATAGATCTTCATAAAAATCCGAAGGACGAAGACCCTCTGGGAAAAGAATATCTTTTCATACTAAAATCAATGATACCTCCTCATCCACCTCACTCCTCTTGGTAGCTGGTATCTTGTGATTTCTTCCATCCTTATGTGAAGAAGCTTGTAGCCACTTATGACTGATGCCATCTACTTCTCTTTGGGCATGTGTTGGTTATTCAGCATCTACAGAAAAACTTAACTTGCTGTCTTGAAGTTGAATTCTTAAGGATTCATTTAACTGGCAGTTCTAGTGTTGGCTGTAATACAACCATTGACAAGTCCCCAAGAAGGAAACGTTTTATTCATCTCCTTAGTCCCACCACCATTTTCCCAGAGGCAATGGGTTCAAATCAAATCTTCCTTCTCCCTTTACCTTTAATCTGAAATATTCTCAAACTGAGTATAACTGTACGGGGATCAGAATCAAGACACAGCAGTCGTTTGCTGGATTCTAATTATAAAAAATTTCCACAGCTGTTATACAGCACCTCAGTTTTAATTGGCTGTACTAATAAAAGGAGTATTTCTGTGCACTGAGACACAGACTGTCCTCATGTAATTTAGGCAACCTGCCATAAGCAGCCTTATGGGTAAGTAGTTAAGGACTGCTACTTACTACAAAAGGCTTCCCTGAAATTAAAACAGTGCATTTAAAATTAAAATAGTGCATATGTTGCATTAATAAAGTCATAAACCATGCTCAGTCAAGCTGTTCTATGTCACTGGAGAAGTTTTAATCAGATTGTGTTCTCTTTTTAATATTGTTCCACCTGGAATTGTTCAGAGACCTGTCCTGAAACAGAGTATCATTAACTTTTTTTTTTTTAATTATTGAACATGAATGGTCACAAAAGTTTACACAACTAATGAACTGAGAGAAAGATTTCTTTTGGATGTAACATTTACTTCCTTAACAGAGACAGAATGAGGCAGTAGTATGATAGCTTGAGACCCCTACATCAGTTATGAAATCAGGTCAAACAATACATTAAATATAGTAAATACTGTTTTTAAAGATGTGGCCTAAATCTAAGAAAAAGGCTGGAGGTATTTTGACTTAAAAGTTTTGAGTACCTAGCTAGACAGAAGCAACTCTATACATTTAAACCAAAATCACATATCTATTACTGGGTTCTGAAAGCTCTGAAAATAAATTACTTTGGCAATTTTTAACACATAAGCAATATTAAAGACTCTTGTGAGCACCAATTAGATAAATTACTAATTTTCACTCAGGAATGAGTCTATCAACCAACCTGTTGGCTGTATAAAAAATAACGTACTAATAGTGACCTTTTAATGAAACATAATTCCATTTAAAATTTGTAATCTGGTGAAACTGAGATGTGTTGTGTATGACTTACATATTTCAGGTTTCTGCCTGTTTTTTCCAAGTCCAAGCTTTAGCTTGTTATAAACGGTCAACATCAAAAGATCTATGGAAATAATACAAGATTCAATGCTAAGACATAATGAATACAGATCTTGGTTTTAAAACAGTCTGACAATTCTCAGAACCTAAGGCAATCTGAGTACTTATGGTTTAGCATAATTACACTTTCGCTCGGTTACATTGTTAGTATTTTTCTTTCTATAACCTCAGCTGTCATATGGAGGATTTGAGATAGGTGTTTACTTGAAAAATTCCCACTGACTTCAATGAGCACTAGAAGAGTCTCCAAGACTATATTTGCACTTCAGAACCTCAGAGAATATCAGAGCCAGAACCAGAAGTACATCATCACCTTATTCTCCTTCTCTCCCTCCCCTGTATTGTCATCTCCATCAGTAAGAAAGTGAATGACCAGGCCAGGAGGACCTGCATCCTGCATCTGGGATCAGGCTGTTGGAGGATTGGGACCCCAGGCATGTTAGTCTGCTGTGCCATCTAGACATGGCCTTAGTGCACTTGCTACAGCACTCTGACAGCAGTACTGCAGAGACATTTTTCTTTCTTTAAAGAAATAGAAACTCTAGAACATTGTAAATTACAAGGTTAAATCAGAAGGCAGTAAAAGCAAGAGTCGAGGGGTTTGGTTCATCCCATTTTCTGTCAGTTCAACTTCAGGATAACTCAGACATCTTCTAAGAATAATGGTGCATCGAGTATTTTTTTCATGGACCAAAACTATTTTATACATGTGTAGGGTTAATATGTAATTCATAGAATTTTTTGAATCTATGTGCATGAATATTATGTGTAGAGCTGCATAAGTGCATATGTATCTGTATATGTGTGTGTGTGCATCTTGACTGGCTTTCATAATGATAGAGATAAATATTTCTCATTAGAAAAAGAATGCTTTCTGATAGCACATACATTGCTTAAAGCTGTGGGCAAAATGCAAAATCAAAAAAAGCATATTTTTCTCCTGGTAATATTATTTATTTATTGCTCCTATTGCATCTACAGATACTAAATTACTTGTTTCATTACAGAATCACAGAATGTTTTGTCTTTGTACTTCCCAGTACACAAAATCCTTATATACAGAGAGGCTTCAATCGTATTCAAATTCTTTCTAAAAAGACTTGTAACATATTGGCTGTGTTTTCTCATTTGTTGGACAACAGATACCACTGATGACATCTGAATTAAAATTACTTTTTCAGGCAAAACTGCAGGACAACTTTAATTTAGTTAATATTTTGAAGTAAGTAGATCAAGTGGCGAGAACGTTTATAGTGTGTATCAAACAGAACATGAAAATATAATTCCAGAGTACATACGACTCCTTTAACTAAGGATGAACACTGGCTCTGACTGTCTTACAGGTTTGGAAATTGAATAACAAGGCAGTTGCGACTATTATCACAATGCTAGCAGCAGTTTTCCAGTCTCCTGCTATAGCCATTTACATTCCTTTCTCTGTGCCTGTCAAATATCCAAGTAATACATGCACAGTGATCATCATTAACAAGAAATCAGTACTTACTGTACTTCCCAGTCTAGGATCTGGGAGTTCATCATCTTCTAAGTTTAAGGGATTGCTGCAGTGATCACAGTATGTGCCACAAATTAACAGGTACTATCACAGCTTATCATCAGGGGTGACTCAGTATTTGAATGTGTGTTTAGCTAAGACACACAAATGATTTTCAGAGTGAAAAATGTTACAAAATGCTAGACAGTAGCTGTCAGTAATTCCCTCACAGATACTTACCAGTATTTCTGACAGAAGTCAATGAGCTAGACCAGTAAATTACAGTTATAGTGGCTACCAGCCTGGCTGGAAGATCATCAGTGCCTGGACCATTCTGAAAGATGAAGGGTGCTCCTGCATTTCACAAGGGAGATGAATTTCAAAGCAGAGATGACTAACCTTTTGCTTTACCCTGTTTTCAGTAGATTTTTAGGAAACAATATCGGAAATTATGAGATCACAGTGGTGCTTCCAGCTCTTCATGGTTTGCCACTAAAGAGATAAATTTTTAAAGCACATTTTTCTATAAGAAAGTAGATATTAATATATGACTTTATCTTTTTTTTTTCCCCTCCTTGTTTTACTTTTGTGTTCTCTTTTCCCTGACAGACCAGCTTGTTGGTAGAAGGAGAACTTGAGCAGTGATATTTTACTGTTCTAGCTACGAACTCAGTTAGTCTGATCTAGGTCACTGATGCACAGGGCTTCCCATTTTCATTTTTGTCCTCTGCTCATGGGAGAGACATAAAGAGATTAAAGGGATAATGGGTCTGATCCAAAGCCCTCTGTGGGTAATAGCAGAGCTGACAACAATTCTGTTTCGCAGCAACTTCTGAGATTTGGGGATTTGTTTTCATCCACTTCAGAACAAATGGACATTTTTTGCTAATTGAAATTCTTTTGAAATGCTCATTTTGACTATGAAATGTGATCTTCTTGAAACAGGAAGAAGTTGGTTGCTTGGTAATCAGGGAAATGGTATGAGAAGTGAGGGTTTCATGTTAAGCCCCTCTTCCTGATAACAGGGGACAGGTTTTTCAGCCCCAAACTAAATAGATTAGTAAATGAACTTCCCTCATCCAGACCATCTGACAATTACATTTAAGTGGAGAGTAATTTCCACTAACTCCAGTAGTCTTTGAATCAAAATCATAGAAGCAAATATGGGCTTCCCTCATTATTTTTAGCATGTAAAAAATATTCCTGCAGCAATTTTTACATCCTAATCCACACGTAGGCATGGAACAGAGTTTCTTTCCTTTACTCAGTGCAGTTACAATACTCAGTGTGGTTGTTGTGTTTCTTTTAGTACTGCTTTTAGTATAGGAAACTCTCTAATAAACCTAATTGACTTTTCTGTAAAATTTCTAATTGATAAAAAGCCTTTCATAGCACTGACTTAGAGGAACAATAGCAATTGTGATTTTTCAGGGCTTTTTTTAATGGACTTGGTGGGATTGATTTATGAACTACACAGTAATGTTGAGTGACAATCTAAAATGAATGTCCAGTTTGCATTCTGAAAGAATTAATTCTCATCTAAGACACATCAATATGAAACTACGTCAGTGTCAAGCACGACGAGCAGACAATGCTTTCAAAAGCCATTTTATAAATATAAACAAGTTGTTAGAAAAACTTAGGAAACCTATAATTGGAATTTTCAAAAGAACAAGTAGTTTTGTCTCCTTTTTTTTTTTTTTCCCCTTATTTTGGTAATTCTTAAATTAAAAAAATATCAATCCTGAGACTATGCAATAAAGTGTATTCCTCACAGTTGCTGGGGGCTGCCCAACAAAGTCTGCAGGCAAGATTGCCATCATTGATAAAGAATGTGCCCATAAGAGCCATCAGTCTACTAATTTTTCTTTTTATACAAACTTTTTTATCACAACTCCACATATTTTCAACATTTCCAACTTCATTTGTTCTACGTGGCATCTTGATTTTTTGAAAGATATTTGTGCATAGATTTACAAGAGAGATTATATAATTATTATATATGTTACAATACATAGTTTATATAATTATTATATATATTAAATTGATGCTGGTGCTGTGGTCATTGAAACAGCTATTTAATCTTTTCTTCAGATGTCTAATATGCTTTATGTTGTGTATATTCTTTTTAGTAATGGTTTTATTTCTTATTTACACGTGAATTGAAGACACCTAGTGAGAACAACACGGAAAGTTTAGCATTTGGTACTTCAGAGGTTTTTCACAACTACAATATTTTGCTGTATTCAGAATAGTCAAGCCCTGACTGCTGATTTTCAGGGACTTGTACTGTGTATGTGGTGCATGCACACAGCTCCCCATGACCCTCACTATCTGCCGTTACAACATTTTATCATTGTTGTTCCCAGTTCCGTGAAGGAAGTTCTGTTGTACTATTGCTCTTTCCTTCTTGAAGTCTCAGACATAGCTGGGTAGAACCTATAAATAAATGTTCATGTTTTCATGCTCTGAGTGAGCAACAGTGGGCAGGAGATATTCACTGACTATGATATCAGAAGGAATCAGTCTGAAGAGAGCATCTGAGCTGTTGCTATCTGAGCAGTGTGCAGGTTAGTGAAGCCTGTAACATGGGAATAGCTCAGGGTTGAAAGATCTCAGGGTGTCTTGAGACTTTAAGCCCCATTATCTAAGACCTAGTGATATTAAAGAGGCTTGGGGGAACACACTTTCATGAAAGATCTTGGATTATTGCCCAGACTAGAATATCAAGTTCAGGAGGGTCGATGGGAATAAATCTGAGTTTGCCAGACAGATGTAAGAGGTTTTCTAAGATCCTTTTTAGCTCCAAATGTCAGTCTTCAATGTCTCTCCATAGGATGTTCAAGTCTGGGTTGTAGTTTTAATAGAGTACTTAATCACAAGAGACTGTGGAGTATCTCCTAAGTGATTCTTCTCTGTGATCTGGGAGCATTAAACCATTTTGTGACCAGAGGAAGCCACAAGCAAAAACTGTAATTTAGACAAGAACCATAAAAGCCAGACAGAGCCTTTTGCCTGACGTACCAGGAGGAATACAAAGAATACATTACGGATGTGGCAGTTCCTTGAACCTCTCGCTTTTTATCAGAAAGAAGCTTTATAACAAGAATTGCCATATTTCAGCTTTGACATTTTTTTTCCTCACTATTTCAATTTGTCAGAATGTGTCTCTTTGTCCACGAAATGGCTTCGGGTTAATAGCCTTTTCTCTTGGCAGAGAGGGAGCCAGCGTGCTAATGTAAAACCTCAAGGAAGAAGCCAGCACAGGTGTTGAAAGTAAATGATTTATCTATTGGCAGCTGTACATCAACTCCTGCACAGGAGCTGCTGCAAGTGATTGCTCCAGCCTTCAGTTTGATACAAGGGCATGGAGAAGCTTCGATATATATCAGCACCCATCAATACTCGCTTGGATTCGGATGTCAATCAGTCAAAACAGCTTGCATGAGGGGTACATAGGCTGGGTTGGTAGGTTGACTTTGTATTACAAACAGAATTAGTCTGGTTTTTTTATTTATTGTATCTGGCTGAATGCCTTCGTTGCAGAAAAGCCAAAAATTTATCAAAGGCGTTTTGGTGGGGGGCCACAGTGGCACCAAGTCAGCTTGACAGAACTGTGTTTTGAAGTAAGTATCAAAATAAATTGATATTATCGGAAGAGAAAATAGATACATTTTCTGGTTTGGAGTGACTTCTAATTTCACTCTACTGAGTAAAAGAAGAAAATATTATAAGGGTTTTCACTGATGTGAAATGAGCTTTTTCTGAATTTTTTATTTATCTGAAAGATTTGGAGATGTTTTATCAACAGCACAGCATTTCCTGCCAAAAAAAAAAAAGAACTTTTTCCCCATTTCTGGTCTGATATAAGTGATAAATTTCACAATGACTTAATTTCTAAAATGCACATGTTACATGTTTAAAACTCTGCTACCTTTTAATCAAGCTTTATACATATTCTGGAGTTTTGTGGTTTTTTGATTTAAGAGCTATTAATCAACAATGGAAAACAAATGTTAACTCAACCCCAAATGCTAACTCAGTATTTTCTTTTAAAAATTAGCAAAGTTCAGAGTTGACATTTCTTTAAAGCATTCATGATAATAGTATTGGCCTAAAATCTAACTCACTGGTTAGTGCCACTTGGAAAAAAAGACAGGAATTCATTTCATAGCCATGCAACCCTACGCACGATGGGTTTTCCTAAGGATTTTGTAAGTTTGTGATATATCTGTGACCAACTGATTCTTAGACTCCCAGTAAAAAACAAGATTGCTTTATGATGCATTGTTACTTTCTCTTTTCTCTTTATTTTCTTTTTTTTTTTAAAGCTGAGCCCCATGTTGAAGGCTAATTAACCTATAAAAACTACAGTGTCCAACTATTGCATACTGACAAGTGGTTTGTTTTCACCCTGAGCAAGCTGCAATTAATATTTGAGAACATATTAAATTATGGCTATTTTAATCACATCTGCAGATAATATCAGATCAGTTTTGAGAGGTATTACTAAGGGAGAAATAGAATAATACTTAAGAGACAATTTACTCTTCTGAAAGCAATAAATAATTTAATTCAGTTTATTTAAATAGTATTTAATTTTTCTCAGTCTTTCATTATCATAACATAAAGTCTACTAAAATAGTTAAACGATAATAACAAATGATAATAAATTAATTATTTTTACACAAATATTTGTAGCAAAAGAAAGAAGAGTGTCTTTACAAGCTAATGAATAGCCAGTGGGCACAAACCAGGAAAATTTGCAGAAGTCAGCCAATTGAAATTCAGATCATCTGAACTGAACTTCTGAGTCACTCATGGCAGAAAATAGGATACATTCTTTTTCTAGAGAAAACAGGATATTAAATGCAGTACCAAGATCTTGTCTGCAACACTTTTCTCGCTGTTAATTTTCCCCCATGGACATAATTATTAAGGAACTACTAAAATGATTGGTTAAGTTTATATATGAGACATTCAGTTTTGTTTCTTCCTTGTTTGTAACTGTGGCTAAAGTTTTCCAATGGATGTCTGGATCAGTGGAGCTCCCTCCAGGAATGGGGGATGATGATGCAGGAAGCAAGACTCTGATATGGGGTTGAGAAGACATGGGATTAAGATGATGCAGATGTCATTCTTAGATTTAGCAGATCTCATCTTCAATTTGGAAAAACCCACCAGGTTTATTCCATCCTTCATTTTACTTCTGTGAAAAAAATATTTCAGAAATAAATAATATTTATAGAGAGGTAATACTTGGAAGATGGATTATTACTGTGAAAGACAAGTAGAGGTGGATAGTCCAAATTAATTCCTAGGTTTTGTTGTTGCCAACTGCATCTCAGAAGGAACATTTCAAAGGTACCGTGTCAAAATGTTGTTCCTTGTATAAGAATGAGAAACATTTTGTGTGAGTGTTTCTTACACTAATTAAAATATAACCATTTCATGATTTCTGAATGAGATGCCGTGGGTGGTTTTTTATATCTGTGAGCAAAACAGTGCTGGAATTGCGCGAGGGCTTGCTTTGCCCTGGAATCAACAGCTCTCGGGAAATGCCGCATCAGAGCTGGAGCTCCAGCTCGGTACCTTCATGTTTTTGTAATGAGTGATAATCTGGTACATGCATAAGCAGCGTAGAAAATCTCTGTGATAGGAATGTCCTTGAGTAGGTTTGATTCAGAAAAGTGGCAGGCCAGTTACAGGTGAAGTGTATTTTCCATTTGTATCAACTGTGAGGACCCTGAGGATACTTCTAGTCCTTACTGTCCCCATCCAGCCTCCCTTGACCCTGACCCTTGGGACCAGAACCACATTTCAACGCCACCTAGGGCCATCAGTCCCTGCTGTAGGACACAGGCACACATTGTAGTTTTGCCTTCCTATAGTGCTCTCATAACCATGCCCATGCTTGGCCATTGACCTTGCTGAATTGGACCCTCATCTGTGGGTTGTCTTACCAGCTTGACCTTGTCAATGACTTTGTCATTATAGCAGCCTAGTTCCTGGGGAACCATCAAGCTTAACCACATCCTGACACCACCAAGGAAGGTGTATGTCTACAGAGCCCTCAGCAGCAATCTGCTCAGAAGAGCTGTTCTGGAGCAGCACATCGAGGCAGAGGAGCCCCCAAGTGTGGTCCTTCCAAGATATGGGTAAGGAAACCATATGAAGCTGTGCTAGTTACATCATTTCTATCAGACTGAAGCAGAGAAGTAGCAGACAGCATTAGGTTTTGGGGGACACCAGTGAAAGGCCAGCTTTGTGGATAACACCATGTTTGCTGTGACTAAAAGTAGTCTGTTTAACAAACCAACCAAACAAAAAAAACCCCGAAGTGTGCTTTTAATTGTATTTCTGCTATTGTCCTTCATCTCTGTTTTGGTCCCAGGCCAACGATGGAAAAACACCCAGGTGGTAAAGAATGCCTTTTCTGATAGACAGCTAATCCAGATGGCCTAAAGGCAGGGACAGGCTGTGCTGTGAAGAAAGAGCTGTGCAACATCAGGTGGGGGCTGAGCAAAGACCAGAGTCACAGAGCTCTAGCAACCTGGACTGTTTGGAGCAGTAAGAACCACGTTCAGCAGATGGCACCAAAGTGTGGTGGGAGAAGCACACAGTGGCGTTGGGAACTATTTCACAGCTATGAGCTGTTAATCCATGGCTGGGAGAAGGGGGGAAATCCCCCAAATCTTCAAGAGTGTCCACATGGTAGAAGAGCAATGCTGATTATTTAGTAGCGAAGGATCTGGAGTATTTGACTCTGTGCAGAAATGAAGCGATTAACACAGTGCTGAGCTGGGGTCTGTTTCTTCAAGAAACATCAGCCCATGGTGCAGCTCCCACAGCCCAGATGGTTTGTCTAGGGTTAGTGAAGATCATGCATGCAAACCTCATGCATCGTGGCAGAAAACTACTGAGATTTTACAGAATAGTCCAACCAGGCCAGGTTCTTTCTTTTTCATATGTGCTGAGCATCAGCACACAGCTCAGTGTACATGCACCCATCGTGCTCCTCACACCAAGACACACCTACACCCCCTTCCCTACAGTGAAGCAGCCATTTGTTGCATTTTCAGCAAATACTGATTTATTCACAGAGCATCACGCTGCTGTTGTGGAACTGAGGAGAGAAATCGGAGCTAAAGCAGCTGCCCTTTCTACTGAAGGTTCCGAGGGATGCTGTGGTGGCTCCAGCCAGGAAGGCTTGCCTCATTCATCCATAGGCAGAACCACCCCATTTCTTTGGCAGCCACAGATGAAGCTCCTTTTTATCCCCTCTCTCTGACCGGGAGCTACAAGTGTGAAAAAAATACTGAGCCACTGAAAGCATTTGCTGATTAAACAGCTATTGCTCCCCTCATCCTCCCACAGGCAGACACTTGGGCCAGGTTGAAGATGCTGGGCAGACCATGTCCTAATACCCATCTGTCAGGGATTATCTGTAATGGGCATCATTTTGTACCTAAGACTTAATATCAAGTTGTTTCAATTTTGAGGCAAAACCTGTGATTTGTATTCCAGCCACAAAAATTGTCTCAAGTATACACTAATCATCTTTAATGCCAGGAAAATAGCAATCATTTTATAAACTATGGCTGTATCCAGATATATTTCAAAATGCTGTAATCAATTAAGTTATTTGCAGGTTACATCTCATATTTGAATTCCACTATCTCATCCTTTAACTACCACTTCAAAAATTGTGAAGGTAAAAGAAATAATTTTTTTCACATCCTTAGTAAGCTTTTATCTTTTTATTTTTCTTCTGGAGACTTATAAATGCTACAGAGTGTAAGTTAGTTATTTTCAAATGATGCTTGTCTTTTATCAGTTATTTGGCTTCCAAAGGGAAAAAACTGTTTGAACTTTGCAAAGTATAAAATTGATTTTTAAATGCTCAGAGGCCAATTTTATCTTCTTTTAGTGAAATAGATTAATTGTGATAATGTAAAGATATATTTTTTTATTGAGGATAATATAGAAAAAAGTAATTGATAATTTTCTTAGATCCTACTGTTTATAGCCTATGATTCGTTACTTGCCCTTTCTAATTTGTGGTAATTGATTTTAATAAATTAATTACTAAGGCAGATAACACAGATAATTTCCTTGGAACTAGCTAAACTCCTTTGTTATATTTATTCATGTTCTCTTATAGATTAAAAATACCCATTAATGAGATGCAAACCAATTATGGACTGGCATAAATAATAACAGTACTGAACATGATGTACAGGCTGTGTGTAAAATTTGAGATTAAGGAATGAATTTAAGACTACGAACTTCACAGTTCGGCTTCTTTGAGATGTTCTGCTCTTTGGTCTCAATGTATAGGGGATTAAATTCTCCAAGCTTTGAGATGATTTGAAAAGCTCAGAATTTCAAAGTAAAATTCACATAGAATTTATGGTATTGCTTTACACGTGAAAAGAGGGATTTTAAGGTATAAGCATATTTGAGTCTAGTCTGAACAAACCCCCATGTCTCTCTTTGGGTTTATGTGAGTGTGAGTTTTAAATGGATTGACAAGAAGCTCTTGAGAAACAAATCACAGCAGCAAGGAATATTATGGAATATAGCTGCAGCTTCTTTGGCCACCCACAGACTGTAAAAGACTATTTTGGTCTCCGTCATCTCCCCAGTCAGATTTTCAGATTACAAGCCACGGTGACAAATGACACATTATTTTATGTAAGTGTGCTAGATACTGATAAATCAAGTATTTTTCTTAAGCTTAGTTTAGGTTAGTTGTGGGGAAAAAAGAGGGAATATGTTCATCTACTTTCCTGGATCTGGTTGTGTGGATTATTACTAGTCTTTGAATGGAAATGAAAACCAATACAAAGTCATCAAAAATTGGGAATGTGCTCTGCCTTTGTACCTCAATATAGGGAGTACCAAGGTGCTTAATAGATGACCTTGGACACCTGTCCTTGAGAGAGTTAAATCTGCTATTCTGATTGCTATCTTTTCCAAAAGTGGATAATGCAAATAGGTTAATTCTATTCTCATTGAGTCAATGAAAAACCCACAAGTGCTATATATTTCACTTCAATTTGTTTGATATTCTCCTTAAAAAGATCTTCCTATAGACTCATAATGACTTTCTATTGAGCATTTTAATGTGACGAAATAAGACACAATACTTTGTAAACATTAAAAACACAGCTAGAGGTCTCATAAAGGCATTTTATCACTGTGTCCTGGTTTTGCTGGGGTACAATCCCAGGCCAGCCATGGTCTGTAGGTCATTAGCAGTTTCCAGTGAGCCAGGAGCTTAAGCTGGGAGGGGCAAAAGCCAGGGCAGCTGACCAGAGTTAGCTACAGGTGTATCCCAGACCATAAATGTCATGATCATTATAAAGGAGTAATTTTGCTGAGGATGGGGCCTCCTCTTCCTTCTCCTTTTGCTTGTCTTCATCCCTGGAGGAGTTTGCCTCATCATCCTGCTCCTGAGGACTGCTTTCTCATTTATTGTGACCACCATCCATTCACCAGGCTGAGTATTACCTTCTATACTTTATACCTATATGTATATGATATATATGTAAAGTAAGTGTATTACACATATTTATTATTTATATATATTAACATTAGTTTTGCTGTTTCATTAAGTCTGTTTTTCCTTCAACCCCTCTCCTTTTCCCTATTTTCCTTCCTACTTGGGAGGGGTCATTGGGTGATAGGTCAACTCCTATAGTTGTACCCCTGGATATGGGCTAAATGTGGAGACTTTGAAGAAAAGAGTGCTACTAAACATATATCAATGATGCTTCTTTTCAGGTGCAGATTTTCATGTTCAAAGTAGGAGCATACCTTGCCTGCATTTGCAGACTGAAGTGTGTTTCGTATTGCTATGGCTTATAATTGATAATGGATAAGGTTCTGTCAAGGTAAGAATAGGTAACAGTGCCCAGCCATGATGAGCTCCCAGAGGTTCTAGGACCTGCTACATGAAGGGAAAATCCACTGTTGCATTGCTGTTGGATAAAAAAGCTCTACCCTCCACTCCCCAAAGCATCTGTAACATTTTTTTTATATATGCATCCTAATTGTCCACTACTACAGGTAGTTTCTTTTCTCCATGCACTTTTTCAAAGCCTTAGTTTCCTGCTCTTCATTTCCCAGCACTTTCTCAGCAAGGCTTATGTGTGACAGACAGACGTACCTGTGTCTGGCTGCCAAATGTCAGGCTTGCTGCCCACAATCACAGTGAACTATACTCCAACTAGGAAAAAAGAGATTGGGTGCTGTAATAATTTTGTTAAGGGAAAAGAAGACAAACGACCTCTTGCAGATAGGTAGTCAATACAGCTTTAAAAGGGATGTCACTCGTTTTCTTGTTGGCTGACATTCTTCCTCTCATACCCATCTTTTTTTTTTAAACAATGCCATTTTATCTTCATGCTTGGCCTCTGTTTCTTCCATTTTTAACATTATTACTCTTCTGTTGCTCTATCATTCTCGGTGACTTGTGTGGTGCCAGTTTGCTGAAGCTGCAGAAAGTTCAACAGAAGCCAACCTACCACTAGCTTATTATGTGAAATTTCTTAATTAGCATTGCCTGTACTATGAAAAAATATTCTGGCTCACCTATTCTGACTTTAAATGTTGATTCATGCTCGTGAATACATCCTAAGCACACCTGAAATATGATTTCTGTGTATGTAAGAATCCTATGCTGTGTTTGTGCTGTTCAGAGCAAAGATACAACACACCTAACTCTGTGTAAAACTGGCAGTCGCACTTATTTCATACAATCATGTGGCATCAGTTTGATAATGATTAAAAATACTGCATGCTCTTTCACCTTCAGCACATCTTTTCTGTTAATGAAACCTGTAACTAACATATATATTCTAAGAAACATAGTTTCAAAGATTCTGCAATGAATTATAATTTCCTCTTGTGGAAATAAAACTTGCTTACATAAACTATCCTATTATTTATTGACACATAAAAAGAAAAAAGAGATAGGTCTCCATGAAAAATGGCAGATCTTGCTATAGGTAAGGGAGATATGGTATGTACCAACTAATTCATACCCAGGCTTGAGTGGTATGTGAAGGTGGCTTCAATACTGAAAATAGAGATGTTCCCTGTTGGAACTTGAGTGTGAGATTGGCTCTAGCCAGGGTAGTTTAAATACCCCAAAAGGTTGTTTCAACTTTGTTTAAAAACTGTGCTCTCAGTGTCATAGTTCTCAGCAGGGCATGAGCAAGGAGGGTTACAGTTCTTCTGTGTTTGACTTTGAATAGTTTTTGGTTCATTTCGCTTATTTCAGTTCTCAGACGTGTATTTTAATCATCCTAGTCCTAATATATGTATAGCTGTAATTTATTTCTTCAATCTTGTCAGGAGAAATGTCAGCTCAGACCATTCAATCTTTCAGTAGAACCACAATAGGACAGATAACTTGGTTAGCTTGTAGCTATCAAGAACTCTGTTAACATCAATCAGTATTAAGAAACGGGAAAAATAAGGATCTGTATCATGATGAGAACTGAAGTACAAATGTGTTCAATTAGGCATGAAACTTATCACTGCATATCCTCATGCATTTATCAATTCAACACTTTTCAGAGCAACTCTACTATCTTTGCATTTAGCATCAACCAATCTTTTAAAATAATTTTCCCCCTTAACAGTTTTCTGCTCATTATTGAAGTTAATATTTATAAAAGGAATTCATAAGAAATGGGATTTTTTTTTTTTTTTTGCACCAGTTTGGTGCAAGAAGACTCCTTAACTGCAAGATGCATATGAAAAATCACTTTTCATTTCTAGAAGCCTACACGAATTGAGAGGAAAAGGGCTGGCAGAGCAGCTACAGAAAAGCAACGCTCAAGCCGTTTTTAATTTGACTACTCTCCCTGATACCCTGGGCTTAACTACAGAAAAAAAAAACATTTACAAGATCTAAAACGGGCCCGAGAGGACGTGGATGAGGCCACGGCTGCTCCCAGCTCGGCGGCAGCACCGGGACGGGACGGGCTCTGCCCCAGACCCAGCTGCGGCAGAGGCTCCACCGCCTCGACAGCCGCGGGATCTCCCTGCACGCAGCTCCCCGCAGCGTCGGCGGGCGGCGGCCGATCCCATCTCCCTTGTCCCCCGGTCCTCCCAACGGAACGGGTGCCTGGGGGTCGGCTCCCCCCGGCATCCCTCCTTCTCCCGCGCAGCCGAGTCGGTGCCTGGTGGCCCCCGTCCCTTGGGGGTCGGGGGGTATCCGGGTCCCCCGTGGTGGCCGCCCCTCACCGGCCTGTGCCTGTGGGGTGTGTGTGTGTGTTATATAGATGGATGCGTGTGTGTATCTCGCTGATCTGCGATATTCCACACCCTCAGCTCAGCGCTGCCCGACGGGGAGGGCGATGCCGGCGGGGCGATCTCCAGCGAGGCGCCGTGTGCCGCTGTTAGAGGCGCGGAGGAGGAGGGAGGGGACCACGCAGGGGCTTTAGGGAGGCACAGGGAAGCATCCCCCCAGCCTTTGCTCCCCTGGGGTTCCCTCCTTGTCTGAGGCAGCCGGGGAGAGTGGAGCTCGCTGTGCTCCGGTGCAGGGTAGGGGCCACGGAGTCGCTGCCCGGGCTACTGGCTGGGAGATGGGGAAGGCGCGACGCGCCTCAACCGGCAGCGCCGCTGCCGCCCCAGCCTGGCAGGGTGGTAAAACTGGCACCAAATTCCTTTCAAGCATAGGGGTCGATGCATGTTCTCTCCGGCGAGCGGTCAGTCCAGACCTACCCGCGCAGGCGGGAGAAACGACAGCCCAGAGAAGTTGAGCACAGACGGAGCCTCCCTGAGGCGGGAGGGGGGGGGCGGACAACTTGCACACCGGGGAGATCCGACAGCCCCAGCTCCCCAGGACCGGGGAGGGCTCCCCCGTGGCGTGAGGGGGGAGACGTCGCCGCCTCCCGGCAAACCGGCAGCTCCAGCGGCGCTGAGGTCGGGAGCGCGCTGCCCCAGCCCGCCGAGGATCGTCGGACCGGGCTAGGGGCCGCGGCTGGACCGCTCTCTGTCGGCGGGCCCGGCTGAGCCCCGGCGGGGCGGTTCCCCGCCGAACCCCCCGCTCCGCCCGGGGGAGGGCTGCGCGTCACCGGATCTCGTGGCGCCGGCGACGGGGCGGCGTTACGGAGCGCCCCGGGAGCGGCGGGCGGGGGTCCCG
>VYZX01025728.1:0-53247 GCA_013401335.1 Brachypteracias leptosomus
GCTTGCCTTGCTAAGGGAGGTTTGGGGGGAGGGGGGGGCGGAGTGATAGAGGGACTAGGAGTGGGCACCAGGCACCCAGCTAAGGTAAACCCACCACACCTATGTACCATTTAGCAGGTAGATTCTCTATAGTAGCTACGTTTTCTTTTCCATTGTCACAAGTAATAGTCCTACCCCATTTGGGAAATTGTACAATTATAAGTAACATGTTTTTGAATGAAAATTAAATTTACTATGCAGGAAAAGAAGGAAAACCTAGTATTTGCTGGCAAGATTGGAGATTAATTGATCTCAATACCAGTTACTTTCTCTTTTAGGATGAGACCTTAAACAAAAAAAAAAAATGGAAAATGAAAGAAAAGAATGTTCATTGCTCCTTGTTCTAACAATCAAGACATGGAAAACAAAATTATTCCCTTTGTCTTTGTAAAAATCTTTTATTTATCTTTTAATCTTCTGTACTTGCAGACCAGCCCTCCCTCAGCTCTCTTCTTTTGGGGTGCCCTGTACTGAGCTTGGGATTCCAGCCAATATAGTAGAAAACTCTCTTCCTCTTCCCATTTTTCCATCAACTCATGGTGTCTAGCTTTTAAAGAGTACAAAAGATGACTATTAATGTTTTCTACACAAAAGACGAGGTGTAGAAAACAGTTCTTGGATGAATGGATGAGTCAGTTTCTGGTGACATACTTCAGAACATAAAGAAAAGGAAGCACATGAGAATGAAAAGTTAAAAATGGCATTTAGTTGGGAGAAAGTAGAGTAGGTGATGGATCTGTCATGAATGATGAGACTAGATGAAGATAATTAAGGGCCAAAAGAAAGTTGGTATGATTTTGTTTTAGAGAACAGTGACAGTTGGTTTGATCTTATCTATGAACTGGACCACTAGAGACCACTTATTCGTTATGTAAGAGGCTTTTTAAAGTGTTAACTCTGCCCCTCACTGGTTTGAAAATTCATCAAAAGAAGCTGCACAATGCAGCCAAAGTGAATTTTTATACTAGTTGAAATCAGTTGGACAATTCAGTTCTTATAATAACATAGCCCTTGTTCCTCTGGAACCGCTTTCCCTGCTAAAGCAAACCATAATAAGTACTTTGCAGGGATTTATTTTTGATTGGTCTCCTCTATTCCAGGAATGTTAGCATTGCAGATTAGTGAAGACTTATAAAAACACATATTTATTAGAAACATACTTCTATGATATAGGAGTTTCAGAGATTTTACTCAGAGTTCTGTCTATGTTGCGGATTTTTTTGTGTGTGGTTACTTATTACTAAATTTTCAAAACAGCAAGATTAATTGCCAAATGTGATCTGAATCTTAAGTATGTTGACATTAGAATAATACGTTGCTGTGATTAGAAATTTATTTTCGTCCAATTTGCAGGATACGTGTTTTGGATTACTCTCAAGCTTCTTATTCACATCTTTTTTATAAACACGAAAAAAATGATATTTTTTATTGTGAAATAGTATAAATCAATTGGTAAAGATCCTTCTAGAAAATTCTAGGGTAAGGAGTGTATAATAAAGTAAGGATGAAGACAAAATGTTCTCATTTCATTTCTTGATTTTGATACATTTCTGCAGAAGACTTGGGTGCAAATGAGAGCACCCTGAAGGCTGCATCTGGCACCAGTGTGACAAGATGGAAGACAAGGATAGGTTTGGAAAAGAAATATCTTGGCCTTAGGCTGACGTAGGATGTCTGAGTAAGAAGCTTCCTCCTGTTTATGCAACCTGTTGATTCTGCCTGTGATGGATATGCAAATAACTTTGGGGCAACTGATTTGGAGAACCAGGACTTGGCATTCACAAGGCAGATTTGGTCATTAAGTCAAAAAGTAGGTGGCTGATCTAAATATTGTCTTGTTACTTTTCTGCTCATCTCAGCAGATGAGATTATAACATATGACTACTGTAGTGAGAATGACACTGAAACAGAACTTTCTCATTGTGAATGTTGCAGTTTGGTGTTATAAAGCAAAATGTTGGCTTTACTTTGACTAAATGACATATCGAGATCTTTTCCAGCTTGGGTCATTCTATAAATCTATGTATCTATTTTATATTGCAAGCTGTAGTGGAAATAGCAAATGTCACATTTGGCTGTTCAGCTAGGCCAGGCTTTTCTTGGATTTGCTACTTCTGGAGAACCTCTAACCTTGGCTGACCAGTCTCTGTCATTTATCCTGACGTTTTCCTTGAGGGTGCTACCAACATGTGAGCTGTACTTTTCTTCCTTTTTTGTAGTTGCAAGTCCTGCAAGGCAGATATAAATAAAACCTAAAATAGCACTCTACTGTCCTGACCATGTTAGCAGTGTCTTTGCTGAATTCTGTTCTACCATTGCACATACCCCTGCTACTTCCCATCATCTGCTGATAAAAGCTGCAGGAAGCTACTGTTAGTTTGGGCCACATGAGAGAGTTTCTCCATACAGACCCTAGGAAAGAGTTTTGTTGACATGGCACTGTGTTTTTTTCAGTTCTTGGGATCCTGTTTTTATATTCTGTTAACAATCCCATTATATATTATACTACTTGTTTTAGAGGCTATCATACCCGCACAAGTTTAACTATTATTTCAAGAGTATTTGATACACATGAGGGTTTTTTCCCTGCATTGCAGTTTGTTCTCTCTCTCATTTTTATCTGTTTGTTTCCATTGACAGTTCCTTTTTTAAGTTGCACTGACTTTCAATAGATTCTAGAGGTGGTCACACTATGCAACACAACCTGAATTATGGCAGCATTCCCTCCTCCTGTGAATGAGCAGCAATGGCGAGAGTAGATCTTTATTCCACTTCATGCTCTTCCCAAGTCATGGAATCATAGAATCATTTAGATTGAAGACTCCTAAGGTCACCAAGTAGAACAAATGCTGAGATTTCTCATGAGTCTCCTATTTGCAGCTGTGCCAAGCAGTGCCACTAGGCAGCTTGAGCAGCATTCTGGGGCTCACAGCTCAGTCATTTCAGGACAGGCCTTTCAGGTTGATTGTACCAAATGTTGGCTCTTTTTATGCCAGCATAAAGAACATTTTTTTTCAATAAAATATTTATAAGCTGGACTAGATTTTGTCTTCACATGAGAGAGTAAAATATTAATGCTGCCTCTGTACTGTCAAAGTTGAATGTGGCTGTCAAAATCTTTAGGGCAGAGCTGAGCAGAGGGCTGATAAGGAGCTCACCTGTCTGACAGGGAGTCCCTCTGCCTCGTGCTGGCCTTGCCCCAGCAAGGACTTTCAAAACTCTCACTGGCATGTCTTGCAGCTACTTATGTTACCTTTTGTGGTCATGTCTCTCTGAGGATGCAAATTGTTTTGCTGAGCAGTTTGTCTTAATGTAGCTTTAGTAAAGTTGCAGTTGATCTAGTGTCTTCTCTCCAGCTGGCCTAGTTTAGCATGCCATCACCTCTTATTCCATCCAAACTGTAATGCTGTAACATTAAAATGCATGGAAAGCTGAAGTTTTTGGCAGCATCCTTGTCTTTGGGTACTGTACATGAGTGGGACCAGGTGTCCCTTGCTGTTTCCATCCTCTCCTGCTCTTATGTCTCTGCAGTGCTACATCTGAAGCTGTATTTTATTACCTCCCACAAAGGAGGAAAAATAGTCTGTTACCTTTTTTTTGGCAGATATCTGACAGGGTTGCTACATGTCTGAAATCCTGGAACTCTTTCAGAAATGGTAAGTGTTGGGTTTGGGCTCCAAGAGAAAGGTTTTGTTCATTTTTGAGGTATTTCTCAGTTTTGGAGAGTAGAGATAATAAAATGGGAACAGGAATTACTATCCATATAGCATTAACATTTGTAAGTCCATATAAGTGTCCAGTCTGCTCAACCAGACATCGATATTAACACTATTACATCTACCCAACTAAATCTCTGGTGGTTTCTCAGCATGTCTGGCAATATTTGCTGCGCTGCCACTGTTTTCACGTTTTAGTAATGCCATTCTGCAAAGCATCTTTTAAGCTGTGAAAAGGGAGAACTTGTTCTTAGATACATGCCATAACCAATTTCTGGCTGCTATTGTTGGTCTGACTAAGCTTTTGACTAGAGAATTTCAGGGAAGATATTTTAAAAATGTCTAAAGAGTCTTATGAAAAGGGAGACTACAGAGAGTTGAAGGAAAGAAAGAGAGGTATAGGTCAGAGGAAAATAAGCTGAAGAAGGAATACTCAAGAGGATTTGCTAGGGGTTATGGAGAGGATTAAAATTTATTTTCAAACAGTACCATGACAAAAACCTTCCAGGTATTAAAAAGTTTTACTTCAGTGGACTGGTATGTGCTTGAGGGAGCTGCAAAGACACAAGACCTTGCCAGATCCTAAAACTCATTGGAACAGATGTCCAAGTACAAGCTCTAATACCATGATGCAGTGTTCTCCTTCCCTGTGCAGCAAGTGTTGACATCCGGGGGGCTGGTGCCTCATGTTGGAGTGTTAAGGAGCAGTGACCCTCCATTCCCTGCCTTTAGGATGCTGCTCTTAATGGTCCTGCTGAGTCCATTCTGGTCTTTCTATTTTGGCAGGTTTTGGGGCTATATTGCAGTAGCAATGCATTGTGCCATAAATCCAGCTCACCACTGCAACTAGGACTAGGCTTGTAGGAAAGCCCAGTTCTTGCTGAGGAGGAGCTTTTCAGCAGCAACATTTCTTTGGCCAGAACTTCAAAAGGATTTGGCATACAACTGGCTGGATGTCATTTGAAAACTGGTCTCAGCAGAATGTGCTGAGCCTGGCTGAGAAGGAGACCCTGGGATCCTGTGTTGTCTTCTCTATTTCACCTCTACAAGCCACCATCCCTGGGTTGACACCTCATCATCTGTGTCTTCACAGTTTTCACCTCCCTGTTATTAGGTCTGCCTCTGCTTAAACACTAATCTTTCCTGAATTCCACCCTCCTTTTCCCTACACAGGCAAGAAGGGAGAATTTTCTGTTTAATGTAAAAGCTGAGGAAAGCATATCTGAATTAAGAAAAAGTGTAATCAGGAATTACGGTCTGTGTATGCAGGGGGCAGAAGAAAAACAGATGATCAAATGAGCTGTAATTGTTATTATTGTTCTTTTGTTCTGATAATTATGGGAATAAACAGCCAAAACAAGTTCTGGTGCAGGGGGTTGTGCTAGGGTCTATAGCTGCTCGACTCAGGTTCTGAAAATCCCTCAGCAAATACAATGAGATCAGAATTTTAAACAGTGGAAGATACTGTCAAAACCTTCAGCCTTATGGCAGTGATGGATACAGGTCAGGAGCTCCATGCATAGCTGATGTAACAAATCAGTTACGAAGAGTTACCCAGTGCTCCTCACCTTGGCACATGCAATTTTTCTGTTCTCAACAGTACATGTGTGACCCCTCACAACAGAATCACGAGGATTACCAACCTGCAAAGGTCCAGAAATAAAAGCAATATGGTCTAGAAGATTGGCCCAAACTACCTTTAATTCCATCCCCAGCCATCTCATTGACTGTGGGTCAGTAGGAGCTTCAGATGTTAACCTGTGCTGCATGGCCACTGCTACTGATTTAGAGTACTATTATTCCCAAATTCATTTAATTACTGGCTTGTTTTGTTTAAAGAATTTTATTGGATTTTTCTTCAAGGTCATTGAAGTATTGTCATTTGGCTTTGTATTTGAGTTTCTTGCTATGGAGAAGGAATCGACCTGAATTTTATCTATGCTATGATAAAAAATGGCTATTGAACTGGTCATTTAGCAGTGGTGATGAACAACATCAGGGTTTTGTTGATCCAAAATTTGTATAGCAAAGCCTGTCCTTCAAAATTGTGTGGATGTACATTTTAAAAGCTCTTATGAGTATGTAGTATAGCTATGCCAGCCTCAGCATCCTGACCTTTGGGTGCTTTGATAAAGTTCAAGGCTGTGGCCTGGTTTTTGACGGCTCTGTGCCTTGGACCAGATGGTGAATGTGAAGGCTCATGCTACTGCTCCAAGAAACTGCAGTGCTGTGACAGATGAATGCAGTCCTTCTTCAAAACCACTGCCAGTTAGTCAGTTCAGGCCATAGCCTGTGGAGATACTTTCTGCATAAATTAAGCTATGATCCTTAACCTTTTCAGTTTTTGGCCTCTTTTCCAACTCCACATGCCCTTTGCGGCACCTCAAGTGTTAGTCGCTTTCCTTGTGCTTTTTTCTTAGACTTTCTCACACCTTTCCCTAATCACATTTTGCTCCCAGGACTCTTCCTGACTACAGTAACTGTGAGAACATTAGGCAGCTGCTTGACCAAGCAGGCTTTTGTTTACATTAATCTGTGTATAGTTATTCCTCATTAGGTGTTGGTTAATAATCTTATGCATGCATAGGACCTGAATTTGCAAAAAGATTCCTTTAGGTTCTGATATTGCTCCTTTGCAACTCTTGGATGAAATCTACTGAAAAAGACCTCCATACTGGTGAGAGGCAGCATCTTGTGATTCCTTCAGAAGAGACTTGAAGACAATGTAAATTTTTCAAATTACTTTTACAATCAGTTTTTGACTTCTCTCAGTTTATTGTGCTAAAATTTTCCTTTGAACATAAGAATGCTTGCAAGCTTATGTTTCCTGGATATGACTTCTTGGTGGTAGTTCTGCCTACAGATCATAGTCTGATGCTTCAATACTTCTTTCCTTAATGTGGTACAGATTTAGTTTGATGAGGGTGTTGAGATATGTCCAGAGAATTCAGGATCAGAAGCTGGAAAAAGAGCATCATGGAGCATTCCTGGTGGTATGTCTCACCTCCAGGCATTGATAGTGGCATGTTCATCCTGTCTCTTCAGCCCTCATGAAGTATTTGACACTTTTTCCTGTGCTCAGACATTGCTGATTAAACATCATTTTTGTACCTGGACAGCGTCATGACTACGAGAAGAATTCAATGAAGTGCCCAACCCTTTCACAGATAACTGAATTTCTTAGCTAACAGCTGCCCCCTAATGTGCTAAAAATGCTTTTGAATGTAAATGGTAAATGATACATGGCACAGTAACTTCCTAAATCTTTGCCCTTAGTAATACCAGCACCCTTAGGACTAGGATATGGATAGGTAAATACTTTTCCCTCAAATTGCCTTAACATTTCTCCGTAGAAAACATGAACTGTCCCATTTTCCTGTAGTGATTTATGGCTGATGATAACTTTGATGCGTATTCAATCATAATTTGATATCCCTATTAATTCTATTAACTTGTAATGCATTAGTGATACCTGTGACAGTCAAGTATGTACTAATAGCAGCTACACAGTATGGGTTCTTTTCCTGCCAAGCACAGTACAGTTTTACTTTCATAAAAGAGTAAAGAATTTACTGCAACTGACTTGGTTTGCATGAATTTGAGTGTTTCAGAAGGTAAAATAAGCCAGACCAAGATCAAATAAGATGCTTAGACTGGATGTTATAAGCTCATCCTTAGCAGTCAGCAGCACTCCTACAAAATGTCTTGGTGCGGGTTGGTGATGTGGTGGTCCCTCGTCACAGCTGGAGGCACTTGCTGAGCTCTGCATCTTCTGAGGCTGTGTGTCCCAAAAAACTAGATGATCTGGAACTGGCAGCTGCTGCAGTTTTGCTAGAAATCAGCCCACTTCAAAGGGAAGGTGGTAGAGCTGGAGGAGGAAAGGAGAGACTTGTTTAAATGCTGCAAACCTTCAAAGTACACTAAGTAATTAAACAGCCTTACTTAACTCTTTCCTGAACTCTTAAATAAAAGATGGGGTTGCTTGTGGTAGTTCAACCCTAGCCAGCCACTAAGCACCGCTCAGCTGATCATTCACTGTTCCACCTCAGTGGGATGGGGAGAAGAACTGAAAATGTAAAACTCATGTATTGTGATAAGAACAGTTTAATATTTAATATTAATAATGATGATGAAAAGGATTTTTAATGTAACAAAAGGAATATGACAAAAAGAGAGAGAAATAAAACCCAAGAAAAGACAAGTGTTGCACACTGCAATTGCTCTCCACCCACTGACTGATGCTCAGCCAGTCCCCAGGCAGCAATCTACCCCTCCCGGCCAACTCCCCTGGGGTTCATGTGCTGAGCATGACATTCTATGGTAGGGAATATCCCTTTGGCTAACTTGGGGCAGCTGTCCTGGCCATGTTCCCTCCCAGCTTCTTATGCACCTACACAAAGACAGAGCATGGAATACTGAAAAATCCTTAATTTAGGGTAAGTACTACTTAGCAACAATTAAAACATCAGTGCATTATCAACATTGGTCTTATACTCAGTCCAAAACACAGTACTACACTAGCTAATAGGAAGAAAATTGACTCTATCTCAGCTGAAACCAGGACATAGGATAATAGCATCAGCTGTCATATCATAGTGTGTGAGTTACCTTCAGGACTCTGAGGGATTTTCTAGAAGGAAAAGGTCATCAATATGTAATGTGACATCTCCAGATTTGAAGAGATTTCTAAGGAGGTAATTGCTGCCCTTTTCCCTCAGCAATTTTCTTTGAGATATTTCTACTGCCTTTTGCTTTTAAGGTAATTAGAAGCTTTGCTAGCAGTCTCTTGAAACATAGTGATGTAGTCAGAAAAACTGATAGTCTGTTTCCCAGACTGAGATGGCTCTTACAGTCCCAAAAACATTTCTAACCCTATTTGTGAAAATCAGTGTGCACTCAATAAAGCAGAAAAAGAGAAGCAAGAATATAGCCCAGTCTGCTATGGCAGAATAAATATAGTATAGTCAAGTATAGTAGGGTGGTCCTGAAAACAAATTAGAAAAAGGGGATTTTACGTGTGGGGGACCTCAGCTGGGCTGAGGCTCTTGGACAAGGTAACTTTGACCTTGAGAAGATTCCATTCTACCCTTGAGAGAATAAGCAAGAACAAGAATAACTGCGAGATAAACAAGGTGTTGACCAAAAACTGAGGGGCACGTGTTCTTGTGGCAGAAAAGCTGAGTTGTGATGAACTGTGCAAATATTGTCCAATGACAAAGAATAATCACAACTTTGGACCAATGAGGAAAAGACATATCTGGGGAAAACAAGGAGAAAAGAAAGTATAAATGTACTGAGAAGGAGAACAATAAAGGCTTCTGCTTTGCTTGCTTGCTTTTGCTAAGATTTGTTGTTGCTTTGTCCGTCCCGACCGCGACATTTAGGCTCAGCACTGCCAGAAGGGAAGTTGAAGTTGTATACAACTGGTTGATGCTTGCTGCCTTAGAAGCTTACCAAGACTTCCTACATTTTCCATACAAAACTAGGATGACATGAGTGCCCTTGTGGCCAAGAAGGCCAATGGCATCCTGGGGTGTATTAGAAGGGGGGTGGTTAGTAGGTCGAGAGAGGTTCTCCTGCCCCTCTACTCTGCCCTGGTGAGACCTCATCTGGAATATTGTGTCCAGTTCTGGGCCCCTCAGTTACAGAAGGACAGGGAACTGCTTGAGAGAGTCCAGCGTAGGGCNGAAATGCCTTGAATCCATCAGTTTTTCTCCTGAATCAGCAATGTTTCCCATTTAATTATGTCTAATAGGCTAAAAATAGAAAAATGCCATCAGATGTGGGGTAGAGTGGGGAGGTTTCAGATTAAGCTCCATAAGACTAGCAAAACACTCACCTGATCTCTTCAGAATAAATATAAATAAATTTTTAAGTCAGACACTCCTGTCACCTCCCCCAGTTTTCAGAGCAGCATCTTTCTCAGAGCTGCCTGTACTGTACCCATTGTGGAGTGTGCCTCAGCTCTGAGACCAAAGCACCCAGTGGCTGTGGAAAATGTTTTTTATTGCATTGCAGTATAGAACCATCAAGTGTGTGATTTGTTTTTAACCCCATGTAGGATGACTTGCATGAGGCTGGAGTGGTGTCAGCACTGCTGCAGTTCTGCCCTGTGGGCAGGAGTGTCACCTGGGAGAGTGCCTGCAGGCAATCTACATGGGCCAAGGTGAGGTTGCTTACCATCCTTGGTGTTAATACCACCGATCCTAGCCCTTGCCAGATTGCTAAATAGGCACAACAGGTGAGGGGGGTTCAGCTTTTAACCTCTGCAAAATTCCCTGTCTGAAAGTTACCATACAAACATCATGCCAAAGTGCAGACCTGTCCTCAAGGAGCTTCATGGACTCAACAGACAAGAAAAAGAGAGAGAATCTTGGTCAAATTTGGAGTCTTCTCAGTATTCTGGTGACTGTAAAATATTTAATGTAGTAAACCATAGTGTCTGTGGGCCTCTTGTCTCATCTGTGCTTTAACTTGCATCCCAAAGAATTTCCATTTGATAACTGAAACCACATGTGAAAGCAGCTTTTTAACATCCATATAACCTAAAAATGAGCTATGTATGTATAACATAGTCTTTTCAAATTTTGCTGAAAATACGTTGCTTCTGACTTGACTCTTCTTATGACAAAATTTTGGGTCTGAGACACTTTTTCAGCCAAAGCTCTAATCTAACCCCATTAAAAATTTGTTTTAATATTGGAAACGTTGAGCAAACATGAAGGCAAATGACATTACAGTGCTGTGTCATATTAGGAGATATTGAAAAGGGTTTTTTAAATAGTTTTATTTTTAAATCAGAATTACATGTGAAATTCACTATGAGAAAATAGACATTTTATTTAAATAATAAAAAAAATTCATACAAAATTCTACTTTGCTGTCCTTGCATGTGACATTGAAATTAATTACATTGCTCTAGAATTACTCGCATTGGGTGACTGTTCCCCATCTGCTTGAGTATACAATTTATGCTCTGTGCATTTGTAGGCAACGATCCCTAAAAGTTACCTGTAAACATTGATAATAATAACATCTTTAATTTTAAGATAAGGATTAAAAAAAAGACTATTCTCCTTAGGATTCCATGTAACACCTCTATGTTTTCATGTGTAACTTGTAAGACACTGTATGTAGTTATCTGTGTATGTGTAATCTTCTGAAATGCAGTTTGCTCACAAAACTAAACACTTATTTTCTTTTGAAAACCCCAAATTTCAGATGAATTTTTGCTACAAAGCCGTTGTTCTCTTGCAGCTTATGGATCATTTTCAGATTCATTTTTGAAGCAGAAGGACTTTCCAGCTGAGCTGTGTTTTGAAAGATCCAGCCATGTTTAGTGACTAATGGTATATACAAACAATTGCAGTGTGTTGTAGAGTATAAAGGTATACACAGTTGTTTCAACAAACATACAAAACGGACACAACACTGAAAATATAGTGTTTAGGGGTAATTGTTTTCCTGGGTGCCTAAACTGAGTACTAATTTAGAGCTTAGTTAGCATGCCCTGAAGAAGCTCTGATAAAGAAGTTGTTGCTGTACTTTTTTTCAGCCTGATGATCCATCTTTTTGATTATAGTCCCTTATAAATCATATTACCTTGTGTCCTTCAGTTGTACTGGCTGATACTGTGTTTTGGCTTTTATGGTAGTAATAATTTTAAGTTCCTGTTTGTTTTGATTTTTTTTAATGAATATTGGCAAAAATAGGATTGGTCACACTCAGTGAATGCTGGAAAAATGGCCAGTTTTGAACAGAACAGGTCTAGAACCGAGCTAGAGGAGGAAGGTTGCTCTCTGGGCTTTGGCAAGTTCTATATTGTACATTTTTGGGCTGTCCAGCTTTCCTGCCTGTAGACTTGCACTGCTTGCATCCTTCCATTGACTACTTAGCAAACAAAAGATGAGATTTTCCTCATGTGAACTGAAGAATGAATAAGTCTGTTACACGTGATGGAAAGTGTTTCCTGGATGTCTTTTTATTTCCCTTTTCTCTGCTGCTCTGCATGTAGAGCAATAAACTAAATTGCTGATTTGCTTTAGTTTTTTCTTGGAAAGTAGAGAAAGGGACAGAGTTTAGGACAGATGCCAGGAGTATGGAGGGAAAAATATCAAAATCTTAGAAGGAGAGATGGGGGCCAGAAGCAGTGCAGCTAACATGTTAGATGCACAAGGAAATAAATGTTTCAGCTCCACCTATGTGCCTGCTAATCCTGAGGTTTTCAGTGCATTGGCCTCAGAGGGTGTGTGTTTAGCCAGAAATGTGTATTGGAAGGCAGGAGAAAAAGGAAAATAAAAAACCAAACAGAACTGTGCAATCCAGATGAAGACCCCAGAGGGCCAAATTATACAGGTTTTCTTGTTTCCCAGATTTTCTGGTTTAATTGGAAATAAGAAAAGCCACTGAGGGGAGGAATGGGGCCATGGCAATTATGGAAATGTGATATTAAAGAAGAAAGTTGCTGTGCATTTAAAGGAATAATGAGTCATAAGAGGAAGCCGTTTTTCAAGGTGTTTGATTAGAATTACTGTGGCAGTTCTAAACACATACTGTTTTTTTATAGGGAAATGGAAATGCATACAAAATACAATATCACGTGTACCTGTCATGTTTCACTATGGTGTATAAAAGAACTGCATTATAGCTATTGAAAAAATCACTGCTTTTGCATTTTTTGACTCTGTATTTTAAATTCATAATCTTTAATGCAGATTTTTTTCTGAGCTGTAACTTTTAGTGACTGGATCTTTATGTTGCAGTTCAAAATCAATGAAAATACAGTACATTTTCATGTGTATTTATCTTTATTTAACCATATTTACTTGTTTCCTCCATTTCTTTGTTTGCAACCTTATCCATCTGTCTTCTTTTACTCTAACTTGAACTGTGATTCAGTTTTCCTCTCCCAGGAGAGGGAAAATGATTCAGATTCCCTCTCCCAGGAGAGGGAAAATGTTATGTAAAGGACACTTACATTTAAAAACATTTATTCCCTACTGTGGCTCACATGGCATGTAAGGTAAACATAAGAGAGGTCTCAAACATCAGTTAACATCCTCTGATCTCTATCTGTGAAGTGGGAGCAATAATGCCTATTATCCCAAGGAGACTGTGAAAATTACCTGGTATTTGCAAATATGAAGGTTGAATTCCTGCACAAAATCTCATGGGAGTTCTCTGGTGTCTGGGTGTGCCCTACATGTCTGTAGATCATAAAGTACTGGAAAAATTTTCTGCACAAAGGTTGTTTGTTTTTTTCCAGCATCAATGTATATCTAAATATCAATGTATATCTATGTTAATAGATATTTATACATATACAATGTATATCAATGTAAATATCAATGTATGTCTAAAATACATGTTTTTTAGAAGTAACAAAACAAGTGTTTTCTAAGAACCAGACATTTAATAATAGCTTTTATTTTTCTTCCTTTAATGGTTATTTTCTTGTTTAGCATTCCCTACACAGTCATCTTGAAACCATGTGGCTGTCACAGTGGACTTAATGTGTGTTTGTCTTTACAGAAGCAGAAAACCAATGGTTGAATCCAGTATTTAGAATGATTGTTTCCTTTCCAAAGTGTTTTTCAATAGAGGTGGAAAATATCTGCATTTTGATCACTGCTATTTAACAGAATGAAGAAAAGAAAAAGAAGACAAAGAAAAGGAAAAGAGAATAGGAAAATTTCACTGAAGCGCAAAAGGACAGTATATGATTCTTCCTTCAACCACTTAATGTTTTCCATGGAATATTTTGAGGATGGGAAAAATAATTTTCCCATTACCAGCAAGCCCATTACCTCTGGAACAAGCTAGCTGTGGCAGCAGGTATCTTTGCCTTCCAGCTATGAATTCCATGAAGCAACTTAATTTAACCTCAGCTGATACTAGTCTAGCATTAAAGTAGATGCCTAAATGCCAAATTTGTGGAAGCACTGGAGCACAGACGCTGCTCCCATGCAGGCTGTGAGCAGCCTGCTTCCTTTGCTGAGGCACTGCCCTGTCCTTTGAACCTGGATGGGAAGCAAGTGACAGCAAAAACCTGCTCCTTGATGTTCTTTGATCTCCCACTTCAGCTGAAATTCATTGTGGCTGGGGAGGCCCATGTCTAGCTCCACATTCTTAACATGGTCTGGGGTTGGCTCTGGCCTGGTGATGAAGGGTTTTGCATTGCCACAAAGCTAGAATCTCAGGGTTTTAACCTTTTGATAAAACCACAGATTTAACAGATGAAACTGTAAATTTTAGTCTCACTTTCCCTTCTAATCTGGAAAAAAAAGTGTGATTTTAATCACTCGGTTCATTACTTGGGTCACTTCACTAGACTTCAGCAGGATTCAGAATTAATGACTCAGGGAGGGCTTTTTTTTCAGTACATATTTTTCCTTTGAACTTAGCATTTTTTCCCTATTCTAGACATCATCATTTACATAATGAACAAAGGTTCATGTTGTTTGATGGGATTCCATGTTGTTTATCACGTTTCTAAGATTCTTAAACCTCTCTGTCTTGTCATTGTTTTAATCTTCAGCAGAAAAATAAAAAAGTTTCTCCCTTTGCATCCTGTTATCCCCTTGGATTCACATTGCCTATCCATCAGAAAATCCTGGTAGGGATCATGCATTATAATTTCTTTATGAGGTAAGCTAGTAAATCATGGCACGTCTAACTGATATTTCATGATAGGTAGGTTTGCAGATTCCTGTCCCAAGTTATGGTTTGATTACTAGCTGATAATTCATTGCATAACAGTTTTCTTGTAAAAAGCACCACCCTTCTGGAAGTGAAAGAAAAGGTTGATGTTCATAATGAGAAATGCTATAGAAATGTTTGCATTAAACTAGGACAAAGTCTTGGCTGCAGCCACAGCTGCTTAGATTTTTTTGATTTTTTGAGTACTATTTTCCATGCTGCACATCCTTCCACAGAGTTTTAGAAAAGTGATCTCTTTATTTCTGTAATGAGCTAACTCCATGTTGTCATCAGAAATGCTTATTTTCCTCATTTCAGACAAATGTGTCTGTGAATCAATGACTTACATGTGCCTATTTCAAGGGAAAAGATGTATGCTTCACCCGCCTATTGTGACAGTTGTCACCTGCCTGTTGTGCCTTGGATAGGTGAGCCCATCCTCCACATGAGCAGGAATAAGCACCTTTTGGTGATCAAGGCATAATCCTAGCTTTCTGGAAGCCCACATCTATAGTTGAGTTTTGGCATGGATACATGCTATGTAGTTACTTGCTGGTCTGCAGTCAGATATCCTCAGACAGTGACTTCTCTTGTTACGTTTGCCTGCAGAGTGTAGAGGAAATCAAGAAAATGTAAAAGAGAGGAGGATTTTCTCCTTCCTTCAGCCCACTTTGGCAAATGCTTCTTGCAGGCAGCTCTTCTCCATGACACATTTCAGGAAAACAGGCATGGCTGTCTACATGTGGCCACCAGGGAAGAGGATGTCATAATATGACATTCTTAGCATCTTGCCAAAGAATAACGGAGGAGTCGTCCACAGATTGTTGCTACCACCAAAGCTGGTGATGGATCTGAGCAGATGGTCCTTTGCCAACAGTGGAAACTGCTATATTTCTTTGGCGTAAAGGCTTATGGGCCAGATATCATCCAATGGTTCAGCTTATTTGGATCACCTTCTGTCATGAGGAACAGAACACTGAGGTCTTCATCTCTTGAAACTTTCTTAACTGCAAATGTGATTAAGAATATTCATGTCTGCTTCTAAAAATGTGTCATTTATTTATTTATTATTTGCTCCTCTTCTCCAGCAAGCTGTTTAAAATAAGCCTTCTAGACCAATGGGTCTTATGAACTTTTAAGCATGTTTTGTTCTTATGGGTGTTTAAGGTTTAGTCTTTAATTCCACTAAGTGTATTACCAAGGAAAAAGAATAGTGAAGACCTTGGTGACTTTCCCTATAGAATACACTGTTCTTAATGTAAACTCTTCTCTTCATATATAGTCTACTACTTCCTATCCTTCCCTCACACCCATGCATGTACTTGGTCTGTCTGTAGGAGATAAGTATGTGGGAGCAATAAGTTAGGTAACGGTCTATGTACATGTTCAAAGGCCAAATACATCTTCTGTTTCCCACAGAAAATACAGTGTTGTGACAGCCTTTCTTTAGCCATTTTTATGTATCTCTAATTCATTGCATACAAAGGATCCTACAGTTTGAACCAGGGTAATGCAGTAACTCTAGCACAAGTGAAAACAATTCTATCATAGTATTTTTAGTGCTGGTTTATCTCAATTCTTCATTAAAAACTCTTCTTTTAGTCTTTGAAGTAGTGCTTTACCATAAACCAATAGTCCACCTGCCAAGCCAAGGCCAGAATGGAGTAACAACTTGTGCCACATAAACAGACTGAGTTATAGACAGCAATGTCATTGTCAGCTTTGTACAAAGCATACTGGCCTTGGCAGTTGTTGTGCCCTGCTCAACTATAGACCAGCTGATAAAACAAGAGCTGGTGGGTGTCAGTATGGACTTATATGTGGGTTGGTAGAGGGATATACTGAATACTCAATGAACAGTGTTAATTGTAGTATTTAAAGGGCTTACAGCTGCTGCAAAGATGAAGACAATATTTTCCCTTTCAAACACTTAACATTTCTAAAGATCCCTGAAATAGATTTTTTTTTTAATTTTCTAGGTCATTGCAGGATTCTTAAAATGCTGTTAGGAAATGTCGTAGACATGGCAGCCCTAGCTTGGAACTACATGTTGCTTTGTTGCCTTACAACAGAGATGACTTTACAATTGAGAAAGAAGAGTTTGATAGTTGTGATATGCAAAGGAAAGTGGAAGGCTGTTGAGTTTTATTTGTGAACACTTCAGAGACTGGATTGTGGTTGAGCATCCTACATCTGTATTTACATCCATCAAACAGTTATGATATACTTGAGCAGTCCCATTACACATATGTAAGGATTTTAACATGTAGGAAAAATTTTGTTTTGTAATGTTTATTTTTCTGTCTTTTGGAAGTTTTGGGAGAAGACAATGTATTTATTTGTACAAAGATTTTCTTTACTCTTGTAGCAGAATCATATGTTTGTTGAAATAGAAGTAAATGTTTGTCACAAAGCTAACTTTTTTCTCTTCTCTTCTCTTCTCTTCTCTTCTCTTCTCTTCTCTTCTCTTCTCTTCTCTTCTCTTCTCTTCTCTTCTCTTCTCTTCTCTTCTCTCTTCTCTTCTCTTCTCTTCTCTTCTCTTCTCTTCTCTTCTCTCTCTTCTCTTCTCTTCTCTTCTCTTCTCTTCTCTTCTCTTCTCTCTTTTTTCCTTTTCTTTTCTTTTCTTTCCTTTTCTTTTCTTTTCTTTTCTTTTCTTTTCTTTTCTTTTCTTTTCTTTTCTTTTCTTTTCTTTTCTTTTCTTTCTTGTTTTCAGGGGAATCTATTATAGGCCTAGTTTTACTATTGGTTGTCACCACACAGATTTTGTGCCATCCAGATGATTCCAACTAAAATATCTTAGCTACCAAGGTAGTCTTTAATCTCTTTTGGGAAATCCTAATACCCAAACCCAAAGAGTTTCCATTTTCTAACTCTGAAAAAACAGTCAGACCTCCAGAATAAGGTTGGATGGGGTTTTTTCTGAAGTTCTGTGTGAGTTTAGGAAGGGATAATATTCACTGGTTCTTATCTATTATTTCACTGGAGTGTGTTTCCTAGCAGCTGGAAGGAAAATGCAACCATAAAAACCACTTATCCAGTCCCTTATATTTGTGATGCTTTAACCCTTCCAGGTCCTGAAACTCCACAGATGTTTAATTTGCTCCTTTGTAAAAACATTTATTTGTCAGATCTGTGTTTAGCTTCAGTAATGGAGCTTTTGGCTGTTTGAGTGCCTCTTTAAGGCTTTGCTAACTTTGAAATATGCTATGTTCTTCATTTTGTTCATCTGGGTGTTTTGATTTTGGTTTATGGCAATTTTGGTCTTCTTGGAGCAAAAAGGATACCTGTGGCACTTGTAGAGACCTGAGCAAAAGCAAGGACAGAGAAGGCAGTCAGAAACCTCTCTCCCTTTCCTTCCCAGACACTCCTTCCTCCTGACAGAATAAGGTTTGCAAGATGAGGCTGTCTCTTAAGGGAAGCCTGAAAGAACCAGCCTCTTCTTCATTGCCACTTCTCAAACTTACCTTGCCCAGAGGCAACCTACACTTCCCCTCAGAGTTGATAGGAGTTGCAGAAGATGTGGAAAGTAAGACTTTTGCCTGGCACTGGTTCAAAAATAATAGCTTTTATGGGAATGCAGTAATTACTGGCACCTTGTCAGTAAATGTTACCATTGAAAATCTTTCTTTTAAAGTTGCTTCTTCTATCAAAGTAATTTCTTTCTCAGTAGGTATGGTGACATAATATATGAATACAATTCTTTTAGACAAAACCTTTCATAGGTACTTGGAATCAGCTTCAACTCAGCCTTGTCTCTCCTCCTTGATTCTCTTGCTGATAGTAAGTCTAATATATGTTATCCATTCTGGTCCTGTGCTGGATATGTTCAAGTATGGAGTAAACCAACTTTCTCGCCCAGCCAAATGCCCAGGCTCAGGGAATTAGTGCTGAAAGCTTCTCACTTGCTGTTTATGTGTACAATGGGCAGAGGAAAATTATTCTGAGGTAGGTTCGGTTCAGGGAAGATGTAGAGTTGTTAGCTGTCATTCATTCACTCTTCACTTGGTGGGGTGGGTGAAGTCAGCAGCTTTCTCTTTGACATGGTGATCCCAGAACCAGGATTGATTTTGTTTCAGAGTTACCTTGTGGTCTTGGTTCCCGTCTCTCTACCATGGTTTTTCCATACTGTTAAAATGGGCCAATAATCCTCCCTTATCAAACCTCAGAGAGCATTCAGAGGATTAAGTAAGTATTATCTGTGCAGGGTTGGACACTGCATATACAGAGGTGTGCAGGCAGCTGATAGCACTGCATTTATTGCATAAACTCAGGAAAGGAAGAAAAGAAGTATATGTTATCTAGATGAAAGCAAAAGCTTAAAAAAATAAAGAGGCCTCAGGAAAGAAGATGAAGTTAAATGCAACAGAGACATCTGATACTGGGAATGCAGTGAAGTGGGCAGCCAGCCAGTCCTCAGGGCAGTGTGCATCCATGCTGCCTGCTGCAGGTGGTGAGACCTACTGAGGTAGCTCTAGGTGAAACCATAGGATAAAAACCTGCAACATGGTGCTGTGTTATCCAGGGACCCAAAAGAGCAAGTGGTCTTGAACTGGGGAATTTAAAAAGCAGAAATAACCAGAGTCAGCCCTAGGGCCTGGTTTTGGACTATGGGATTAGAAAGGCTTCCAGCCTGGGAGGAAAGGGCCACCCTTCCCTCCTGGGCAGAGAGGTCTCATTTTGGAGCTGTCAGGGTTGGTGACAATAGAATGAGATGTCCCCTCCTCTGCTTCCCAGACATCTGAGGGATGCTTTGAAACTTTACATTTGAACTGTTATGGCATGCTTTAGGCTGGTTTGCAGGTGTGTGCTGAGCCCTCAGTGCCCTTCTTGTCACTGAAAATTAGGCTGGGTAAGGCACAAGTTAACTCCCTGAGCCCTTATTAGTCAGTTTTAGCACCTCTGGAGTACTTAGTATTCACATGACAACAGAAGGGCTGGGGTCAAGCTCTCAGCTTTCACACAGTGCTTTCAGCACAACTGGGGCATGACTGGTTGTTACATGCTATGCACAAAGACTTGACTTCACACGTAAGAAAATGAGGCAAGTCATGAGGAAACCTCTGTTAAAACAACCTTACCCATATTGTTGATGAGACCAGGAGGTTGTGTGGCTGCTGCTGGCACTGGGACAAGGACTATGTTTCCTGAGTCTTTGTCCTGCCGTCAAGAGACTTTGAAGGTGGTTGTTCAAGGCATGGCCACCAGGTCTGGGGCTGTCAGGTGCTTTGCCTTGGCTATTCAATATGCCAATTACTTGCTGGCTTCCTGTGCAGAGCTTACGTGGTACAGAGGACTTTGTCCCAGCCTTCTATGTCAAAAGGGAATTAAATTTCAGTGAAAACACAGGTTGCATAGTTGAGCCCTTAAGCCTAAAACAAACTGTGCAGTTTAATCTGCTGCTACCGTAGACAGGCTATCCTTGTTTAAATTTAGCTGGTAGAGCCTTTGAGAGATTATTTTTGGGACACATCATGTTTACTGATCTCCACTAATCATGTTATCTATTAATTCTGCTGTTTAAGAACACAGGCCTAGACCTTGTACTGTGTTGTTAATTTGCCTCTTTGCTACATGAAGCAAAGACCCAAGGAAATTGGAAAATGACTCTAACTGCTTCTATCAATTCTCTTTATTAGTGCATTTAGCAGTAGATAGGTCTGCACAGCCAGTCTGAAACCTGGCTGACCTTTCCTTTGCTCTGAGTTTACAAATATGAGAAGGAAGTTTGCTCACTGCAGATGTGCAGTTTGCTGGATGTGTTGACAAATGTCAGCAGTCTGAGCTCCCCTCACTGCTGCTCCTCAGAAGTACAGTGCTGTTGAGTGGAAGATACAGTGCTCAAACTGTGGCAGGCAGGAGCACAACTCTCCCTGTGCTCTTTGTCCCTTGCTCTAGCCCCCTTATCTGAAAGGACTTATTGCTGGAGCAGCTCAGTGGGGTTTTTTTTTCAGCTTTCTGCCCTAGCAGGGAGCCAAGGCACCCAGAATGTGAAGGATTGCCCTGCAAAGCAGGTGGGAATGTCATACACATATTAGCAGGTGCAATTTGCTTTCAGGCACTGCTGGGGAGCCCAGTGTTTCTGCTCAGAATTTAGGTGCTATAAACTGTCCCTGTAATAGAAGGAGTGTTCCTTGTCAACCCAGCTGGCCTGGGAGACAGCACTATGTGCCAGGGAAGTGCAAGCGAGGCTGCTGAGAGTTCAGATTAGTTAATAATGAGGATTTAGTTATGAACTGACAGCCTGTCATGGGATAGATACGTAAGTGCTGTGGCCATCCTGCTGCTGCTCCACTAATGGCTTGTCCTGGGATAATCCTTGGAAAAGCCACCATACAGTGCTACATACTCACATATTATTGGGGAAATTTAACACAATATACTATCCCTACTTAAGTTGCATAGTTAAACATAAGTTTGAGTTCCCAGTTACACTCTCCCAGCCCTAATGAAAAAATATCATTGTGGTTTACTGCAGAAAACAAAACAGTTTGGAGAATAGTAGTACTACAGTAAAACTACCTCAAGGTCCTCTGTAAGGTCTTTATTCCACTTTTATTGTTAACAGCACAATGACAGCAAAAATAAATGAGCAGAAAGGGAAGAGAGGAACAGAATATATGAAGGGAAAATGCACTCACATGGTTTTTTAAATGTATTTCTGTGGGTACATTCTCTTGCCAGCTCTTTTCTGAGTTATCTGGTGGGTTGTGGAAACAAAACAATCTGATTTTTAAGTAAGTTTGCGCAAATCAGAAAAGTTACGAACCACAACTCTTTTCTGGTTGGTGTATTTTTATGAAAAAACTTTTAATTTATCTATTCCCCTGGCAGATCTTTTATTTCTGTGGCTTTTGACTCTCTGCGTAAGATTGTAACACTCAGCAGAGTACTTCTGATGGACAGACCTTGATGATTGCAGAGTACTGTTGTGACCAGTCAAGAATATGTGTGAACAGTTTGCTAGTTTATCTGGAGAGAAAAGTATTCCTTTCCTCTAGATCTGTCCATCAAAAGACAGGGCTTCAGTGGGCTTGATATTCAATTTCTGTCATGGAGAAGAATCAGCAGCAGTGCTTCCAGGGACAGATTTTTTCCAACAGCATCACCAGTGAACAAGGCATAGGAGCGAACAGTAAAGACTCTATGTCTATGGGTGATATTAAACTCTTGTAGGTAATCAAATGTATCGATGAAATGGGACTTCAAATGAACCTTGCAAAACTGGCTGAGAAAATAAAAAGGGAGTAGATCAGTTTCAGAATAGATAAATACAAGCCCTTGCATCTCAGGAATAACCATGCCTCCATAATGCTGAACTTGGAAAGAGATCCTGAAGTCACTGTTGAGGGCTCTCTGCAAATGTCTTTCAATAAACAACAGCAGTGGACCAAAACCCAACAAAATACTGGTCAGCATTAGAAGGATGATGAGAACAAAAAAAAAGACATGATTTTATTTGGTGTGCACATATCTTAAATGCTATGTGCAATTCCAGTCTCCACACCACAAGCACGACTTAGAAGAAGGCAGCAATAAAGATCAATATCTTGTAAGGAGATATTAAAATGCTGGATATTAAAAAGACTCTTCATGTTTGGGAGGAAGAAACTGGAGGGCTATGCCTGAAGCCTCCAAAATCAGAAAGAAGATGGACAAGCCTAATGCACAACTAAATCCCCCAGTACTGGAACTAGGAGCACTCCTTGTAATTGGTAGATCAGTTTAAATCGGATAAAAGCACTCCACTATGTGGACATTGAACTTCTGAATCTTATATTGCAGGACGCAGGAGACTGTAGAAGAACATGCCATCAGCATATTCAAATACAGATTAGACAGTCACATGAGTAATAGGTCTGGGAACAGATACTTAAGATCTAAGGGATACAAAAAGAGGCATATATCCTCTAACAGTCCTACTGCAGCTCCTGAGGGTGCTGTAGGGAGGAAAGTGTAGGAGAACAGAGCAAGGAGAGCAGCAGGGTTTGCATATATGACTGATGTCTCCTGTCACGCTGCTGGAGGCAGAGCATTGGGCTGGATACACCCATGGTCTGACCTCTCAGTTTGCAGCAAGCTGTTCAGCTGGCCTGCGTCCAGTTAGAGACAACAGCTTCAGCCAGCACGCACAAAAGGGCAATAAGGGATAGAGAATTAGGACCTCAAGCAGCTGGTAAACACAAACCGGCTCTAAACTGATTTTTCCTTTGAAAGCAACTGGCTGCCATTTAGTGCTATCAGTGCTTAGCTCAGGTGCCAGGCTGGGGAGGGAAAAGACACCTGACCATGGTGATGGCTGGACTTGTGGATATCTAAATTAAAAGGCAGATAGTTGAGCTAGGGCACTTTAAACTTATTCTTGTGTGCAAGGAAGATGAACTGAGTTTAAGTGGGCCCTAGGTCTACTAATGAGTGTAAATGAAACCTAAGACATTGCCTCCTCTCTTCACAGGAAAAAAAGGAGTCACAAGGATTAGACTACCACATATTGTATTTATATGTAGTTTTTATTAGAAATCTTCAGAATTTTCCTTTTTTAAAAAAAACACCCATTTTTTTCTAAACAGAAAATATTTGCTTCTATTGCTGAGAGTTACACTTAATGCTTTCATTTTTTAATGGAAATGTTTACGTTTTCAAGAAAATGATTTTTTTTCCTCTTATGAGAGTCTGTGTTTTGTGTTGGAAATTTTAAGGACAGGCTTTGGCAGGAGGTTTTTTTGTTGACTGTTGAGGTCATGCTCTGGTTTGAAGTACTTGTTTTCCTCTGACATGCCAAAGCTGAGGATATCTGCCACTGAGACAAATCTGTCACCTGGAAGCCTCTTGGGGACCTTTGCAGTGTTGGGCACACATAGCAGCTCTTCCCCTCCTGCCTGACTACAGAAATGATAATGTGCTGAAAGGACTCCACGTGTGCACGTGCAAACCCCTTCCATCCTTAAATGTAGTACTTTAATGAAGTAGTCTTCAAGTGGCAGTTTTCAAGCAAATGTTATTTTGTAAATGAAATTAAATGAGGGAAAAGTAAAGCCAAAGTAAAACAAAACAAGCCCTCACAAAAATCCTCCAGAATACTTACTGACAGCTCTGCTTATTCTATAAACCACTGTGGCTGCCTAGGTGGCCCGAGAGCTCATCAGTGAAGAAGGAGGCAATGGATTTTACTTGAATGTACCATTTTTGGGAACAGCTGAACAGAAAAAACAAGGAGCCATTTCATCTTTGGCCACAGAATCACATGAAAAACTTCTATGAAAAACTGGATTGAATGGACTCACAGGAGTGATTTATCACCAGAAGGTGGAGTTTGTTTGTTTGTTTTCCTATTTTGTTTTGTATTTTGTTTGTTTATTTGTTTCATTAACCTTATTGGATGTCATTGCTATATCATCTCCATCTGCTGTACTAGTCAAGAGCAAACTAAACCTAAGTTAGTTGATGTGGCTTTGTGAGTGACTTCAGCTTCCAGTTGAGACAGCTTTGACTTTTGGCATGAATGGGAGCGCTAACTTGCCCTCTGATCACAAATCATACCTCCAGCTTAAAAGATGCAGATTGATACGATATTTCAGCAAAACCGTCCATTAAAAGGAATAGCCTCTTGATTCTTTGTGTAATTTTTTTTCTCTTAATTATGGTGAGACTGCAATATGTTCCCTTCCAGTTTCTACAGTTGCACCTCCCTCTAGGAGCTTCTGCAGTACACGTCCTGCTATAATGTTTCTTTTGCTGTAGCAACCCCTATAGCATCACTTCAGCAGCTATCTGTCACTTCAACAAGCCCTAGACCCTGTGACCTTGACAGAAGTGTGTTTGCTGGAGTAAAACATCTGACAGATTCTTCCATCATTATCACCTTTCTTTCTGTTTTTAAACTTATTTAATCAGAATTGCTTTTTATATGTATTCTCATGATACTGCAGAACAGGAGCTGGCTGGATGATACAGCCTGTGTCTATTTAGGCATCCATCCATACATCCTTGCCTCCCACTGATTTGTTGCTTCTTGTCTTTTCTCCAAGTCCACTAGCAGCTTGAATGAGGCCAATGTCTCTGTTGCTGCTGTAATAGTGACAAAGAAAATGGCAGCATCAGAAAGAAAAAGCTAGAGTGGAGCCAGTGGACCTGTGTATGACTTAATTTGATTACTGGTTTAATGTGGCTAGTATAACATTGATTTTGTGTCTTTCATACTGGCATGCTCTGTTGGTGCCTGTAGCACTTTTATTTGCATTGAACTTGTTTCTTGGTATAGCTCATGACAGCAACTGCTATGGAAATGAGCACAGGATCCTCCTCAGGCTCGTTAGCCTTCAATAGTGCTCACAACAATCCAATATACATACACCTAACTATAAAGCGCCAAACTCCTGCCTTTTTTTTTTTTTAAACCAGGTAATAATCTTTTTAGTCAAATTACATTTAAACAAAAAAGTGGCTTGGCTTCCTCTTTGTCAATCAAAAGTATCCTGATCTACCCATTTTAAAAATTATTAAGGAAAATTAGCATAATTTGACTTTATAAAAATACAGCCTGCTAGTGCTGCTATCACTAAGACTGTATGTGTAGCTGGGAGACATACAGCTCCATCAACCCAGGCACCATTTGCCATTTCTCAGGTTTGACACCATGGAGCCACTGATCCATGTCACCAGATTACTTGTACTGTGGGAAGGACGCTGCTGGCATGGTAATATCAAGATTCACAGAGCAAATACCTTGTTCTTCTTGTGGCACAGACCACTGGAGGGGTTGTCATCACTCTCTTCCCTGCCTGCAACTTTCCTAGACTCATATAATCAAGTGTTGATGTGTTAAGGCAAAGCTTTGCCCCCTTGAATGTAGGCCACTGGCAGCTAAGTGTCATTTCAAGCTCCTTTCCTCTTTTGCCTTTGCAGACAGAGATCTTCATAATCTTTGACACTCCTCATCCTTTGGTTTCTGGTGGTGGGATGTGGAAGACAGAATTGTAATAATCTTGGACAAAGGGCAGTAAGTGTTTGTACAGACATGGAGCTGTTGCATTTTCAGGATCAATGTGCTGCTAGTGATGTGAAAACCTCAAATGCTTTATCTCTCTTACTTTAAACAGCCTTTGTGGTTAGGTCATCTTTATGGATCTCTGGATGAATATACATTCAGGTCATTCCTGAGTAGTCAAAATGTGTAACTCTGGTTCATGAAAGCATAAGGATTTTTTTCTTGTTTTGACACAGCAGAGCCAAAAATGAGATGTGTGTCAGAAATGTTTCTGGAGTGCAGTCACTGAATTTTTTAAACTGTCCTTAAGGCATTGAATGGCACCATGGGGAGCTCTCTAGGTCACCATCTAACATGAAAGATCCTCTGTGTGCACTATTGATTTTTAGCATGTATTGAATCTTATAACTTTGGCAAAAAAGTTTATTGAATAGGAGTGGCTGTATCAATAGGTAATTAAAGAGCAGATACACGAAAATGATAGAGGTTGTGTGGGTACAGAGAAGAGCAGTAATTGTCCTTGTTCTCTGTTAAACCCTAAAAAGCCCACTATTCTTTAGATTGGTGTGGAAAGTGCTTCAATGCCTGTTGTGTGCGCAATCTTCAGACAGATGCCAAATAGATCAGATGGTGAGGTGAGAATACCAAACCTGAGTTCTGCATTCTGCATAAAAAAGCAAATACTCATCTCTTGTTTCCTTGAAAGAGGGACCCAATCTCAATTTTCAAGGGAAGGGAAAACTCACTTTTTAACACTATGGATAAAGTGTTGCGAACCCTATTAACCCTATTAACTTTTATCCTGTCCTTTGAGTGTCATGGCACACTGTAATTTTCTACTGAGACACATTGGTCTAAATTGTCATTATGAGCAATTTCTTTTTCTGGTAACATTTACCGCAGTGACTGGTACTACAGAAAATTGTGAAACGTATAGAATAACCTTTACTTTGGCAGACTCATTTGTGGGCTTTCTTGAAGAATCAGTTTTTATTTTAAGCATCTGACCTTTATCAAACCGTTTTCAAAACTTTGATGTGGAGAAGTAGAGTAGCAATATTTGGATGCCGTTGCATCATGAGGACACTTCACATTTCATGGAGTTGCTACTGCTTGCAGCAACCTCCTCTGTCTTGTTCTTCATGGCTCATTCTAAGAATATCTGGTACGTGTCAACACCAAATTCACTTCCCTTTTATTAAAGATTAAAATTGGATATATATGCATGGTTTGTAATAACAACTTGCTTTTGGATTTTGGCTAGTTCTCACATAGTCTTCTGAAAATAATCAGTCTTTTAAAGTTTTGAAAACAAACTACATTCACCCTAGCAACTACAGCTTGTCTCCTTCCTTGATTATGCCCACTAATTCTTTTTTCTTCAAGTAAACACACCAAATTTTTCAGGCACTCCCTGCTATTCTCTCTGACTGTGAGTCCCTGAGCAAACAAGATTTCTCATGGGTGGTTTGTAAGGAAGTGGAGGACAACGGGGAGAAGGGAAGAATTTGTAAGAGTTTTCAACTGAAATTATTGGCACGGTATCACTACAGCTGGAAAAGCAATTTGCCAGAGAAACAGTGGTGAAGGTATCTGCAGAGTAAGTATACCCTGGTTATAAAGGGACTGAAATCTCTGCAGTTGACTGAGGCCACTGTGTACTTCACCAAAGCAGTTGGGTAGTGAGTGATAGAGCAGTGGGCTTTCTTGGCAACTGGGAGGTTCACAAGAAGGGTCACCAAACATGAGAAATACCAGACATCTCTAATTCAAACAAGAATAACTTCATATTATTTCAGCTATTGAAATAGATTCTCCTCCTCAACTCTATTCTTCTAAGACTCCACCTGGAATATTGTATTCAGCTTTCAGGTCCCCAGCACACGACAGACATAGACCTGATCAAGTGGGTCCAGAGAAGGGCCATGAAGATGATCAGGGGGCTGGAACACCTCCCCAGTGGGGACATACTGATAGAGTTGTGGTTGTTCATCTTAGAGGAGGCTCCATGAAGACTTTGTAGTGTTCTTCCAGTACTTATAGGGGACCTATAGGGAAGATGGAGAGGCACTCTTCATCAGGAAGAGTAGTGATAGGAGAAGGGGTAATGGTTTTAAACTGAAAGAAGGTAGACCTAGATTAAATATCAGGAAAAAATTCTTTACTCCTAGGGTGGTGACAGTGAAACAGGTTGCCAAGAGAGGTTGTGGGTGTCCCCTTCCTGGAAGTGTTCAAGGCCAGGTTGGATGAGACTTTGAGCATCCTGATCTAGTGGAAGGTGTCCCTCCCATGGCAGAGAGGTTGGAACAAGATGAGTTTTAAAGTCCCTTCCAACCCAAACTATTCTATGATTCTATGATTAATAAAAGGGCTTTTTTCCAACACTTAAGTCTTGTCCAATGTAAGTTGCTTGTAAAATATTTGTTACCTATATAACTCAGATATTGTTTTTCATGGTTAAATGTCTATGGTAAGTGTACCTTAGAAGAACCTTTCTCCAAATTCTTATTTATTTAAATGAGGCTGAGATCAAAGACTCTTTCAGGCTTGCAGACCTTTTTTTTATTATTATTGCAGGATGGAGAAGGAGACTAGTTATCTATGATTAATTTCTTAAAGCACCTCTCTTTTTTTTTTCCCCATTCACAATTTTTTTCAGTGAAAATGAATGTTGAATTAATCTAGCCACTGGAGGAGCTAAAGTTTCACTTCTATATCTTCAAACGATGCTATAGATTAAGATGTTATACATAACTGTTAGACTATATGGTGTGCAAAAGCTGCCATTAAATGAAAAAAAGCTTGCTCCCTTGGACTCGTGGAAACGTTGATGTCAGCTGAGGAAGGAGGGGAATCAGGTGGAACATCTGTTCTAGAAGTCATGGACCTGGAGTAAGGAAGAAGGTTGTGGTTTTACAGCAGCTTAGGGAGTGGCAGTAGTTCAGTATTTGTCCATATGAACCTGTGTGTTTCTGAGCGCCTGGCAGCCAGATGGGATCTGAAACAGGAGTAAGCACATAACTGTGTTGCCATTGTGTTAACAATCATGCATAATGAAGTCTGTGCCAGCTGTTTGCTGGCATGGGAATAGAGGTTATACCTGACATAGCAAGGTGTTTTGGGGAAAATTGTCCCTATAGATGTTTTGGAACAAATTCACATTGGCAAGAGTGAATTTGTACCAGTTCAGCAACTTGCACCATGCAGCTGCAACAGTTTTGAGCTGTGGTTAGAGATGATGGCCTATTTAGTGGTCAGAAATACTAATGTGGGGCTTGCATGCATCTATGGGACAGCTGTAGCTGTTGATAAGGAAGTACTGAGCTGGGTAAAAGGCCTTTGTGGAGCTGCTGGTGGCAAGGAAGCTACTTGAATGCTATGTTTGTGCTCTGGATGCCAGAGGCTTTCACAGCCTGTGCCGCTGTGGTTTTCTGGAGGTAAAAAAGGGCTGCTCAGATATGACTCGTCTGCTGCAGACCTATGAGTGTAGAGCACACGTTGCCCTGGGAGACCAGCCTTTGCCTGCCTTGGAATGGCTATCAGAGGTTGCAAGCACTCTCTGCAGGGTGTGTGGGTGTGTGTGTGCAGCATTAAAGCACAAAAAACTATTTTGTTTGGGATTGGCAGAGGAGTGTCCTGTATGAAGTTTGGTCTCCTGAGGTAGTACAGGTAGAGTGAGTTTTAAAATTAAGCTGCTCTTGTCTCATGAATTAATTACATCTTTGTAAGGCGTGTTCAGATCCCTATCTGGCTTATTGGATCACCAAAAAATTTGTCTGGTGTAGTGCACAGTACTAAATAGCTGGTTTGCATCTCACAGAAATGCACCAGTTCCAGGGCTCTTATTGAAGATTTTGTAGAAATAGTGTAAGTAATTATGCTTTCAAAGGTAGCAACTCTAACTCCATGTAATAAACATACTTACAACATGCATTGATGCCATCTTCTATAATTCTTTCCTGTTTGTTTCATGTGCCTTTTAATACATTTTGGATGTAACATATCTGTGGTTCTAGTAACAGATGATGTACCTGGATAGCTGTAGTAAAATCCTTGCTTAACGTGATCCTCTGAAATTAAACTTTGTTATCATTTTAACTGCTTTTGTGGCTGATAACATAGTGCAACACATTGAACCTAAATATCGCCCTCAAAGAGACCCTCTTCCCTTGAAGAGGCCAGTGCTGATGCCAACCATAAATCCTAATTGTATCCCAACTTGCTAGTAGGTTTCAGTTTGTAGCTTTAGTAAAGAAACTATTCCCACTTCCATATAGGAAAGATATTTTGCCAATAAACTATGTGCTAAGTCCAAAGTTCAATTACAACAAGTATTTGTGCAAAAAAACCCTCTTTCTTGACTATATGTTTGTGCAAAGAAGGAATAATAAAGGGAACATGTATGACAAATCTAAACTTAATGCTGAATTGTTGTGAACTTTTTTGCATCCACTTTTTGTTTTTACAACTCAACCAACCTCAGTGGGGTTGCTTTGTATTTCAATTTGTCAACAAGATGGTGGGTTTTTTCTTTATTAATTCACTCAATTTATAAGTGGCTAAAGCATCAACATCTGTGAAGAAAATATGAAAATCATGGATGATTTTTCCTTTTCTCCTGTGTTTTGTGGTTTTGGTATTTTTGTTCTGTTTGGAAAGAATCAGGATGATGTATTCAGGTCACAAAGAGGTAGAAAACTGCCTTACAATTCATTGACAGCAAGTCAGGATGTATGAAGAACATGTGCTAAGAATTTATTTATTTTTCCTTTGTTCTAAATGGGATATTCTGGATAAATTAGGTCAAGAATCTTGAAAATCCTGACTTGGCTGGTCTTTACTTGACTGGTGCAAAATATTCTTAACAGTTACAAAGAAGTCACACATCTCTTATTAGTTGTTGAACTGGTATATACTGGAAGTCTGAAGGAGTACTCAAATTTGGAAAAGTGAAGTGTAATGTCCAGTGTTACTTATGAGTCTATTGTTTTGTCATCCCTTGCAAGGAAAGAAAAAGGAAATATGAAGGTTCAATGATAAACATTAAAGGATAGAGAATGTATTTAATGGGATTCACCATAATTTTGGAAGAAATTAATCATGTCGAGAAGCCTAATTTGACTTTGTTTCATTAAAATTCATAAAAGTACAATGACAGTACTGCATAATATTCTAATTTAAAACTAGCATGCTGTGATAGCAGTAAAGTACTATGTGGATTAAGAGTTAGACAAAAAAATAAATCTCAGCTTACGGAAGTATTTCTTCCATGTCCTAGATCATTACCAAGCCTTACACTATTCTGTGTTTTCATCAATGATTTAGATGACAATATTCTCATACTGTAATTAGCAGTGATTTTATGTTACGAAGATTGGTAGAGCTTTAATCAATGTTGAGGACATAGGAGCTGGAGGGAATCAGGTTGTCTCAGTATAGGTAGCCTATTTACTCATGGCTTGCTAATAAAAATACAAATTTGTCTGTTCAGAACAAGGCAATAAAGGCTGTCCCTTGAATAGGAAATTCAAAGCAGTGAGTCTGGAAAAGCTGTAGGTGCTGGTCCATCCCTTGTCATGCCCTCCCAACCTGGGGGAAAGGAGGCTGATGCTGTAATCAGAATAGCAATGAAGACAAGGAGGGAAGGAAGAAGGATCACCAATGCTGCAATACAGTATGCACACCCAGAGTCCACCAAAAATGGAGAACAAATTTGAAGATAGTGATAACAGCTACACAAAAACATCAGAAGGCTGAAGGGACAGTCTGTCAGTGAAAGACTTCATTAACTCGATCTACATAGCTTAGCAAAAGAGGGATAAGAAGTGATTTATTTAAATTTTAGAATTATCTTGAAATAGTTTTTATTTGCCCATATGTTACATGCTTTTTTTTAATGAAAATCAAACAGCAATGGAAAAAAGGATGAAGATGAGAATGGAGAATTTGATTCCGTTAGAACAATTCTGTTCATTTTCACAAGAGGATAGGACAAGGGGTAATGGTTTTAAGGTAGAAAATGGTAGATTTAGGTTGGATATTAGAAAAAAGTTCTTTAATATGAGAATGATTGATCACTGTAACAGGTTGCCCAGAGAGGTGGTGGAGGCCCCATCCCTGGAGACATTCAAGGTCAGGCTTGATGGGGCTCTGAGCAACCTGACCTAGTTAGAGATGTCCTTGCTTATTGTAGGGGGATTTGGAGGAGGGGGACCTTTGGAGGTCCCTTCCAACTCAAACCATTCTATGATTCTATGACTCAGCTAGAAAAGTTGTTCTGTAGTCAGATGCATGTTGTTGAGTTCAATACAGTGTAACTGAATGACATTTTAAGGTTAATGTTTTATAAATGAACAGCCTAGATCCTTCAGTGGGGTATACTGATGTAGTGGGTCTGTCTGAGCTGATTTTCCCCATACAGCCCTCATGCTGCAGGACTAGGACCCAGAGGGTGTTGATAACACACACCCTTGTTGTGATTATCAGTGCCCACACAGCACCAAAGGTACGGGGCGGGGCAAGATCTGGGAGGGGATACAACCCGGACAGCCGACCCGAGCTGACCAATAGGATATTCCATACCATATGACGTCAGCTCAACTATAAAGGGAGGAGGACAGGGGGATTCTGGGAAGACATTTGTCCTCCGAGCAACCGGTACGCGTTCTGGAGCCCTGCTTCCCGGGACAGGCCCGACACCGCCTGCGGATGGGAAGTAGAGAGTAACGGCTTTGCTGCTTTTGCTTTGCGCGCGTGCGACCTTGCTTTCTCTGCTGTTTATTAAAACTGCTTCTTATCATCACCCACAGGTTTTCCTTTCCATCTTATTCTCTCCCCACTTGCCTTGCTGACGGAGGTTTTGGTGGTGGGGGGGGAGTGATAGGGGGACTAGGGGTGGGCACCGGGCCCCCAGCCAAGGTAAACCCACCACAACTGGTCCTCTGTTTTATAAATCTAGAAACTGGAAGGAAAAACATGGATAGCACAATGGCATCTTAGCTTCCCCTTGAGTAAGACTGAAATGCACTGTGGGCTGCAGGCTCTGTGAACACGTGCTACTTTTAAATTTCTTTCAAATACTATGAATAGTAAAGTTCATGCAGATACCAACCTGAAATTCCTATTCCTCCAATCTATATAAAAAGTTAATCTGAAATTGATTATTATTGCAATGAAGGCAACTGAAATAAGTCCTGAAATGGAAGAGACTCGAGCCTGTTGCTTGCTGCCTTATGTTAAAGAGTAAGCAGCGATGACACTGCCCTGGGGCATTTTCCCTTCCTTGCCAGTGGATAGCGTCTTCCATGTGCACTCATTCATTGCCTTTGTGTTTCAAAAGTTGCTCTGTGTTCTAAGCTGTGTCCTGGTTCCTCTCCTCATTTCACCAGCTGCCCAGGGGTAGGTCATGGGCCCTGGGGTCAAGGGGGAGGAAAAGACCTCATCTGATGCCTTAGACTTGACGGGAGGAAGCCAGTCACCAGCAACGCTCTCCCTTTGTTGTGTATCCACATATCCTAGGAACTGCCTTCCCCTAGTTACTTTGCCAGGCAGCCTGCTATGCTGCCTAGAAGAGCTAGAATAAATTGTGAAGAGGCCACAGTGTGTTGTAGGGTGAATGTCCAGCTGGTGTTACCTGCCTGGCCAGGGAAGGCAGAGGGTAGGTGTGAAGTGAGGCCAACAGAGGCAGGGTCTGGGAAGCATAGGATGCTTATGCTGACTGGTTACTAGAAGAAACCAGTACAGACCATGTCAGTGCAGCACTTGAGGCCAAGCTAATTAAACCTGCAGAGAGATGCAACGCAATGACAGGGTATACTACCTTGGGCCTGGTGTGATGATAGAATGGTTACACTACCCTTTTCACGCTTGGAGCATGGGCAGAGCTGACTTGCATCGGCCACAGTTTGTGTTGTAAACATCCGCAATCTGAACCCAAGCACAGGTGCACAGGTTTGGTCATCTTCGTGATTAAAGATCTGCAGCTGGGCACTACACAGAATGCATCGCTTCCTTTTTTTGGGCCAGCATGTCTACAAGAACATGCTTTGAACCCACACTTTATGGATAAAGGGCTTTATGTCCAAATAACTGTGAGCTCTGGTTAACACCATCTAGCAAAATAAACCATACTGAATCTTAGAAGTATTCTGTAATCAGGGATTGCTCAAGACTGTAGTCTAAATTAATGCATTGTTCATTTCTGTGTTGCTCTGTATGACCTATCTTTAGCAAGGATGGGCACCCACAATAAAGATTATCCTTCTGGGTAAGATCTGGAGCCTTATCCTGCAGAAAGCATTTGGTAAGTGGATTCTTGCACACTCTCAGGAAGACCATAAGATTTGCAGGCTTTTGGGAAAAGTTCCAAAAGTAAATGCAGAGATCATGTTTTATGTCAGGATTGACAGCTGAAATTGCATAACAGAAGAACTTGGTTTCTTCATACTTTTCCCTCATTTCACAGACAGCTAATTCTGTGGCAGAAAGGCCTCGAATAGCATACTGAAACCTGTTCTGCCTGTCAGCTGAGCTGTTATGTTAGTCTCTGATTGTTATATATCAGTGAATATAATAGCAGCCACTCCCATGTAAAATTAGCGCTGTTAGTGTATTACCTACCAGAAAAGTATAGTGTTAAGTACCAGAGCATAATATATTGTGAGGGACAAGGATTTCTATGACCCAGTTCTTCATCTCCTCATTTGACATCTGATTTCAGAGTACTCACACTGGTATAAATAAGATAAGGTCTTTAGTATAGGATCTATTTGAAATAATGAAGGTTGTTTTTACATTTGCACTCTTTGGTGAAGCTTTGACTTTAGATGTGAGCTCCATCGCAAAAATAAGGCTACATCTGCCCATGCTTTTTTATAAGTACAATGTCTTTGTAATACTGGAAATCTTAAAATAGCTGAGCAACATGATATCCTCACACAATCTTTTCTAAAACTGGTACATCTGCAGTGGGATCACACATTACTTTGATATAATTTATTAGCATGCAAGGAATTTTTTCCTAGAAGTAATCCTTCCCCCTCATCCCTTAAAAAAAGAAAAAAAAAAAAAAGTAGCTCTGAAAAATAGGGAAGTTCCATAGGAAAAAGTCAGTTTTGAAAAAAAAACAACAAACCCTAACAACAAAAACTACCTCACCTGATTTTCTTTTCCCCATTAAAAACATTAAAATGGGAATTCCTAACTGTATTTCTTTTAGGTAGACCATAACGAGGATAGCCAGATCTCTCGTATCTGGGCCAGTCTCCATAGCTGGTACTTAGCAGCACACCACTCAACCCATGTTGCCAAACTGCAAGTTGCCACCATTCATTTCTATGCAAAGGCAATTCGCACTAGTTTTATGGCATGAAAACATTCTTCATCAAATGTCTCAAGGAAAATGACAATATTTTTCTCCTCATTTGCGGGGAGAGATGTTTTTTCTCAAAGACCTGTCTGTAAGTTTGTCAACTGCACAGCTGTAACAGATTCACCCATTCCCCTGCAGGACCATGATTCTTATAACCACTCCCCTAGTTTTGATTTTAACCTGCATCAGGAAAATGTTCTACAATGCTGTGTTTCTCATGTAAATCCTTTCTTGAAAAATAATGTTTTGGTCTGGGTCAACCGGGTTTAAGATTTTTTTTGATAAACAGAGATTTTCTTTTCTCATGCTATTCCTGCTGCATGTGAAGCATAACTGAGTTTATGACCACATCTTGATGATTTCAGATTACAAGGATATTTTATTTATGACATATGAACACGTTCAGTGATTTATTCTTTCACAGGTGTTGAATAACTGATGCAAAATTCAGTAGCTGCTAGAAATGAACAGTGGAAATAGAGGCAACAAAGGACAAACAAGGTCTTTTGGCTACTAGCAACTGCCTTTGGCTGAGGCTACATGGTGCTCTGTGCCTGCATATGGTAAAGGGCTGCTCTGATAATATCATCTGGCAATATGTGTCCTCAGAATCTACTTTGCTGTACTTAAAATTCGTACTTTTTCAAACTTGTCAGAAAAAAACTGTTAGGTGTCTTAAAAAATGGTGGGGAAGGAGGAATGAAAAAAGTCCAAGTTTGATGTTTATATATATAAAGCAGAGCCCATATAAATAATTAAAGTTCCCCTTTCTTCTATGTTTTTTGGTAAAGAAACAAATCTAGAAGACCCTTTGGACATAAGACATTAGTATAGTGTTAGAGTAACATTAGTTTCTGCATCACAGACTACAGGTAGGTTTGTAAATATCTTTTGATGTGCATGACACCCTCATAACCCCTGTGAAGAATCATCTGGGCATCAAATTATACTGTTTTATACCAACACCTGAGAATACTTTGAAGCCTTTTGTCATGCTTCAGAGTCAGAGGTTGCCAAGAGTCCATAAGATCAAGTAAAATATCAATGTCCTTCTTCCTTAATAGTTGCATAATGTTGGCATCACATATGAGAAATAACATTTCTCTGCAGTTTACCATGGCTTTTGCTGGACAAAGTCCTAAGCAGTTAAAAATCCTTAATGAAAGAGCAATTTATCTGCAAAGGATGTGTGCAGTCAGCATGCCAGCATGAACTACTTGCTTACATTGACTACAAGGAAGGCAAATAACCAGGGATTCTATCTATCAAAGCAAAGACATAAGCCTGAAATAGAGATTTTATTCACTTGAAGGGATGGGAGGGTTAAAAGGGTCTCAAGGAAAATGTGTGGCATAGCATTGGGAGACTTGTTACTGTTAACAGTCTGTAGAGTTTTTGGGAAACAGTACAGAGAATGTAGAAACTGAAAAGAACATAATTTATTTTATCCGAGGATCTGATAGGCAGAGTTTCAAATGAGGTGTCCTCCCTGGAATTTTATAGGGCGTTTAAATAGGAATTGGAGATTGAGGTGCATAAAAGCTTGGGTCTGTCTGTGATCAAGCAACAGCTGGGCCAAAGGAATGGCTTTTTCTAGAAAACTATTTGAACGTGAACAGAAAAGGCTTCTGAGAAGCTATTAGCATCCCGAGCACCACAAACCGTGGTAGAGGATTGTGTCAAGCTTTTTTTATCTATGATGCAGCCAAAGGAAATATGCCTCACAAACTATTGCTGAGCACTTTGCATGTAAAATACAACATAAACAGGAATATTAACAAGATTAGGACCTGGGTTATAGCATTCATTCATCCTTAGTGTTCATTTTGTGCTTCTGCAGAAATAACAAAGAAATAAATGATCCTTTTGTGCTCTCTATTTGCTAAAGTGCAGGGGCTTGTTATGTTATCTCCCTTTGAGGAGCAATCGAGGGCATGAAGATGGGCTGTATCTTTGGTGTGACCCATTTTTACTACTTTGTTTTCTGAGAAACAGTATTCGCTTGCAGTATTTCCTGCAAAGAGTATTTACTGGAAAATTGATAACATGTTTTCCAAAGGCCAAATTATTAGGTTAAATGCTAATAAAACCACTTTCTTACTCTATTTAGTGATGAAAGGTGGTGACTCAATATGATATCAACTCTGTGTTAATGCCATAGCAATATCATCCTAGTTCTTGTGTACTGGTGTCTTTAATCTAGGTATGTTGCTTGGATCTGTTTTGTTGTAATTATCTATAGCATACTCCTCTGTGAGTGAATTAGAAATACACCAATGAGTCTTAATGAAAATTTGATTTATAAATTCTTACTTTGCTGTTGGAAAGTACAAGAAATGACAGATACAATTTATATCAGTTCTAAGTTTGTGTAAGATTCCTTAAGGAGATCAACCAGTCATTTATGAGATGAACAACCTGGAGCAGGGCAGCACTTAGGACATACCCTAGCATCCCTTTAACTCTTTAAATAAAAGCCCAAAGACTGCAGATTCCCATTCTTTCTCCCCTCTTTCTTCTGCCTTCTCTAAAGGTGCTTACTACAGGTTGTTTTTTCTTTTGTAAAGATGCAGGTTGCCTACTGCTCCAGCATTTCCCCCTCTTATGTGCTTGACTCAGGTGCAGGATTTTGCCACAGCTGCCTGTCCCAACCTCAAATGGCACATACTCTTTCAGGGTAGTCCTTGGCGGTGGTGCTCACACGCTGCACACATAAAGCAGAACTAGTCCCTGTGTTTTCATCACAAGAAATTCTATCCGAGTGAGTTTTTCAAAGCCATTTTCCAGCTGGCTGATACAGATAGCAGAGCTATTTCGACAACCACTGGAGGCAGGGAGGAAATGGCTGGGTAGTTTCCTGGGCTTGCAAGGTTCCTGGCCCTGGGAAGGGTGTGAGGCCTGTCTGCTGTCTCCTCTATCACAGTGAGTTATTGCGAAGGTTTGAAATTGATGTCATAACAAATGTTCAGGCTTGAGAAAAGGTTTTGAGGCCAGACCTGAAAGGAGGGATAATACCTTTTTCCCAGGACTGTCTCTTTCCCATAGGTGCCTGTAGATAACAATATGATGTTAAAGCTGATAAGATAATTAAGCTGCTAAAGGCAGGCAGCATTTGAGGATAAATCTGGCAGCTACTCTGTGAAGTGGCTTTGGTTGAAAGCTATGTCCTGGTGGGGAGAGCTGTACAAACCAAGCTGCAGAGCCAACAAAAAACACCTTTTTGGCACAGAGAGGAGTGTCAAACTGATTCACATTATCACAGTAGGTTGTGGCCTGAGAATCATCTTATTAAGCAAAGCTGTCAAAGCACAAGCGTGTTTCTTAGGAAAACCAATTGCCTAGATTTGGGTGATATAATGCAGTATGTATTAGTCCCAGGGGGGAGGTCTCTCAAGAACTTCACAGGCAGGTAGGTGGCTGGGGAGCCCAACAGGTTTGCTGGCAGCTCCCTGGCAAGATTTTTTTGCAATCCGTAGTCCTGTTCAAAACACCTGAACTTTCCTAAATAGGTGCTTTCCGTGGGGAAAATGTTCTCCTGGAAGTTCTGAGTTATTTATCCATTGTTACTTAACTAAAATAATTGCTTCTAATAAGGGGCAGCCAAAACCCCAGATGTGAGTCAGCACTCACTCAGGAGCAAGCAAATAACTTTAAATGTTCTGCACTACTAATTGGTGCTTCCCAGCTGAAATACTTAGTCTGAATGAGAAGAAAACAACCATAACATAATAGAAGATGACAATATCTCTGGGTATTTCTAGGAGTTGCTATTTAAAATTCAGTTCTATTCTAGAAAGCCATATTTCATGGTGTTGTCTTTTACCTTGAAGAATTCTAGCTGTGGATGGGAGCTGAATGTGTTGAACTGGGACAGAAATGCCTGATATGACTAGTTAATTAGCAGTGTAACTCTGTCTTAAGAATCAATTAGATGTTGGCTCTAGACTGGTGATAAGAGTTTAACATTCAGTATATAAGCATGCCTGAATCTCAAGCAACTGATACTCTTGAAATTGTAGTAGATTCCTCTAGTGCACTGCCTTACAACTACTTTTCTAGGAGGCATCTTAGTTCGTGCATTAGCTCTGATTTTAAATCTGGTCTGTGATTAAAATTAAACATTTATGCTTATTTTGTTGAACTGGAAATTAGTAAATAATATTGTCACCTTAGGTATCCAGTGTTACATTCAGAAACATTTATAAACACACTTATTTTTAAAATGAAAAATCAAAACATTTCTTAATGTAATCATTTTCAGCTGAACCTAGTCAATCAACCATGCTCCTGTCTGCAAATAGTTAAGTTGTACCCAAACCTGCATTTTTGCCAAAACAATTACTAAACTGTAAAATCTTATCTTATGTGGTATGAGGTAATTCTGCTTCCACTCTTTGAAAGAAACCAGCATCCCAGTGTAAATGTGAAACAGGCTGTGGGATGTTATTCTGTCTACTTTTGTAGAAGAAACCTTTTCCCTGTTAGTAAAAAATCATTTTTTCAGAGCTATGTGGTTTGATAAAACCAAAATTACATACCTTTGACTTTCATTTGTTCAATGTATAATTAAATAGAAATTAGTGGATGCATAAAGCATATTGATGAAATTAGGGTTTCCAAACAAGGTTTTGAAGAACACAAATGCCCAGAAAAGTTGCCTGACAGAGCTGTGTGGAACATGTATGAGTCACAGCAAGACCAGGGTAGAAAAATCAGCTTCTGTCAGAGAAGAGCAACCTATTACACTGAGAAGAAAAGAATCACAGAATCTTATGGATTGGAAGGGACTTCAAAAGATCATCTAGTCCAACTTCCCAGCTAGAGCAGGACCACCTAAATCAGGTCACACAGGAACACGTCCAGGCAGGTTTTGAATTCTCCAGAGAAGGAGACTCCACAACCTNCTAACACTTGTCTGTGTTGAACTACATTAAATTTCTCCCTGCCCAGCTTTCCAGCCTGTCCAGGTCACGCTGGATGACAGCACAGCCTTCTGGTGTGTCAGCCACTCCTCCTAGTTTTGTATCGTCAGCATAGTGCTATTGAGACTTGACTCATTGCATGCACCAGGCAGCCTCACAGGATCACAGGTAAAAATGAGGGTGCCTCTAGAAAGTGGAAAGGTGAGAGGCAAAGCCTGACCTTTGGTCATCCTATTAGGAGAGTGGGGGAAAAACTAACTCCTGGTGGTTTTAGTGACAGAAAAGTTCTTTATCCCTGTGCAGGTTCTACAAAATGGTGATTGCTGAATTGATGGGAGGTTCTTAACAAAAATTGTTTATTTTTGGAACTGGTAGGACTAAAGACAATTAGGAAAGCAGAGAAGGATACATTCTTGAAGTTTTCAGTATGGTTCAAGTAGTTTCAAGATGGTGGGACTTTCTGAAGTGGCAAACCTGGATTAAATGCATTGTGTGCAAATCTTGTTCTGTTTTGAAATCTCTCTTCAAAGGCTCAAATTTGGCAAGTGGATCCATTGCAGAAAACCTAGACCTGGTGCTGTGGCATCAGGGTTGGGAGTAACAGGGGTGTTTTAATAGGATTATCTTTAACCCCCATCATTTCACCCATCTGATCTGTCAGGCAACTCTATACATCTGATGGACAGAAATAGGCAGGTGAACAGGAATGTGTGATCTCCTGGTAGGAAAATGCGGGAGAGGCATTGGCTTAGGGTGCAGGAGAAGGGAGCATATGAGCATCAGGAGAGGCAGCTGAGCAAGGTGGAGCAAACGGCAAGGAGGGCACTGCAGGACATTGCTAGCCTTGATGGAGAGCAGTGGGTTTGTTGCCAGTGGAAAACTTGGACTCTGCTCCTTTTCTGCTTATTTTCAGGCAGCTCAGCTTGCTTTGATCTCTCGAGCTGAAAGGCAGACATAGGAAGGAAGAGCTTTCACACGATAAGAGCAGAAGTCTGTGCTGTACATTCCCTCATGGATCAAAACAGGAAGTGTTTGCTGTCAGCACCTCCTTCTCCATCTGCATCACTGCTCTTCTCTGCCCAGTGCTTCAAAGGTGTATTCTTGCTTGATCTGTTCCCTCCAGGTTGTCAGGAATCTAAACCAAACTCATTATCTCACAATTTTTGTGATTGCAAGGGGATTTACACACAGATTGAATAACTACAAAATAGAGGGGAGAGGATTAGTGTAAAGAATAATCCTGTCTGGCTTTAATTTTTCCTCGTTTGACCCCTGAGTCACCTCTTTTTCTCAGTGGGTCAGTACCAAAACTTACTCTTGAGCTTGGTTTGGCCAACTCAGCTTGAACCCTCAGCATTTTACCTCTTCAAAATAACACATAGTTAATGCCTGTGTGATTATAGGAAGAACTGTACTCTGGAAGGGGCTGCAGGAACACTGAGCAGGGGGGGTCACCTCTTTTCTCAGACAGCCTATTGTGGGGCACTACTAGTGCCTGCTGCTGCGCTCCCCAAAACTGCTGAGGATGCACCGCATCCCACTGTCCAGGTCACTGGCATCAACAGCATCAGCTCCAGTAGCCAACAAATTTTAAAAGGCTGTATCAAAGTTTGATAGCTTTTCTGCAAGGTATTTTTAAAGACTCTCACTTGTCATTCTCAGACACTTCCATTAAAAGTTTGAGACAGTAACATCTCTCCGTGTTGGCTGCTTTTCTATCTGCAGTACCTAGCATTACTAAACTAGGGATAAAATTATTATTATTATTGCTATCAGAGTACAGCCTAGACACAACAAGGGGATGTGGGGCCATAGAAGGAAATGCAGAATTACTGAGACTTGCTGATGATTGCTGCTGGTGATGTTCAGCTGTATAATGAAAGACAGCATGTGAAAAGGTATTTTGAACAAAAAGCAAAGTAGGTATAATGACACCAAATCAAGACAAAACAAGAAAAAGGTCTGTATTGTTTATAGAGTGTTATGAGCAAGCTTTTGCTTAACAAAACACCAGATATTTAAAAACATTGCATTTGACTTCAGATAGCTGGAAACGATAGGGCAAATTTTTCAGGAGTGTTTGAGGTAGAGAGCCTGGACATGGTGATATTAAAGACCTTCAGGCTCTTTGTACTTCTGTACCAACTTCTGTTATACCAGCTTTTCTTGGGTCATTCCTATCCACAGCTGGAGCCTCTGGAGGCAAGAAATATTCCTTGTACCACCACCCCTGGGACAGCAGCACAGGCTTCAGCTCAGCAAACCACATGCCTGACTTGAAGTTTACATTTCTGACCTGTGGGGCACAGGAGCACTAGCTGGGAAGTGCCTCAGCCCCGAGCTTGCCTTAGTCCTGTTATCAGCAGCATGAGTCTTGGCCGTGCAAGGGGAAAATCCCACATCTCTGTATTGCAGTGAGAGGAAACTGAGCAAAGGAAACCTTCTCCTGAGTGGGTTGTGAGGAGCTGCAGGGAGACTCTCCTGCTCCTTGCTCTCCATCCTGGTGCAATCAACCATCTCACAGCTTCAGGGTAACACTGTGGTGCCATGAAAACATGAATGACTACTTGTTGCTTATCCCACCGACATATTTTTAAGCCTCAGCCACAGTCAGTGCTCCATACTGTCTGGTGCTTAATCTGCTTTGTTTGCGCTTTCACAAACAGATAACGAAGGCCCTCTCCCCGCAAAAAGAGACAGTGCTTCAATCTCTTCCACTGAGCAGTTACATTTTGGCTTTGATTCCTTTTCCTACTTTAGTCACTCTTGTTTTTCTATTTTTTTTAGTTTGACTTGTATGTTGGACTGTGTACAGTCTTCTCCAGATACATCTTTCCACCCCTCTTCTGTCACCATTCTGGACTGTGCTGTTGATACAAAGCCATATAAATTGTCTCGCTGACCAAAATACATCTTTCCAGCTTTTGTTAAAGCATGATGACCCAGTGAGTTTTTCTGAGCTTTACAAATATGATAAAGCTATTTTTCATAGCATGTTCAGCATGCCATTTCCACATGACCACATGGATTTTCTGTTTCATCATGCAACTAAACAAGAATATTTTAAGTACCTCCAATGTAAAGCGAGCATTTCTGGAAGGTTGAAATAGGATCATACCAATTGCTTGAAGAGAGAAATGTTTGGGCAGTGATTAGGACTATTCTTAGTGCTAGCTCTTATTAAAGCTCACAGTCAGTCAGGTAGAGCTGGGTAAACCCAAGGAACAACACAGCAGATAACACAGAAATCAGTGACCCTTGTCAGTGTTTCCAGCAGCATTGCTGTTTTCCTTACTTCATCACAAAACAGGGCTGAGTGGCAGCTTTTGTTAAATTATTTCCTGGCAGCATGCAGGATAAGCTTATTTGGAAATAAACATATTTTTCTAATCCTTGGCTAAGAAAACTTGACATCTATCCCTACGCATGACATGATTGCTCCAGCAGGCTTTCCTACAAGTATTGCAGCCAGACCTGTTACTGTGCACAGTGTTCTACATATACTGTGATGGTGGTGGTCTGTTTCTGCTTTTCTTTCCTTTTTATTTTTCCCTTGGTATTTTTAACTTGCTCTAGTATATGTCTTGCCTACCTATAAAGAAGAGTACTAAACTGATGCGTGGAGAGAATGGGCTATATATAAATGTTTTAACATCTGTTTTATTCAGGTCTTTCCTTTCTAATCCCTAGGGAAATCCTCTGTGTGAAGACACCTTCCTGTACCTGAGAGAAGGCTATTTTCTGGCACTCAGCAGGAAGCGCCAGGCAACCTGAACAAAATTCTGCCTCACTGACTTGACTAAAGCTTTAATTTTTACAAACATGACATCAGAAATTGGATTCTACAAGTTTTACTCACACATGTAAGATATTGTTATGTGGATGAAATGAAGATTCAGTTTTCCTTCCCCACTGGGAGCTGGACTAAAATACCAAACCCAATAGAAAGCTAGCTATAAAAGTAGAGAAAATGCTTCCTTTTGCAATAACCTGTTCTCACAGCTTTTAATGCATAAACCTGTAACACAAAGCCTACTAGGGATGTCTTAATCTTTTCTTTAAATAAGTTTGTAGAACAGACTTTTTATTCTATCATTACATTCCTGATGGACTATTTCATTATCTTATGTTGCTGTTGCTTTGTCCTTTATGGTTTGATAAGAAATACATTTACTATCTGACTGCATAAGAAATAGATTTACAAGATGGAAGTAAATATGGCCATTCATAAGCAGCATGAAAAAAGGCAATCTACAGCAAGCTTTTGCACAGGGTAAGAGGCAGAAAGCTCATGAGTCATTACCTCTCTGGCACTTGCTGAACAACATGCTTATGAATAACCCATTGACTTTAGCTGTTATTGTTTTGGTGCAGAATTGGTCAGACTGTCCATCCTGACTATGAGAACTGTTTAAAAAGAGGTATTCTGGAATCCCACCCCTCTGGCCTAGTTTTGAGGTAAGGTTTATAGAAAGGAATGGCCTAGCTACTGTGTGATTGGTGGGTTTGGACAGGTCAGCAGTAAAGTGAGAAGGCTGTCAGAGGTAGGCTTGAAGATGACAATGTGAGTTTTTCTGCATGCTGGAACTGTGTGTATATTCCATATATATATATATACAGACCCTCTCTTCTGCATGCTCAGTGTTTTAAAGGTCTTGCATTACCAAAGCACTCTATAAGGTCTCTATAATGGGAAATCAGTAACAGTTAGAGTCAGGCACATGTAGCAGGCTTATGTTGAATAGCTCTATGTCACATGGTCCAGCCAGTGGTTCTGCATGTATGGGTCAGTTTATTATGTCTGACTATGGGCTACTTCATGCCTCATTGTTCCCTCTGTATGCAATGGCTATTTCCTCAACATAGCATCCCAGGCTGTCATATATTCTGAAAGCCCTTATATTTCTATGAAAAAATGGGAAAATCTATTCTGTCATGGATGATATAGAATTTAAGAATAAACTACAGGAAACCCCAGATTGGCAATTGCCATCAAAATGAACATTCTGAAGCAGAGGCCTGCAGCTCAGAGTCCCATTCCTCAAGGTGGGAATATGACTTGCATTATAGCTACTTGTGGTGTCAGGGAATTGGAACAAAAATGTGACAAGTAAGCATATGATGTATGCAGAATTTATTTTTTCTTGATTTTTTTTTGCTGAAAAAATAAATATAAAGCATGAAAATGTATGCATTACCATTTAACAGAAGCACAGAACTTGCAGTGTAAGTGTGTGTGAGAGAGGGAATCAGGTTTTTTTGCTGGACTTGTTAGTGAGCCATTTTACGATTTTTTAATATAAGTTAGACATACGAGACTTGTGCTAAGGTAGCTCCTCTGAAGCTACTGTGGACTGTGGTGCTGCCAGTAGCCCAGAGCTTTTACTGTCTCCCTGATTAAGGAGATCTCCTTTTTCAGTTCCCTGAAGGAGACCTTTACAGCCTCTGATGTAGAGGTGCTAAAATTTCTATGGCAGTATATTGCTCCTCTTTGCAGATAGCTGTGCCTGGTAATGTGCTTGTCAGGTTGTCCCCTGTTCTGGGTTTCACCTATCGATTTTTTTGCCTGCTGTGTTTGAGGGACTCCACTGTATTTCTCACTCCCCAAAGCAAGTGCAGACTTTACAAGTGCAATACACAAGTGGTTTTTTCACAGCTTGGTCTCTCTCTGCACAAATAGCTCTTTCCCCAGGAAGGATGGGCAGGACCTGCTGCAGCAGTGGTGGCAGCGTGTCCTGGCCATGTGCTGTAGACTGACACACAGCACGAGGAGAGATGTGCGCCTCTAGAGGTCACTGCCACACCAGGGCTGGTGGCAAGAGGGACAGGGCAGGATGTACACGACAAGCTCTGCGTAAATACAACAGAGAAGAGCAGATTTTGTGCGTGAGATGAACTGCAAAGACGTGAATGAAATGAGAGGCAATGGCTTGTCCACAGGAGACACCTGAGGCCCACAGAGACACTGTGCTGCCTTGTGGCTGATAGCTTAGGCTGCAGACAAGCATAGTGCTATGGAATGGAGGTTTAATTCATCTGGCAGCACAAAACTGTCATGGAAGGTGCTGCAACCATAGCATCTGGGCATGGGGATGATGTGCTAAGGATTGGACAGAGGCAGGAAGAGCCTCCACAGTGACTTGTTGGTACCTTTGCAAAGGTTGTGAGGTTTTCTGTGTAGCCATTTTTCCAGACTCACCTTCCATGAGGTGGAGTGCAATGTAAGCAACGTTTGGCTTTCCAAAATCACAAACACTTCAAAAGAAGGAATAATAAATTTATTTGTAGAGCACCTTCTTATGCCATCCTATAAGAAGCTCCAAAGGGCCTGGAGAAGCTAATAACCTGCTGATGCCCGTCAAGATTTGCCCCATCTATATGAAACCACCCCATATTGGTATTAACAGAGGAAAATGAGGAAGAGTGTAGTCAGGCAAGGAACTTTGCCCAGGGATGGAGAAGGATGCTGTGGCAAAAAGGTGTTTGGGCTGGATAGGATCTGAGATCCCTAACGCCTGCCTAGAATGACCACATGCCTAGCTTGGACACCTGGAACATGCTGCAATAACTGCAGGTCTCCTTGGAAAAGAAAAGCTGTTGGAGTCATAGGGATGTCAGCCAAGGCATGCCTAGTAATAATGCATAAGGACAATTCCCTTTGTAGTTTATCGCTGTATGGTTTAAACAAATTTTATCTTCTAATGTGTTTCCCCTTGAAGTCACCAAGTTGGAAGAGAAATAAAGTTCCGCAGTTCACAACTCCAAATGTGTAAATGTTATTGGAAAGCCGAGATGTGGTGGGGGATAATTCTGGTGGTGTCCGTCTCTGCTGACCTGGGTGTAGCTGCCCGCTTTTCTCAGCATTGTTCTCCCTGCATTTCGAGCTGGAGGAGAGGAACTCCCACCCTGTGGCTCCCTCTGCCCATGGCCTTACTCCCTGCCCCTCCTTCCTCACCCACCCAATGCATGAGGCTGGCTGCCTTCAGTCAGAAAATCTGCTGGGCTTTGCACAAACATCGTCTAATGTAAATATCAGAGCACTATAGAAAACCTCTCTGTTGGTGCCGAGTCTCTGAGCTGTGCTTTCAAAGTGCTGACTGTGTTGTTTCTTATCATGTTAGTTTCAGCAATTAAGTTTCTTTCGATCACTTGGGTGTGTGCTTATTTTTTTCAACTATACTTGAATATGAATGTAGTGACCAAATACACTGAAGATTTTTAATTTAAAGGAAATGATAGGTAATTTGTTTATAAATTGACCAGACATTATCAGGTTTCTCCATACAAGGGAATAGCTTAAAATCACAGTTTTATAGAGGAGAATAGTAGTTAGGAATATTACTTTAAAACAGTCAATTTCTGTGTAAGAACATGTGAAAATTGGCATAAAGATTTTGAACACAATATGTTAAACTCTGATGTAATATGCTGTTTCACATAAATACCTGTATGAGTGATTAAGTTTCTTTGTCCATATAGGTACAGTACATGAGTGCTGGTGTGTCTGAATCTGTAGCTAATTAGGTATATGTCAGTTCTACACCTTGTTTCTAATTACTAATGCTCCTGACAGCCCCATGCTTCCACCAGTCTCTGCTATTTAGTCCCAAAGAACACAGAGGATTTTTTCACTCATTAACAGACAGATGCTCAATGGGACTCACTCCCTGAGCTTTTGTGTCCTAGGCCTTTCTTTATTGCTCTCTACACAACTGCATGTCGCAGAATGTGGCTGCACTATGGAGCATTCCAGTCCATATGGCATTAGACCCATTCTCAGTGAAACATAAGGAAACTGAAACTGTAAACAAAATTTGAGCTTTTGTTTTAGTGTGAAGTTTAGTACTTGCTATTAACAATCCACATTTTACAAACTCTCAGTAGATTAGAACACATCCCCTTGCCTGCAGTAGTCGGGAATGTCTGTGGTCTGTTTTGTGGAGCAATGTTACATTTCGGGGATTAGCCTTCACGAGTCACAAGACTTTTTTTTTTTTTTTTGCCNCGACTATTCAAAAAAAAAAAGCCTCTCATTTTAGGGAGTGAGATGACAACCTTCTTGCAGCATACGTGTAGGCTGCATTTTTAACACAGCATGTGAAAGAAGTGTTGCTGTAAATTTTTTGAAGACGACATGACCAGAATTCTTAGCTTGTCATACTGTCAGTGGTAATGCAAAGACAGCACTGCATTTGCTGGTACCTACCTCAGTTGGAGCTCTTGGATACATTTGCTTGGCAATGTTTTTGATATGTAGATTAGTATTTTTCTTAGACATAGTTCAGACTCACATAATTAAAAAACTAGGGGTTATTAAAATACAGTACTTCCAGTGCTCCTCCTTGTAGAGCTTTTGGGTGAAGCTGTGCAGGTGTAACTATGGCTGTTTCATAATTTCTGAGGTTCAACCCAGACATAGGGTTCCACTCAGGTGCTGCTCACTGCAAAAGGAGGTTTCTATCGTGCAAAACTCGGGGTTTCCTTTGCTGAGCATCTCCCTCACAAGCATGTCATTTGTAGCTACTAAGAGATTTCTCATTCTGTCCTCAGAAAATTGCCTCTCTTACTTTTGGTAGATACACAAATTGCAAAATATGATTTGATAGCTTACTTGATGGTGGCAGCTCTCAAGTGTTCTGTTACATGATGGTAAATGAAACTTAAGACCAGAAGGACTTATATATTAATGAGTTCAAGGTCCAGCCAGCCCAGTGTCCTGTTGCAAGCAGTAGCCTGCAGTAAGCGCTTAAAGAGGAGGATGAGGAACAGGAGATGTAGCAAGTTATTATCCTCACCTCCAGTAATTGATGGTTTAAGAATTTCCTGTGCTAAAGTTTGCATCCGGACCATTGTGTCTAATAGCCACCAGTGGGTTTATCCTCCACAGATCCTCCATCCCCCTCCTTTTTTTCCAATTCCTTTTATGCTGTGGCCTCCACAATTTCCTGTAGTAATGAATACCACACTTCAATTAAGAAGCTATGTGGAAAAAGCATTTCCCTTCATTTAAGGAATGATCATTTCTTTGGGTACCTCCTTATTTTTGTATTTTAAGAAGACGTGAAAAATAATTTTTTACAAATGTTTTTCATTACATTTATCATTTTGTAGTCTTCTACCATACTGTCTTCCTGGTTTGTATAGTATTTGATTTTCATTTACATCTCTTCTTGAGCTTTGCCAAGTAGTCCTCTTGAAGAAACCAAGCCTAACTTGATTTAATCAGAATGACAAACTAGAAAGGTCAAATGAAAAAATGAATTTATTTAGTCTTTCCTTTTATAGAAACTCTTCTAAAACCTGCCATAACCTTGGACTCCTCCATTTGTACCTTTTTAAGTTCTACATATACCATGAAGTGGGTTGATATGAACTACCTGCAGCCCAGAAAATACATCTGCGTCATCGCTTTGCATAAAAGTGTAATTACATTATCTGCTTTGACTTATACTGGCTAATAAAATGTTTTTTATTTGTTTTGTTTGATTAGCTTTGAGCTCTAATGTTTTTAGTGTACTAGCTTTCCTACATGCTTTTGGCTAACACAGTCTATCATTATGCATATCTACTTAAGGTTATTTTTTTAACTCATATATACTATTTTGCACTCACTAGAATTTAACCTGCTACTTTCTTCAGGTCACTCTGCTGTTCTCTGCTTTGATGTTCTTCAACGCACCTCCACAGGCAGTTTTTGACTACATAGGCCTGCCTCAAAGCTGTTTGATTTTTTTGAACAATTCAGATCAGAAATGCTGTAAACCAGCCTCTTTACTGGCATGGTATGTGGACAGTCGTAACAAGTATGATTTAAACTATCACTCTTCACCTTTTTGATACAGAATATTAATTCAGATCTATATTTATATGAAGACTGTAAAATCTGTGTTTGAACAGAGCACTCATCAGAAACTTGTCTGCACTATTCAACCAGGTCTTAATACCAGCTACTGCTTGAGTGAGGCAGAAAAGTGATCTGAATGCAGCTTTTCTTTTATCAGCAATCTGAGTGCAGATAGGGAATTCCTCTATTGGAAAGGCAAAAATCTTGAAATCTTGAACCTTTTCAGTGGAGAGAACAAGCATCCAGCTCTGCCTAGCTCTGGCTATGAGAAGCTGAAGATTTGATGGTAAGAAGGATGTTCTTACTTGTCCTTCTGAATTCTGTAAACCTTCTTAGTGCTTTTCACATTCTACCACCCTGTTTTGCTTCCAAGTATTTGTATTAAAGGTCACTGTACCTCATTTTAGCTGCTCTTTTTGATTATTTTTCATAACACAATCTGTTTTTTTCTGCAGGCAGTGTATCCAAACAGGTGCCTTTCCCTTGCCACTACCTCTCCAGAACAGTGGACCATGGCTTGCTATTACAGGAAGATCTTAAATGAAAAAAAGCAAAAGTAGAAATGAAGTCTTTTAATACTTATCTGGACCCTCAAACACCTTCCGTTTATATTGCTGTACAAATACGTGCATATGCTGTACAAAAACATATGCTCTCCTAAAAAGAAAATTGTCTTATGATCTGTGTATTAGCTTCCCCAGCAGAGATGTCACACGCTTCTGCTTTTCCTAAAGCTCTTTTTGTAGGCACCCTTCATGTGAAAAGAGTTGTTTTCCACAGCTGGTTTAGACTGTGCTTCATGAGAAGCTGATGTACGTACATCTACCCAGCCAAATAGGAGGAGCTGTAATATAGCATGATGACTATGGCTTTTTTATTTGTTTGTTTGTAAGTAGCTTTTACAACCCATGATTATGGTTGTGGTTGACTTTTGGCAGTATGGGTTTTAATTTACTTCCCTTTATACATGTGGATGAGAGGGTATGGCAGGCATGTCCTTTTCTATGAAACTTTACCATATGCTGGAATGTGAAGAAGAAGTAATTTTGTCAATATTAATGCACCTACCTTTCCTCTCCAGAGGCTTACATGCCTAATACATTGTTTAATCCAGAAAGAGAAAAGCACTGGCTTCTCTCTTTTTAAGACAAGCATATAAGAGAAGTGATTCTGAACTGTCAGTCATGCTGAGACGGAATGTGCTGTTACAAGTTACTATATTTTAGCATTAAAAACAATATAGAAAGTACAGCAGCCTGACTGCAGATGTATTTCAAGATCTTTTTCCTTTTCAGTGAACAATATTTACTTTGCTTAAATTTAGCAGAGTTTTAGAGATCATTATATTTAAAGTAATCACTAACAGTTTAACTCTTGTACCAACATTGCTTTCAGATTAAAAAAAGAAGCTTTATCTTTTTTACCATGGGAGATGATAAGTGAGTTCACTTATATATAAAAATGGAGGTTCAAAGTCCTTCAGATATTTTTCTGTTTGCATGCATATGTTAAATACTGAGGACATAAAGGTCTACAAGCTAAAGAAAACAAAATCAGACAAGCAATGTACTGAAAAGTTCAGAACACAGCTCTCTTTTTCAGGGAATGATTAAAATTACTTAGTGAGAGCATGACAGTATTTTTATGACTAATGTAGATTGGCTATATTGGTGGACATCACTGAGAAATGAGATTTTTGCAAAAGAGATTTTAATGAAGACAGAGTGCTAGACACTGCATGACTTCCAGCTAGGCAAGTTTTCTAGCTGGCCTGTCCAGTATGTGCATAATTTGCTTCCAGTTACTACCCACTAGAGAAACCTGTTGTTCACTCCTTCTATGATGCGTATCAGCTCTCCTGGAAATACCAGTTGCTAAGAATAACAAGAGAAAATAGAGCCAAAGGGCTTAATGTGTTAATTATTTGCAAAATGCTCCTGATGCCAATTTCCTTACTTTCTCTGTGATTTTGGGGCCTTTTGTTAAATCTACGGAAATTCTCCTTGTTTCCATAAGATTTAGGTACTTTATCTGAATTGTAACTCCTCTGTGGTTGCAGTGCGTGGGTAGCAGAATACTGAAATGCCTTTCAAATAATCTTCCAAGAATCGTATTTACAGGATAACGCAGTAGACGCAATTTTGGAATTACACTTCCAGCACAGCCATCATGTGGGAAATCTCTGGCTAGAAATATATTTATGGGAAAGGCCTAGAGATAGCCCCCTGGTACTGCTGTTGCTTCACATCTCCTTTTTGCTAGCTATGGGTGTGCTGAAGAAAAAGATGACATGTGAAGGAAAGAAATGTGGAAAGAAATAATTTCTAGCAATGGCAACAGGGGCTCTGTCAGCTTCTGAGGAAGCCTCACTTATTTTGTGTAATAAGAAGAGAGTATAGTAAGATGACGGCAAGGTGGCAAGTGAAAGGATTTGTTTTGTTTTGGGGGGTTTTTTTGGTTTTAAATTGGTTTTAGAATCATAGAATATATTGGGTTGGAAGGGATCTTTAAAGGTCATCTAGTGCAACCCCCCTACAATAAGCAGGGAAATCTCTAACTACATTAGATTGCTCAGAGTCCTGTCAAGCCTGACCTTGAATGTATCCAAGGATGGGGCCTCCATCATCTCTCTGGGCAACCTGTTCCAGTGATCCACCACCATACTAGCTTATATCTGAAAAAGTGGATTTGTGTGACATCTTGTCCCCTTTATAGCTTCTCTCAAATCCGAAAATTTCTGCCTTCTAACACTTTGTAAATGGTAGTTGGGGTCTCTGAATGTGACAATATAATAGTGTTATCGATGAGAACTCTGCAGAGTCCCAACTTTTACCAGCCAGTTTTGCTCAACATAAGAAAACAGAAATTGCTCTCAGGCTTATTGCTGCAATTTATTCAAACCAGACCAGGCTCTCAGTGTCACTGGCCAGTGCCAGAGGCTCTGAAAACATGAAAGAAACTGGTCCCATTGAAACATGTGAGATAACTTGTCTTCTGCCAACAGTTAAATGTGAAATCATAACCTTTTACATAAGATATAAAAGTAATTGTGTTTTTTTAAACAGTGGTTCTAGGCTTTTAGTGTTTAGGTTGCTAAGTAAAGCCTCTGCAAGTTAGGAATATGGCAAGCCAGTGCTTGTACTTCCACCCCTTACTTTTCAGTACATGCAAGTACAACAGGACCTGTAACAGAACAACCACAGGAGTTACACCTAGAGGATGTAAAAGTAATGGCACAGAGAATTAAAACTGCAATCCAAGGCCATGACCTGTAATGCATTTGTTTGAAACATGGCTCATTTTAGGGTAACCTCATGTCATATACGTGATATTAGCAAAGTGACTTCAGGCTCTTGGAAGTCATTAACTTCAACATCAGGTTGGTTTTGCTATTGTTACTGTTGCTTGTACAAGCCTCACTTTCTGCTACTTGCTTTTAAACCTTAGTATTTTAAAGAAATCTTTTACAGAATCACGGAAAGGAAGAGGTTGGAAGGAACCTCTGTGGATCATTTAGTCCAACCCTCCTGCTAAAGTAGGTTTGCAAAGATCAGGTTGCACAGGAATGTGTCTAGGTGGGTTTTGAAAGTCTCCAGAGAAAGACACACCACAACCTCTCTGAACATCCTATTCTAGTGCTCTGTCCCCTGCAAGTAAAGATGTTTTTCCTTATG
>VYZX01025732.1:2416-19191 GCA_013401335.1 Brachypteracias leptosomus
GATGTGGATGTATCAGCTAAGTGCCTAAAGGCAGATGGGATGAATTTGAGCCCTTTGTCCCCATTACAAAGTCTCAATCTACCTTGATCTGATGAATTTCTCTAATTTCAGCACTGTGTTCCCACACACGTAATGTACCTATCTCAATCTTCACTTAATGTTCTCTCTCTCTCTTTCACACTTCTGTCTCTGCAATTTCTCTCATTTCAGAATATTCCCCAGTTGCCCTGTGCTCAGTTTAGCTTCACCACTGCCTCTTTCTTCCCTGAACTATTAGTTTCACCTCTTCCTGCCCTAGCCTTCCCGCTAGGACCATTTTGTCTCTGTTCCCTTGGATGTATTTTTTTATCCACCTGGGATAAAGCATATTCTTCACGTGTTTTTAAAGCCCTGTACAAACCATATATTTTCATAATTATCACATTGCAATTTCAAATAATACTGTGCGTAATTCTCCTATTGTGCTATTCAGTTTACCCAAGTTTCTTATTTTTATTTAGCTAATGTTGTAGAGCAGTGTTTTGGTCAGAAAGCTTTGTACTATAATTGAGTAACAAATTATTATTTTCTTCTTTTGTGTTCAGTGAACTGGTTTTGCAGATCTTTCAGCTCAATTCATTATGATCAAATGGAGAAGCATTTGTTTCAATAAGATTTTAATCTCTAGAACTATCTTTTGCATCAGTGACTTTTCATTGTTAATTGCTTTCTTGTCCCCCATTAAGGTGTTCTTGCAGCTGCTTCATCCAAACTAAGCTCCTTGTCTACAGACAGTTTAAAAAGAGTCTTCTCTACCTTTTGGGTAATATGACCATTGTTGCCTTCTTAATCCAGCAGTATGCTTTTTTCTGTATTTTCCTCCGTTGATGCTGACAAACACTACAGAATCACCTCTGAAAGGAATTTTAGATATGTCCTGAATTCTCCCCAGATACATCAAAATAGAAAAAATATTATTTCATAGCACTGATTAAGAACACCACGGTACCTAGTCTGCACTGGATGTTTGTGAGTGAATTATTATTAATATTAATGGTTTAAAAGGATATGCACAGAATTAAGCACGTCTTTAATGTGTCATAGTCATCCTACTGAGAATTATTTCTATTATAACTTCTTCCAAACCTGTTGCTACTTCAGACTCCATAAATGGCATAGTAAGCAAAGACTTCAACCAACCATTTTAAATATGCCCTCAATTTTACATGTTGAAATAAGAAAATCAGGGATGAGTTCAAGTATTTCTCTCCCTTTTCAAAAATCAATTGGTTGTGAATTTATTATTTTAACACTGCTGACAGAGACCATACAGAAGGAATTCAGTAATGAAAAGCATTTGGGGGTTTTGACAGGTCTTGGCTGAAATGAAGTCCTTTGAGACCAGCATTTGGAGGCAGAGGTGAAAGTAGAAATTGGTTTACCTGAAGATCTCTGTATATGGAGTCTAAATTTTCAAGGGAGGCTGCCTGCCAATGTCAGGGCTTATCTTTTGACACATCCAAGCTGAAATCTATCAAAATCTGGAAACTTCTTGACTTTTCATTGTAACTTCTATATGTGTGATTTTTCCACACAAAACATGGTTTGCACAGGTCCTAAAAAGTTTCCCGGAAATTTTATACTTCTTACCATCTGTTGAAAACTATAAATCTTTTTATTTTATCTCTATATTCTGTACTTTAAGCATACTTCTAAATAACACTCATTCATTCATCCTGATATTAAAATTAACTATACCAAGTCAGTGATTTTTGCAGCTATTCATTTATTAATTTCCACAATAATTTAGTTGAGTTGTCTTAAAAAAAAAAAAGTTAATTAATGTAGTCTTTTTGTTCCGTAGATCTATGAAGCATTTATATTGACAATTTTAAATGTAAACCAGTATTTTTCACTTGTGTTATGACTGAAAGGCCAATGTAGACAGGCAGAAGTGAGGTAGATTGTGTTCTTTGTTGTAGATCATTAATGTAGCTCTTTACAAAGGTCTACTCAGTAGTGGCTGTGTAACAGAATATGTCAGAAATAGAATTTGAAGCCTCTGAATTACACAGTGTAACTGAGAGCTGATAGTGATTTGCAGAACTTGTATTGCTTAGTAGGTTATTGCATAGAAAAAAATCTAGCTGAATTTTCATGCTCAGCCTGACTTTAAAAGAGTGTAGGTTAAAGGAGGTCTGTGAATATGTTTCTTTTAACATGAAAATTGAAGCAGAGTGAAAAGTTGTTTCAGATTGTAAGCTCTCTGATGCAGTGCTCACATCTTACACCCAACACAGTGGGAGCTGTGTCCCTGACTGGGGCTGGTCGAGGTTACAGGAAGGTGTGTGAGTAGCAGTAACAGCAATTGCACTGAAAAAGAAAATGAAAGCCCGTCATGCTATTTTGAAGAGCCTTTCTATCCATGCATACTGTAATATGGAACATACACAGAATACATTTCTGTGTAATTTTAAATATTATTCTTAAGTGCATCTGACCTAGGAATTGAAATCTGTGTAATAAAATTGACTGTGTTCTAGGAATTTTTCCCCAGCACTCAGAGCATGCACAGAATAATACTATTATAAAATAATCCAGTCTTGGGGTCATGTTTATATATCTCTGGAAATCAGATTACTAGTTATATATTTATTTACATATCCAGTATTTACTGTCTAAAAAAATTCAGCCATGTGTACTTAGGGCACCGAAGGCAGAGCCAAGCCCTGGAGCTCTCAGAGCTGAGTCACTTTAGATGGCAGAGTGACGCACCATGTTCATCCTGACTTGTGCAAACCAGAAGATGTTGCTTGTGTTTCAAAATATTGGCAACAAAGTATGTTAACTCTCATGTGGTCACTGGAATGCTGTGTGCCAGCTTTTGAAAACATAAAAAGTAAGAAAAATATGAAAGAGAGAACCCCTAAGCATCTATCAGATGTTGCAACTGCTAGAGTGTTCAGCAGGAGTTGAAGATGGATAAAAAGTAAAAGATAGAATCCATAGCAAGGAGTAGCAGATGAGCTGCATTCAAGACAAATGGATTCATGAAAATGCTGTGACATTGATTTTTGATATTAAAAATTCAAATGCAAGTATTTAATATGTCTCATACACATCAGCTCTTTCTGTAATTCTGGGACTGGAGCAGTTTTGCCCTTAGTCATTTGGGGATTGCTTTTCCATCCGCTTTGATCACATTGTGCTTCTGCAATATTCCCACCAGTTATCCTAAGAACTCTGATAACTGAATCTTGTTTCATCTGCCCTAGAAAACAAAATATCATGAAAGAGACTCTCAAATAAAACTGTGGAGGAGGAAAAAAACAAACAACCACCACTCCAAAATGCTTATTAGCACCTTCAATGTAAACATTGGTATTTATGAGGATTTAACCAAACCTCGCAAAAAAACTGTAGCATGAATATATAGAATGCACAGCCAGTATCAAACCTTTTCTTTCCTACACAAAGAAAAGCATTTATCATTCTGGTGGCACAAGGGATGGAAAACAATGCCAATTCACAAATAAAATCTCTCATGATTTAATATTGTTGTTTGGTCCCCTGTGATCCTAGAGTGATAAATATTGTACCTTCTTTTGTCAGTATCAGAAACACTTTCATATATGGAATAAAGGCTCATTCATTATATTCATACTGGGGTTTTTTCCAGATGGCTTTTTCCAAGCCTTTTCAATACACACCATACCAGTGATACTCTGCCAGCTTTCTTGTAATCATTCCAAAGCTCCATGAATACCTGTGATGCTACCAGTTTCATTTCTACTTACGACTATTTTTTGTTATTATTATTTATATTCTTGAGGCTTTCAGAGGTGTCACTGTGGCTTGGGACCTCATTACATGGAGAGGTGTACAAACATGTATCTAATCTAGCCTCCAAACACTGGAATTGTACATGGCATGCAGCTGTCCATGGAGTGTGGTCCTCTGGGAAGCCCACGGGCTAAGTCTCTTTGGTCTGCTACTTTTTTTCCGAAAGGAGGAGGGAAGGGACACTCCAAGGAGGGGACAGCCCTTTCCTCTAAGTACTTTCTGTGCTGTTTGCTCCTGAGAAGTTGCTGTGAGGGGTCAATATCTATGAAATTCGTGCAGGACACAGGAGTCATCCCGGGTGAAATGCCCGTACCTCCATCCTCATCTCACCTAACCAACAACAATTGCCTAATATTGTAATCTGTCAGTAACTATCTTGATTTCAAAGTGTTTCTCCAAAAGTAGTTGTCTTTTGCAAGTAATGAGGACTCTAAATGGACATATTATTTTCACTGGGGCATACAAAAATACTAAGCACATTATGTTCTAAGAAGAGTTGTCCTGGCTTCAGTGTGATACCAAACCATCTCTCACTGAATGATGGCATTAGGAAACATAGCAATTGCACTAAACCTAGGCAAACAAGCTAATCACTATATTAGCATGCATTAGTTAATTTGTGTCTAGGAAGCTCTGTATTTTAATACTATTTTTCCTCTCCGGACACGTCTCTTCATATTTAAACTATTATGGAAAGGTTAGTAAACCTTGATTTTGTAAATGAAAGCTCTAAAGTATGACTTGAAAGAGCTAGTGTTTTGGAAGGAAAAAAAAAGTGAAAATTCAACTTAAGTCAGGCCTTCAATTCTGGGAGCCAAATTTCTCGTTCCAAGCTTTAGATCTCTTAACGGGCATATATGGTTAAATGTTTGTTTCACTAAAAAAATCTTATTGTCTGAACCTAATGCATCTGCTGATATGGGCCAGAAGAGGCACATTTCAGGGAAATAGAAAGACAAAGAGTAGGAAGCAGATGAAAAGACTGCATCATGACTTCATCCTAGATGGAGTGCTCACTTGTCTAAATTACTGAGCAAATGCAGCTTCAACAGAGCACAGCAATGACGTACCTCACCCTAAAGGCTGTTTGTTCCCACAAGCGCCTCCTGGCCCCACTTCCCTCCCCTTGAAATCCATCTCAGTGGACTTAAATCACACTGCCTCAGCCTCTGTGGACCTTCAGCAGCTTCATGCACATCTCACACCGGCACAAAGGATAGCTGCATCCTTGGGGCCATCCCAGTGAGAAACGCATTTCTGTCACTTCTGCAGAATGATTAGTGAAAGTACAGTTAAAGACATCAAAGATAAAAAGTTGCATAAAAATGTGCTCTAGTTACAGCACAGCTTTTAAAATGTTGAAAGTAAATATTGTTCTTAAAGCATATGTGGGACTGAAATAATGAAATAAGGCTGGCTGTATTTAGATTATTCACAATCTACTGCATCTCTTTTAAAGAAATAATTAGATCATAGTTCAAATGTGAACGGTTATTTTTATCTCTGCTTGTAAATAGTGGACATATGTATTTTTCTTGGAAAGGAATTGTCCACTAAAATGAGAAGTCAGAAGAAGAACAAGTGATATAAATTATTAAGACATTTGCAGCTTTTAAAATCTGCTATACCACCACCTCATCACACTATTACAATCCAAGGAGCTGAAAGAGTGTGGAAGGGAATTAGAGTAGTCTTAGTAACTAACATCAGATTCACAAAGAGAATTCCTGATTATTGGAAGTCCAGATAGAGAAAAGCAAGTACTTTGTAAAGGCAGTTAAATAGTGAAGCAAAATTAAGAATGGAAAATGGAGGACTGTTTAGAAGGAAGACAATTAAAACTAGTGTAGGAAAAAGCCAAGAATCCTATATATCCCACTGTCATTGTTACTAAATTCTTGTCCAGACAAGACAGAGCAAACAGAATTCATCTCACAAGTTCACACATCTGAACACAAGCCTTGCAGGGGTTTGGTAAGTCTCTCTCACCTCTGACACCTCCCCTTTTGAGGGATAATACCATCTATGACCAAACTTCACGTGTTGTCAAATCCCATTCTCACAACTGGTTTCACCCCCCTCACCTTTTAAGATAGAGGTCGTAAAACCTGGTGCCCCGCCTGTTAGAAACAAGATGCAGTTTGCTACTGATGAGCTACTATTTCTATTCTTTGCACCCGAGCTTGCAGCAGGCTTTTGATGAACTAATGCTAAGCAGGAACTATGCTTTTCATTATCACCTTTTTTCCTATTCTTTATGAAAATCAATGTTTGCTTATGGCTGCTTCAGAGTCTCAAGTGTATGGTGTCTAATGGTATTGCTTTAAAGTTTTATCTTTTATCTTTATAACTTAGGATAATTATTTATAGTTGCAAATCATAATGTAGCAGCATTATGGGAAACAGAATGCTGGATTGCACTGCAAAGGGAAGAGCAGATTCAGGGTTTATTGTATTATCATATTATAGAAGGCACTTCAGAGGCTACGGGAGAAAGCAACTCAAATTGTAGCAGTTCTCAGAAGCTGGGATAGTACAAAACAGACTTCATTCACAACACACTCTTGTATCATCATCACTGTATATATAGCCATTAAAGTATAATTGAAATATAGAAAATCAGGAAATGAGAGAACCGAAGCCAAGTTTTTCACATGTGATCAAAAAGCATATGGGAAAAAAATGGAGGGGGAAAAGGTCAGCAGTTAAATAGAAAATAGAAGATTGAACATAATTTCTGCTTTTAAAAAACAGATGGGAGATTTAGCAGAATTGCAGTGAGGGAATTCTAATGTCCTGCTGAAGGTTCGTTTCTCCTTTATCACATAGTAAAAACTTTTTGAAATACGTAAATGAAAACTATCTCCTAATTACATCCTGGCAACTCAAAGCCAGCATGGTGCTTTACACAGTACGGCAGTTTTTAATGAAAATATTGTGAAGAACAAGGTGCAGGATTGCTCTAAATTTTGTCTCTTTTCTCAAGGAACCATCTTAAAATTGGAAAACCAAGCAGAGTGTATCATTTTCCACATCTTCTTCTCCTTGGTTTCATTTCTGGACACACCTCTTCTACAGGGACAGGTTGAGAGAGTTGGGGTTGTTCAATCTGGAGAAGAGAAGGCTTTGGGGACATCTTATTGTGGCCTTCCAGTATCTGAAAGGAGCCTGCAAGAAAGCTGGGGAGGGACTTTATGCAAGGGCTTGTAGTGACACAACAAGGGATAATGGGTTCAAACTGGAAAAGTGGAGATTTAGATTAACTGTAAAGAAGTTCTTCACTCTGAGAGTGGTGAGACACTAGAACAGATTGCCCAGGGAAGTTGTGGATGCTCCATCACTTGATGTATTCAAGATCAGGTTGGATGGACCCTTGCACAACCCAGTCTAGTGGGAGGTGTCCCTGCCATGGCAGGGGGCTAAGGTCCCTTCCAATCCAAACCATTCTATGATTTATGCCACTTCTTATTCCCATGACAGTGATGAGGAAGGACTGTGGTAGTAACACTTCAGTATCTGAAGGCTTGTTTTAATTGAGTGCATTTTCTGAGAAATGGACTTTATGAGAATTTCTGGACTGTATCTGTCACTTGGTTTCTACCTTCTACTTTCACGTGCATGTAGTAGCATGAGTCCTGTTCAACTGAAAATGTGTGAGAGATTTTACTTTGTTGTATAAAAAGGTGGTGTGCACATTAGGCAGAGATTTATGTCTAATCTAATCCCAAGAGAGGAATATTTCACAGCTCCTGTATCTCTTGTAAATGTGGTTCCTAAGACAAGACACACTTAGCCTGAATTTGGTGTGTCAGTAGGATCTTTCTCAACTTTTTCCAGTTACATCTTCTAGATGCAAAGGGGTATCTAGAGGAGTGTTTTAAACGGCAAAAGTTATAGCTTGGTAATCACTGTACCAGAATAATTCTAATTTTTTTAATAGGGTTGATAAATGAGACAATGAGTGCTGCTTGTTGGAGTGGAGTACACCTTCAACTAGGTAACAAGCTGTGACTATCTACTGTCTAGATTTTCCTCTTCAAACTAGGAAGCGTGCCTAAGGCAGGTAATATATTTTCAGTGGTACACAGTCGTGGTATTACCGTCTCATAGTTTCAGGCATTTGCTGTACCTGCATATGGCATGCAAACAGAAGTGGTGCTCTGCTACTATAATTTTACTGATATTTATCTGTATTAACTGTTCAGGATGAAGTGTATGTAATTAATTACAAACATGTAGTGTTTGAAATGGAACCCTATTTCCATACATTTTGACAGTAACAGGGTCTAAGTGTGTCATTTTGCCTGTTAGTCATAACATGGTGTTTTCAGTGTAATATAGAAGATTCAGGAAGGAATAAAGCTGTATAGCTTGCCTGTATATCATAGAATCATAGGATATTTTGGGTCAGAAGGCACCTTCAAAGGTCATCTAGTCCAAACCCCTGCAGTGATAAGAGACATCTTCAACTAGATCAGGTTGCTCAAAGCCTCATCCAACCTGTCCTTGAATGTTTCCAGGGATGGGGCATCTGCCACCTCTCTGGGCAACCTGTGCCAGTGTTTCACCACCCTCCTTGTAAAAAATTTCTTTCTTATGTGCTCAACACATGCCCAAAAGTTAATTTTCTATAGTTGCAGCTACTTTATAGAGTCATGGAATATTTTGGGTTAGAAAGGACCTTTGAAGGTCATCTGATCCAAACCCCCTGCAGTGAGCAGGGACATCTTCAACTAGAGCAGGTTCCTCAGAGCCCCATCCAAACTCATCTGGAGTGATTCCAGGGATGGGGCATTAATCACCTCTCTAGGCAACCTGGGCAAGTGTCTCACCACCCTTAGTGTAAAAAATGTCTTCCTTCTATCTAGTCTAAATCTTTTAGTTTAAAACCATCAATACTTGTCCTGTTGCCACAGGCCTTGCTAAAATCATTGTCCCCATCTTTCTCAGAGGCCCCCTTTAAGTACTGGAATCCCATTCAGAATTATTGTCTTTCAGTGCTAAACAGGATTCTGGTAGGGACATTTGTATAAAATCTTTGGATTTTAAAATGTTTTTAACTGGATTGGACCTTTCAGCCTTTTACTGAGCTTTTCTGGTAGAATTAATAAAAATCAAGGTCCTGTATAAGGTGGTGCTAGCTTTGCTGGTGGAGCCACCTCGATACTGACAGCAGGGCATTTGTGCCTTTTTTTTCTTGGACATTAATAGGTACTGAAACTACAAATGCCTTTATGTTAGAGAGAGTGAAGACCATGAAGTTGCCACTTCAGTAATATTTCAAAATATTGTTCAAAATTCTGGGCATGCTTTCAGTCCTGTTGACTGAATTCTGTGTTATACTTCCAAGATCATTTGTTTTGTCAGAGTGACTGCTGGCTATGTAGCTGGGGTTGTACTGAATAGTTAATTGTGGAAATCAGTAAAATATTGAAAAAACCGGCATTGTTATTTGGCCAGAACCAAATAACAGTGGTTAGAGCAGAGATGTATTGCAGCAATATGTTGGAAATGGAAAACGAGTCCAGTACTTCATTAACCTTGGAAAGCAAAACTTTTAAGTGAGAATGCATGATGGGAAAGCACTGCAGATACCATGCTCACTTCTGTTTAAGCTGCAATCCTATTGAATGTCTGGTGAACTATAATAATTTGTTTGTATGAACATTGTCATCACTTTATGGTTTAAATAAAATTTTTGACAGCTGAAAAAACCCCAGCACAATAAAGGTGCAAAAATGAGAAACAGCCTCTTGGAGGATTATTGCTCTGATCTTCTTCCTTAAAAGTAAATGATAATGTAAGTAGTATTGTTTTATCTCCAGTGAGGGTAGAATTGGCCCCTCTTGGGCCCTTAAACCCATTGTCTTTAAGGTTGTGTGTTTTGTCTTGAGGAGGAGAGTAGTAAAGCTGCAAATCTGACAATATACATTATCACCCAGATGGAACATTAGGGAGGTATTCACCAAAACTAGATTTCACCTGGTGAGGTTAATCGCCCTGAATTTCCTCTACAGACAGGAATAGATCTGCTTTAAATCACCCCCTGCAAGTAAGGCCCCTCTGGAGGGAAGCAAGCCCCGGTGGATACCTCTGCCTTTTCTCCAGCTGTTCTCCTGATTGCTCAGTTGTGTTTGAACCTTCTCTCTGTTTCCCAGATACTCACACACATAAATGCACACACGCACATGCAGATAATCTGATTACTTAATTGCATGCAATAGTTCAGCGCTGTATTAATGGCATGTCCATGACACTCGGTTTATATGAGCAATAAATCTCTGTCTCACAGGCGTTCATCCTACTCATGATGCTTAGTAAGGCTTTAGCTTTCATCACAGTGGTTAGAGTCCATCCTGCATGAATGGATTTGGATAAAAAGCTTTTAGAATGTTGTAACTGAAGCTCACAATTTTTAAAGTTTTCATATCTTCACTTTTCTCCGATAAGCACGCACGATCCCAATAAGAGGAGACTGCAGAAGATAGAGTAAAATAATGCTGTACAAGTAATCTCAAGTGTACTGGTCTGGAGGAAGCTTTTGCAATCCAAGTATGTCTAATTACTATAGAGAGGTTCATAAACTAACCCCAACTGGGCCACGGCTGTGATAGTGACATCTGAACAAAACCAATTATAATTTCATTTGTATTTACCCAGGTATTGCTACAAGTAAGTGAAAACTGTGCTTCTTCAGTACTCCAAGTAGATTTTTTTCTCTTCTACAGAAACGGGTTTACAAGACCAAATTAGATTCTGGCGTGATTAATGCATCTCGCCAAATTCTTGCAGAGTAGCAAATTAGTTTATAGTGATTTTCTTGAAAACAAATTAAATGGCTGCACAACATCACAAGAGTAGAGATGTTTTTCATAACATATGGATAAATGATTCAATGGAAAGGAGATGTAATCAAACAGAAAATGTAATAATTTGTGTGGAAAAAAATGCAAGTGTTTCAAATATTACTGTCCATTAGAGAAACCTGTGTAATTACACAATGTGTAATATGTAGTGGGAGAGCATCAAGGAATTAATCTGTATGGGTTTTACACATATTCTAAGATTATTCCTTTCAGGTGTTTTTACTAGCCGGAAATTAAAAACCAGACCCCTTATTTTGCTACTAACTTAAAATAGCAATTATTTTGTGAATTACAGGTGGTTTGCCATTCATGTTCTTGACTAATAGCTTTCTGGAAATGTTATATATAAGTTTTCTTTTTTCCTCCTAAAAATGTGAACATATTTTGCTACTGATACACCTATTTGAGTCTCCACAACTTACATTCAAGAAATGCAGGAAAGAGAAAGTCTGATCACACTCAGAATTATTCATATGGTAAATACTTTTTGCTTAATTTTAATGTAAACGGGGAAAAAAAATTTGAACACAAAAATCTGCCATCATTTTATATAAAATAAGCCATGTTGAGAAAGGGAATGGAACAGTTAGGGACATCCTCAGATTTCTGTAATTAGCATTTGTGGTCCAAGGTCCAAAAAACTACAATAATGGAATAAAATAGATATAGTCTAGCAATAGATCACTAGTCTGTAACTACTGCCAAGGTAAAACCTCTTAGATAAAAATATTCAGGATGCTTTTTAATTCTCTTAGCTCTGCTATTCTGTGAGAAGAATGTATTCCCTGACTCAATGTTACGCCTGAAATTTAGTATGGATAAGTATTGCAGCTTTAGGAACTCTTACTAAACTAGTTTAAATTTCCTAAGCCTGTTGTAATATGTAAAGTGGGTCAAGAAGAGGTTTTGAGAAGTTTTATCTTCAGACTCAGAAGTCAACTACAATTTCTTTTTTTATTATTTTTTTTTTTAGTCTTCAAAATGAGTCATATTCTTAATATCACTGGACAAATCTATGATCAGCTTTACCAGGGAACCCCAAGGGATAGGGTCAAAGAAATAAAGAAGATATCTAGTGATGATGTTTAACCATTGTAGCTTAAGATGTGCTTTACTCTTCAAATTTAAAGATTTTTTTTTGGCAAAGCAAGGTTTCAGAGACCTTTCTACCTTTATTTGTAGAAAATCCATGTATTTTAGTTTAATAGAAGACTGTATTCCATACACCTGGATTTGATTGCCCTTCACCAACAGGTTAGGCTACAGACCACTTTTACGTAGTTAATTTTTCATTCCCACAATGTTTTACATTTCTTCATATTAGTTTGTATTCCACTGTTTTCTCTTGAGTTTGTTCATGACACTATTATCCTCGCTGTCCCTCTGATCTTACCCAAGTATTCTTTGACTTTGCTTCCCACCACCACTGTGCATAGTCTTGCTGAATTCTGTTGCAGCAGCCTCTCCAAAACACCGTCTTCCCTCTACATCACTCAAACAAAAGCCCTTGCCCAGGATCTCTGCAGCTTACTTCTGAATTACTGCCACATTGAACGACTAGTATCTTAACCATGCTTATTTCAGATCTTTGCCTTTACTATTTTATCACAGAAATCACTTTTATTAGCGCCACACACTCCCTTTTTCTATTGCCTCAAATAATTAATCTTCAAGACCTACCATGACTTAGTGTTCCCCACCTATCATCTCTTACACAGTTTCAGATGAGAGGTCCTCTTTCCAGCCCAGGTCAGTCATTATCTCAATCTTCTTCTCCCTCTTGTTGAGTAAGTGTATTTCTATTTCCAGCTGTGTTGCCTTCTCTGAGCAAGGTACACAGGTCAGATTGGGGAACAAGTCTGACAATGCAGTCCAGCTAAATGCAGTAATCTCCTATTAGCTCCTTTTTCAAAGTAATCAATCAGTGAAGAAGCAGCTGAGGCAACTGGGATTGTTTAGCTTGGGAAAAAAGAAGTCTCAGGGGAGACCTTGCTGTCTACAGTACTTGAAAGGAGGTTGTAGCGAGGTGGATGTCAGTCTTTTTTCCCAAGTAACAAGTGATAGGACAAGAAGAAATTTCTTCAGGTTGCACCAGGGGAGGTTTATGTTGGATATTAAGAAAAATTTCTTCACCAAAAGGGGCATCAAGCACTGGGACAGGCTGCCCAGCGAAGTGATGGAGTCACCGTCCCTGGAGGTATTTAAAAGATGTATAGATGTGGTACTTATGGACATGGTTTTGTGATGGATTTGGTAGTGTTAGGTTAAGAGTTGGACTTGAAGATCTTAAGGAGATTTTCTAGCCTAAACAATTCTATGACTCTTGTGTTCCAAAGGTCTTGAGTTGACAAAAGAGAGGGGAAGAAAAAAGCTTCAGTTAATCAATATTGGTGTGGTGGGTTTACCCTGGCTGGGTGCCCGGTGCCCACCCCTAGTCCCTCTATCACTTCCCCCCCACACCTCAAACCTTCGTCAGCAAGGCAAGCGGGGAGAGAGTAAGATGGAAAAGAAGAACCCGTGGGTTATGATAAGCAGCAGTTTAATAACCAGCAGAGAAAGCAAGGTCGCGTGCGCGCGAAGCAAAAGCAGCAAAGCCGTTACTCTCTACTGCCCACCCGCAGGCGGTGTCGGGCCTGTCCCGGGAAGCAGGGCTCCAGAACGCGTACCGGTTGCTCGGAGGACAAACGTCTTCCCAGAATCCCCCCGTCCTCTTTCCTTTATAGTTGAGCTGACGTCATATGGTATGGAATATCCTATTGGTCAGCTCGGGTCGGCTGTCCGGGTTGTATCCCCTCCCAAATCTTGACCCCCCCACACACACCCCGTACCTTTGGTGCTGTGTGGGAGTCATAACAAGGGTGTGTGTTATCAACACTTTCTGGCTTCCAGTCTGTATGGGGAAAATCAGCTCAGACAGACCCACTACAATTGGATTGCACCAATGCCACTGCCTTAGTGTCTATAACTCCTCACTAGGTCCCCTTTGTCAGCGCAGTGTTTGTTTACCTTGCTGAATGGACAAGAGCTACCCCAAAGTGCCTCCTGCTGTCTCTTAGCCACTGGCAGGCTGGATAGTTTAAAAGCACCAGATGTTGCACAGACCTGGGTTACAGACTAAACTACAGACACCTCATACTGAAAGGGAAGGGGAAACGTCCTGACCGTATACAAAAAATACCACTACTGGCCTCTTTGAGCACAAATATTTCACACAAATATGTAGGGCCATTTCCTTTTCCAAATGAGAAAAATTGGGAAAGGCTGAACATTTCATAAAAGATCCTTTATTGTATAGTCTGCATTTCTCACAAACTGACAGCAAGTAATTTATAAGTCAGTTCTGGGAATAAGAGTTTCTTAGCCCCATATAGATAGCTGTTATTATTAAATACCAGAGGTATAATACAAAGGAGCGTGACATCTCCCCTCTATTTGTGTGTGACTATTTAATTCTACACTATCATTATTTAGTATATTATTGTTATGGTTTAAACTCTGTCTCATATTTTACTTACTTAATTAAGTTATACGCATAAGAAAAGGAAAACATACCTCCTGGACTCTTGGCTGTCTTCCCATCTAGCAAAAATTATCACTGAAAAACAAATGATGAGGTTACTTGCCCAAAGTAATTTCCTAGTTAGTTTAGTTTGTTTAATATATCTTTCTCATAGTAAGAGTGGTGTCAACTTAAAATACACATTCATGCACCAAACAGGAATAGAAGACCATAAAAAGACTGTGATTTTGAGGTGTGGTCAGCTTGGCCTTTTTAAAAAAATCTAATTCAAATAAAAATATTCAATAAGACAGGTTATGAAGATACTTATTCTTCTTGGCAGTTGCTTATGATTGTTTTTCTCTGCGACTAAGTCTGTGATCTCTGGATATTGTCTAAGCACACCTGCCAGATTAGGACCTTCAGATACACATGAAGGATTTGACTATTTTCTGACTTTGAAATGACTTAGCTCTGTTGTGAGATACAGTGGTTCCTCTAGCCATGTGCAGTCTTGAACTTCAGATAACTTAATTTTTCTCCTGGAAAGTAGACACGTCAGGTTTGTATGTGGTTAGAAGAAAGTTTTGTGGATCATGCCTTGTTCTGGTTCTGTTTTATGTGCCTTTTGGATATCTTCCAACACAACTTTGTCAATAGCACAGGAGTGTGTAGCACAAATAACATTCTGGCCTTCTCAGTCATGAAAATTAAACATGAGTTAGTCCACTTGGAGAAAGTCTGGTTGAGAACACGGGAAAAGTATAGGAAGTATCAGACAATCTTGAAAATTTTATCAAAAATCTAAACAATATTCCAAGCACAATGGGTCATAGAAAGGGAGAGAATTTTTTTCAGTGGGTACTCACAAACTTTTGCCTGGTAACAACTTTCTTGAAAGTTACATTCCTTCACCATTATAGACACTATAGCTAACATATGTATTTCCTAAGAATGAATGTATGCATGCCTGGTATGCATCCATAAAAGTTATGTTGAATGTGATCTGCTTCATCAAATTAAGAAATAGCTAATACAAAGTTGGATTATTAATAGGGTGGTTTTGTATATAAATGTAATTTATACACACATTACATACATTGTGTATTTACAAAACAGTTCTTAGTGACTTGAAATAATGATGAATGACAGAACTCATTAAAATTCCCTGCATAATAACTGTTAGTTTTATTGGTGACCATGAAATTGTTTTCACTGGCTTCACTGTGTGCTATGGTCATCTTCATGAGGCACTAAAATCTGTAATTCTCATCACTAAAGTATGTCTTCAAACTGCTTAGATCCATTTGAACAGATATTCATGGGCATTGCATCTTCTACAGTGGAAAGACTTTGAATAACAGATCCTTTTTGATCAAAGGACTCTGTCCACTATTAGGTGAGAGCGTACAGTGATGAATCTTTAAAGAATCAACAAATGGAAGTAACACCAAGACTGTTGAGTGCTGAAGGGTAAAGCTATTACTTTAATAGTATAGCATTTATTCAGTCTTTTCTGTTTAAGTCTATGTATGGCAGCTGTCATTTTATTTTTGTTGCTTAAGGTCACCTTAAGCAATGACTATAATTCTGGTTAAAATGTCAAACTAATCTAATTGATCTACCTGAATTGTAGTTATTTTATTGTCTTCAGCTTTCTGAATGTTCTGATTTTGTGTAACAATGAAAATGTGTAGAATTTAATCAAATGAAGACATCTATCCAAATGTTATCTCTGAATAATACATATTTAAATTGAAAAAAACATTTCTAGTTACCTGCCTATGAATCTGAGGTCATTCTTTGTTCCCTTACTTTTAACAAAGGGGATAGTAAGAACTCAATGCATTTCTCATTAAAATGAACAATGGAGGAGGAGAAAAGGTTTCAAATATGCACACCAGCATGTAAGACTAACTTTTTCAATGTAAGGGGTTTTTTTTCTACTTTGAGAGATAGCATAGCCTTACATCAGCTCAAATGTAGCTGTATACAATCAGAGGAAAAAATGTTTAAACATCCCAGCATGGGTATTTCCATTTAAATCTGATTACAGTGAAATAAAACTGTAGCTATTAAAGGTTTAGAAGAACTACAAATACAAGCAGTAAAAGAAGACAGTTAGTAAATGAGGTAGTAAAACATTTCAGCAGGGCAAACAGTTTATAGCACTCAGCCTTCCTGTAGCAGACTGTGCTGTTCACTACAGACCCGTGCATTGTTCCCTGAACTGCACTTAAACCTGCAATTAACCTTTCACGCCTAATGAAGCTGTTTTGCTGCAGAATTAAAATATATAGTACTGCCTGTTTATACAGAGACTGGGAGGCGAGCGTCTCGGAATGAATGACTTTTTCAGATGCTTTTGTTCAAATGCAGAATTAAAGTGCTGTTTGTATATAAAGCGGGAATGCGCTTTTCCAGGCAATCTCATTTGGCGTGCTCTATTTTATTCCTGTACTTATTAATTGTTTTGCATAATTGTAAAAAAAAAAAAATGACAAAAAATTCACACACCAGTAATTTTATGATTAGATACTTACTTCCCGAGAATAAACTATTACCATTTAACTTCCATTAGGAAATAC
>VYZX01025735.1:0-107651 GCA_013401335.1 Brachypteracias leptosomus
GATGTTAAAATGTGGTGCCTTCTGCCATTCAAACCTTGCTGCCCAGCAGTTACAAGAAAGCTTAGTTCAGGCCCTACAAGATTCATTGGGCAGATTCAGGAGATGGCTTGTATCTCAAAGGTGGGTATTTATATATAAAATATATTTATAAATATATGAAAAAAAGAAGATGCATGTATGTGCTGTATCACTTGGTGGTACAGCTGTGACTGTTTCTTGTGGCAGTTCTTGTGGCGGATGCTTTTGAAAGTCTTGGATGCTGCAAGCTATGTGATGATAACCTCAAATTCCTGGTGATTTTCTAACGTTCTGGTGTGTTTTGAAACATCACAGATATGCCCTGCCTTCGAACCACCATGCTCCCCTCATTCATGCTTTAATCTTTCTGGAAGAGGTAAGAGAAAACAGACTAGCTGTACATGGTGTATTTAAATCACGAAATGTCAGGGGGGCTGCCAAGACAGGTTGGAAAGAGGTCAGGCTGGATCACATCGATCACTAGTTACAGCTTTAACCATATAGAGGAAAATCACCAAGGCACAACAGCAGCAGCTCACAGCTTTCATCACACCTTTGTCAGCTCCAGGGGTGATGGAGTACAGGTTTTAAGTCCTTGATGTTAAATATGGTAATGCCCCGTGGAGCTGAAGTTAATAATAAAGGGAGGAACAAGGGAACACAATGTTGAACAAAAGGGGTCGCTCGAAGTGATTTATTGGGAGGGCTGAAATTCTCATTACAATGTAATGGAGGAAAAGGTTTTAAAAGACCAGCTTTTGGGTTTTCTATGGGGAGAGATGAGTGCTTTGCAGTGAGATGAGTAGCAGAGGATGTCCTTGTCTTACATGGCATAATTATTCTGTGGTGAAAAGCACCTATTCTAGTCTGTGTGCTCTCTTCAAGCATTTGCTCTCTAATCCTTCTCATAAATTAAGAGACCATAATCACCTACTGCTTTTCAAAGTTTCCTGTTCCTGTTTGATGTCATTGTGCTTAATTCATCCTTTACACCAGGGTTAAGCCTAGCTTGGTTTTTTTAGTGCTGCCCCTAATTAATCTTCTTAATTTATGTGATGAGCTGATATTTGTTTAGAACTCTAAAATAGATATAAACAGTAAAATGGAGACATGGCTGAAACAAAGAGAACCTCTGTTTGTAAGAACTGGAAAGTAATCTTCTTTCTGTCTTCTCTAAGGAGATCACATTCATGAAGAGAAACTGTAAGAGGAAAGGGCTCACTTTGTGTTAGGTTGGTTTTTTTAAAGACAAAATGGAACCCAAGAACAGATTTTTGCTGTCTTTGTTTTTTTTTGATATTGCATCAAAAAAAAGAAGCATAAAACTCCATACAAATAGATGACATGATCTAGAACATCTCTGTATTTTTAGATTGCTTTTTTTTTTTGTTAAAAAGGGCATGTTTTCAGGAGTAAAAGATGCACTGTTTATTGACCACACAAGACAAAATCATCCATCGGTTTTAACTCTCCAACCCATAACAACATTAACTCATTTAAAGATACCACTTTAAAATAACTTCTCTATATTTTCCTGCAGCCTGACAAACCTTAGGGTAGGCAGCTGTATCCATTTTTTTGAGAAGATGATGGCAGAAGGTATATTGACAACTCATCCAAAGCTCAATCTTGTTGACTCTCATTGCAGATCAGACTAAAAGGCTCGTCTGCATGGCAGGAGGTGTGATCCAAGTTCATGACAGGCCCAGCAGGACTTCTCTGGAACCTAAAGTAAGTATAACTTACATTACACCATGGTGGCAATGGATGAAAATGGGTTGACCTTGAGCAAAAAATGGATTTTTGCTGCTGTGTAGAAACTTCCAGCTTAATCTTCTTATTTAAAGGATCCTCTCCAATATACAGAAGTTGTTGGTTGCACCAGTGGCTGTTTGTCTTGTGATCCCTTTGCAGTCACTATATAGGGACATACTTGCCTTGCTGAAATTAACTCCTTTTGCTTACTCAATGCCCATGTATATATTTTTAGTCATTTAATAGGACATAAAGAGCAGTGTTGTCACCTACCTCAGCTGAGTTACAGCCAGTCTGGTGGAGAAGCTGTAGGTGAGATTCATCATTTGCCATTTCTCATCTGGGCTTCCTCATTTGAATGGCAAAAAACCTTGGGCTAAACCAGATCATTTTATGGGAGTTATAAAGCCCTATCCCAGGCTAATTGTTCCATCTCTCCTAGGCCATGATTGCCAACTAAATTTATTATAACTGTTCAGATTAAGATGTTATTTAGATTAGCAGCATATGAGGGGTTTGATTGGAAGGATTGTTCAATGTTGTGCTTTCACATAACAATAAATGAGATAGAATATATATATCAATTAAGCTTCTCAGCAGTATTGTTGGAAGAGGTGGAACTTAAAATGGCAGATTAACATCCCTCTGCCCAGAATCCTGAAAGGGAATAAATTAAACTGCCAAAAGTGTGGGGTTTGCTGCAATGAATACACTGCTTTTAGGTTGTTAGTCAGCTGAGATGTGCTAGTTAGGGCTGGATTTCTTTTCTGTCTCCCTAACCAATAAAATTATACCAGCAGAATTTTTACTTTTTAGACAGGACCTAAGTGACATAGTTCTCTTGAATGATCTCAAAATTATTTGGTGTCTCAATCTCACAAATGTCCTTTTCAACACCAGTTTGACAAAGCTGGTTATGAAAGTTCATTAGACCTTCAGTTGGTTTTATATATAATTTTGTGTAATATATATATATATATAAAATTTTGTAAAGGCAACAGCAGCATAACATACAGGGGAACCTTATTCTTCTAGAGAACCTTCTTCTAAGTAACAATTTGTGCCTTTTAAATACTCAGCTTTTCTCAAATAACCATTTAACACTCTATTTCTCAAATAACCATTCTTATTTGTGATAACCAGTTCTGGAAAACACCAAGAATTACAGACTTCTAGGTTTGAGGCCTGTGCAGCAGAAATGGAATTCTTAGAGATCAACAAAAAGGGAGAATCTTGGGGTCTTCAGAAAAGAACTAGAAGGTTGGTTGATGATGGCTTACTGAAATGATTTGATTTTGTCAAATCAAGGAAAAATACATTTAAAGGAGTAATTATAAAAAGAGATGCCTGTTGTTTATCTCACTGGATCCAGTTTAGTTGGTATCTTCAGCTTTCTGTATTCCTCTAGTCCAAATTTGCATGTGTTTTGTGTGACTGATTACACATGAAAGCAGATGCTGAAGTTTCCTTGGATGTTACCTTGAATTTTCCTAGGAAAGAATTTAAAACTTTCCTATGTCCTAAGTCACATTTAAATAATCCAGGACTGTGATTCAGCTGTTTCAGGTCCATTGCACATCCCAACTGGAAAAGCCCCACGCAACCCTCTATGGAAAACATATGGGGACAATCCGGTGGGAAGTGGAATGATCAGCAGTAATCAGGCTGTGTCAGCTCCTCTGAGAGTGGGACCAGGTTCCTTCCCCACTGAATCTCCTCAGATCATAGAATGTTTCAGGCTGGAAGGGTCCTCTAGAGGTCATCTGGTCCAACCTCCCTACACAAGCAGGGACATCTCTACCTAGGGCAGGTTGCTCAGAGCCCCATCAAGCCTGACCTTGAAGGACTCCAGGGATGGGGCCTCCACCACCTCCCTGGGCAGCCCATTCCACTGATCTATCACCCTCATATTAAAGAAAATTTTTTAAACTTTTTTCTTTTTTCTATCATGATAGATAGAGCTCCTGACTCTCAAAGTGCTGAGCATCTGCCATCCCATTGACTCACTTGGAAACGTAAATCCTCAGCTGTCCTGAAATCCACTAAGTTTTATAGTTATTAGGATGTTAAATGTCTCATGCATGGGTTGTGTGCCTGGCTTTGTTCTCCAAAGAGGCCATTCTTTTAGAAGTCAAAGGCTCAAGCCTGTACTCATGTAGCATTAACCATTCTGCCCATTAACCCAGCTTCATTTGCTTGGAAACAACTTCCCTTTCCTATGAATGATCCCAGTAGATTTTCTCTTGCTTTCTCGCTTATCAGCTTTCTCCCATTCAATAACCAGGGCACAGTAGGACCTGCTTTCCTCTCCTAACACCAAAAAGGTGTCATTCCCAAACCTGTCCCACTTCATTCATGTTTTCTCAAAGCCATGACTCTATCTGTAAACTTCCCTTTGCACTTAATTTGCCCAAAGCTTGGGACCTCTTTATCTGGGCACTACATTGATGCCTCTTACCCAAGGAACCAGTCCCTGTGCTTCAGAGCAGAAAATTATCCTAGGGATAATTTTCAGGACCTGAAGAGAAAGCCTCTTCTGCTGGTTGGCTTCAGAAACATCCCCTGAGCTGGTGTCCCAGACCTAGTCACCTTGGTATAATGATATTTCTAGGCAGACCCCAGCCTTGTGTCCACTCCTCCTCTGTTTTATGCACAGGGACCACTCATTGCCAGGGGCAGAGGGGCTGGTCAGCTCCTGGCTGCTCAAACAGGCCCAAACTGTGCCAGCATCACAGTCATCTTCACCATGTGAAGCTCAGCTTCAGCTCAGCCACAGCAAACAGCTCTGACTGCTTCCTCTGTGCCAAATACTTTGTTATATGGACTCTTCAATAAAGGCTTAAATTAACATGTCTAGGGTTAGACTGAGTGTATTTATCTTAGGCTAACATGACCACAGTTAATAATCATGTTATAATTGAAACTTGCCTTTGACATCACCTCTTGACTAATTGGTTTGTGTCTAGTTGTTCTCTCTCACTACTTTTTTTCTGTCTCTTCTGATCCTCCTGAAAGGCAACTCCCCAGCAATGTTAAACTAAAACCAAATTGACCTGTCACAGAAACAGAGGCATGAGTTCATTTTTCACACTAGAGACCTTCCTGAATAATTTAAGTGAATGTGGTGAAAGTTTGTCCTTTGATGCTTGGTGGAGCTCAGTGACTTCTTGTGACACCCAGGATTTTGGAAATCAGTTTTGCTGTTGCATTGTTTTCATCATAATTGTTTCCATCAGCACAATATGGGGTTTAGAGGCTTCCAAATCTGAATGTTAACATTATATTCTCTCACCATATGTAAATGAACAGAGGAATTGTGGAATATTAAAATTATGTTCTTGGGGTAGTTGAAAGCATATAACACACCCTTCACAGTGCTATTTATAAACATGGAGAAAGAAGTGAATGTCTCAGTTAAAGCAGCCAGCTGACTATGTGGCTTACAACATATAAAGCACTTCCCTCATAATGTTTGCATTTGTGGGAATATTTCTTTTTCCTACACTTTGTCATGCACTGATTTTGAATGACTGATCTCTTGCACGATAGCCTGTGTGGCTGTGATACAGCTGGCAGGCGACCCAAGGCATTCTTTAATTTTTAAATAAAGAAGTTAAAATAACAGTGATTGAAACTGTGGCTATATTAAACTTGATATAAATAACCCAACTTCCCTAAAGACAGCTATAACTTTATAACTTGAATTCACCTACAGATTCTGTATCACTTCATCTGTTATTCCAAAAATGTTTCTAGGGAAAACATACTAACTGTCTGCCATGATTTTTCTTGGAGGGATAGAAGGGACTTTTTTGTCCTTGAAGTCACCTGTTAATTTCTTAAAACTGTAAAGAGCAGCAGGACATCATGTTACTGTACATACATACAAACTATCTGAATAATAGAGAGCAATTTCAGTGCTGAGTGTATTTTTTCCACTATGAGAAGCATGTGATGTTTCCACTAAATTCCTGCATGAACTCACAGCTGGTGTAAATCAGCAAATTTCTATTGACTCCTTTCTTGATGCAGTGTAACTTTAGGAAGTGCCTGGCATTGATACTGAAAGGGTAGGGAAGAGATCAACCAGGATCCTCAGCCACAACCAACTTCAGTAGGGCAGCATCATGCACACTATGCAGAAATTTTGTGTGAATTTATCTTAAACTACAAGCGTGGGGGTTTTTCCTTACTCAAGAAATGGTATAGCTATGTTATATATGCTAGAGAAAAAAAATAAATTATAATTTAAGTAACATATATTACTTAACACAAGTGCTATTCCAAACATGCTGCACAAATCCATGCTCCTTGTCCTAGCAGCTGAAGCAAGCTCGGTCCTCTTGGGAGAAATGGAAGTCTTGGCTAGCCCTGCTCTGTCCTGCACCTCCCACTCCCACCCTTGGAGTGGGGTGAAAGGATTTAGGAGAGATTTACTGTGGCAAGAAGCCTAAACCCATCTATTTAATTCCAGAACATTTTTTTTTTCCCCCTTTTTGCAAAAGGAAAGCACACAGCCTTTCTTTGTGCACCACTTTGTGGTGTAAAACTTCCCTTGATTCAAACACGCCATAAATGCAAGACTTTTGTACCCATGTCATTGTTTAGTTCTGCTGTTGGTCCCTCTGCTTCATCTGCTACTGTTCATGCTGGGATCTTTCATGTGAAATATTTGGGTGTTGGTAGATTTATATCTGAGTTTCAGGTTGAGATTTTTCATATCATTTAAGGGAGTAGGATGCCAAATTCCCACCGCAGAGATGAGAAAACAACCTTTCCCATTCAAAAGTCCTTGTGTCTGAAGGATTTCACTCACATTAGCTAAAATACTTCTCAGTATTGAGGCTGTTAACCTATTTACAGGCAATGGTTACTGATCAGGTGCTGCTCTCACAGGTAAACTGCATGAAAAGAGCTGATAAAATTCCTTTCATTAAAATCATTGTGTGGGGAATAGCTTGACCCTGCAGCTTTAGAGATAGAGTCCTTTGAGTCCTGTAGTGCCCTGCCCAGCACCAGCTGCCCTTCTATATGTAAGAAGTTATACAATAAAGGTTCATGAGCTCTATCTTGTAAACCATATTGATTTCTCTTAAAACAAGCTTAATATTTGGCTGAAAAATCATGTCTGTTGATAATACTCTTTGTAAAAAACCAACTAGGCTTACACGTGTGCTCCCTTGTTTGAGTGGAAAACTATAAAGTTAATCTGACTGATTTTCTTTCCATAAAAATTATTTAATTCCTCTCTCCTCTTTGTTTTCATGCAGTTTTTGGAATGCCTAATGAGTCTGTATCTAACTGCAGTAGGCAAATACAATTTATTCCCTTAATCCCCAAAGCTCAGCAACTGTGTTGTTTCAAGCACCTGGAAGGCAAGAACAGGTGTTGCCATTTTTCTGCAGCACAATAGAATTGTTTCAGAGTTATTAATAATAACTAGAATGGTAGATTTCCATCCTTGTGTTCTGGTTTGTTCCAAAAGGCATCAAATTATGTAAAGTTTCAGGAAGGACTCTCGCCTCTTCCACAAAGGCAGTGATGGAGACATATAAAAATTATTCCAGAAACTGTAAGATTGGACTTGTAGCCAGATGGGATGCCAGATGGCAATTTTTTCTTTTAAGTTATCATGGGTAAATGAGAGGAAAGGTAGAGAACTAAAACTCAGCTTCAGATGCATCTTCAACCTGCTGTGTGTGAGGCTTTGAAAAGTGTGTTTTAATGATCTCACTGTAAGAACTTGCACTAACTTTTGCTCCTGTATAGCAGAACTAATACATGCATAAACAATGCAGCTACTTTCATCATCTAACAAGAATAATTTATAGATTAGAACCTGTAGATGGCTTGATTATACAGTCACCAAATTCATGAAGTAGAGCCTCCATTGAATAACCATGGTTATTCCATGGAGACATCTCATAGAGCATTCATTAAAACTCCTGGTGACTTGCCAGTTGCCATAAAAGTTCTTTGTCACACAGTAGGACTATGGTGCTGTGTAACTAAGCAGACAAGTGTTTGTTTTCTATATTATTTTCCCTGGTTCTTTTTTTTGCCTTTGGCAAGCATATCGCTGTTGACTGCACACTATAATCTTTGGTAGAACTTAATATGTTAAATCTGTTTCATGTTCATCTAATCTATGCCATGATTAACATTTGCAAGAACAGTACATGCCAGGAGTGAGTTAATGTTTACATAAATGATATAAGTTAATCAGAACTAGGCAAGCTCAAGGCTACCAAACTGACTTGGCTTATTGACAGCCTGTTAATGTAAAATGCAGACCCTGGTAATTGTTAAATATGTTGATCATTCTTTCCAATTCTCATCAGACTAAATCCAACTTTAGAATGAAGGAATTAATTAGACTTCGTGGTAAATGAAGATACTCCTATTTAATGTGTGGATATTCCTAATCTTCCTCTCTCCCTTCTTACTATTTGTATATAGTCTTCCATTCCTTTTTGAGACAGTGAATGCTGAGAACACACTGGCTACTTCTCCTATTTTGTTCTAGACTGGTTGTATGATCTTAGCATGTTTCTCTAACACTACACAAAGATACCTCTTTTCTACAATGCTTCTGAGAAGTTATTCTCTAATTCTTCTTTGGAAATTATTACTTAAAAGATCACAAAGCTCGTTGCATGGAGCATGGCAGCCTAAATAGTTATAAATTCTGTGAACCTCACAATAATATCAGACCCAGTTGAATGTTTGGATGCCTTACAGCTTGCTACATCCAAATTTACAACGTGTTCTTCAGCACAGATCCATTAATATAATGGTAGGTACTTCTTTAGTTATAGGTACCTGGAGCTATTTCCTTTTTGGGCTACAGATGTTAATAGCAATTGCATAAAGCTAAGTCATGTCTTTAATTTGTTGTAAAAATAAAATGCTCCTCCCTACCTTTTAATAACACGATACCCTGTGCTCTTTCCAGAGCTCTATAAATGGCCTTAAAAAGAAAAGGCTGGATCTGTGAAATGTGGCGGGCTCCTTTACCATCTGGAAGTACTCTCCTGGCTGTCTTCACTTGTTTCAAGGCAGTGAAAAACTAGGCTGGATGATTTCTTGATATTCCTACGAGGAGTGCCTAGTAGCATCATTGCTAGCAAACAGAAGATTGCATTTTCTACACTGGAGATGGATGTTTGCATGTTTGGGATTGGGCATTTCCTAAGAGCCTGTTACTAGTATGTTAGGAGCTATTTGTTTTGACTTTGTAACTAGAGGAGGCAATCTAATGCTCGTTAGGTAATCTTTATTGGACCATCTCTGCTGTATTTAGGCTGAATTGTACCCTTATTACACGCTTAGTTCCATTTATTTCATCTGTTAAAATTAGATATTTCCACTGTACTCCAAAAGCAGCCATGTTCTTGGCCAGCAGGCCCAGGCTTTAAAGCTAACCATTAGAAACTGTTTCTAAAACAACTTTTTATACAGTTTACTGTTCCTATCTCTTCTCTTCAGCAGCAAATGTTCACGATGCCTGTGGTGCCAGTCCCCTACACGGAAAATCAAGAGAAAGAGCAAACAACTATGATTTATATAAAGTCAAAAAACTGCAGCAACAATCAGGTGAGAAAGTAAACATTCAAATATTTCATTTTATATAACGAAATAGGAAGATTTTTAAAGCTCTTTGTTTAAAGTGCACTTTGCATGTTCCCTTTAATAGTGGTGGGTTTTGTTTTTCACTCATTTTGGCTGCTTTATGGATCTTCCCAATAGACTTTTTTTAAAGAAAAAAGAAAGGATAGAGAAATAAAAAGAAAGGAAGCAGTACTGGGCATTTTTAACAATTTAATCCCCCCTTTTGACATTTGTCATGTACTACCTGGATTTACAGTCTGCTGTTTCAGCTATACAGAAAAAATAGGACATTAGTGTGGTCACAGCTGTGTGACTTGAAGAAGTGGCAGTAAAAAAAAAGCACTTTCAATTGAATATATGAGAAAGCAAGTAATGGTTCAGACACCTTCATAAAGAAAATGTCCAGAGGTTTCTACAGAAGGCACCGAGAGACACTGCTTGGGTCCTTTTTGTTAAATTCAGGTTTTTAAAAAAATCTGTTTCACCTAAAACAATAAATATAGAATAAGAGTGAAGGTATTTTGTTCTCTGCAGGTATTTCAGGGGGAAATCTCCTCTGCATTTTAATGCAGGTGTCCTGCATTCACATAGCATGTAGCCTACAATGTTGGCACTGCAGCAGTGACTGGTGTCTTCTAGGAGCTCCTGTTCATATACATCATTTGTATAGATATCAACTCTACTTGTCACGAATAAAAGGTTGGTAGAAGACTTTAGCTTTTTGCTAGATCCTGCTAGGACAAATTCACTAGTTTAATAATTATTCAGTGTTTAATAATTATGTACTCTTGGAAAAAATACCAAGATTAAGTCATTGAACTAGAGGATATTGAAGCATAGGAAAAAATACCATGGCATAAAGCAAACTTCCAGATGGGCTTGACCTTCACAGCTGTGTGCTGAACCTCCTGCTGAGGCAGGATGCTGGACACGTTAGAAATGGGGTGACGACCCTCAGTTCATTTCAGGAGGACCATCAGATCCAGCCAATGTTCTTGTGTTACAGTTGAAGCAGTGACCTGAAGATGGCAGTCTCCATTTTGCACAGCCAATATCTTAAATAAGGGAGACTTCCTAATTATCTGTGAGGAGTTCCTGAGCTTGTTTGCTCCTGAAGGAACTGCAATGAGCAGATACAGTGGTGCTGTGTGTCAATCTTATGGTCAACTGGAGACCTTGCCATATTGTCGATTAGATATAACAGACTTCACTAGGGTTATGAGGAATTTCTTCCAGTAATTCCTCCTGAAGTGGAAGCAATGGAACAGGATCTCATGACCTACACTGTGAACTTAACTCTTATCATTACTGAAAGAAGTTTGTTTGTAGAGATTTTCTTTGTATTTACTATTCCAAACAAAGGAAATTCTTTGTCATTTTTCTGCCATTGCAACATTTTCTTGGAAGATTCACTTGTATATTTTTACTTTCTTTTTGTTTGTATGTTCTCCACAAGGCACGGAAGAAATTTCCAAACAATGTATGAACCAGGCTTTTCCTTCTCAATGTGACATGCCAGTCTTCAAAAGACTCTCATGTATGTGCACTTGGGATTGTATTGCTAAGCTAGAATTCTTTGGAAGCAGCCACAGATTTGGGGCTAATCGAGTTTTGAGGTGTCCCATTTGACATAAATAGCTAGAATTATCAGATAATTCAATGACTACTCATGTCCTTAGCATTTTATTTGCTAAAACCTTGTGAAAACAACCATTCAAAATTGAAAAATCTTAAGAAATTCATCACTTGAAAATACTGGCTTTGTCCTTCCCTGTAGTATCTCAAAAGTGAGTGATGTATTAGCTATTTTGACAGGTTCTCATGGCAGTTTTATATTTTTATATTCCAGCATAAAACTAGCAGAAGCTTTCCTAAACATTCAGATAAAATCCTGGAAAGGGAGTTCCTAGTGACTGCTCTATTAATTCTCAAATATGGTGATACAAATAGAGCATTTCATAGCAGTGCATGGGACATGCATGTGATAAGAAAGTTTTTCCTGAGGCTTCCAGCTAATTGTATGCTTCATACAGTGGTATAGATGGAATTTGGATCCTTTCTCACAGGCAGCCACTGCAGGGTTTTGTAAAGCAGTTCAGCTTTGAAAATAGACGTAAATGTTCTCCCCAAATTCCCTTTTAAATGAAGATGTTGGACAGAAATTAGATGAGCTAATCCTTATAAGTTATAACACATGCAATACCAAGTTACAATAATGTAACTTATTAAGACTTGGGAAGCCTATTAAGATCCATGACATTTAACCCAGTTTAATTTCTTTGAAACGGGATTCCTCTTTTATGAAATAACAGCCAATTCAGCTTTCCCAGCATAATGCCTGTAATAATCATCCCTCAGTGTGACTGATGAGCATCCAGGGCTTAACAAAGGAGATTCTAGCAATTATAAATCCTGATTTGTGAGCAAACAGGAGAACTTCAGGAGAGCCCTGCTCTAGCTTGGTACATCACATATTCCTACACATAGAGACAAAATACAACAACCCAGAGCCAGAGACATTGGTGCACACATACCTGAGCTGACACTGGTCAGGTAGCTCCTTTCATCTGGTATCTAAAGCTTCATGTCTCATGTGAGCATCACCTTAGGACTTGCTGCACACTCCTCAACTGCGTAGTGTGGATGTGCCTCATTAATTTCTGGAAATAATATCAGCCAGAGAGCAGAGCTTAAAGAAAACATTTTTCTAGGTTTCAGAGACTGATTTCAGTCTGGATTTGTGGCAAAAGTAGCAGCAGAATACCAAGAATTCTATTCAGTCTAGAAAAATGGTTGATCATAATCAGTGGCCTAGTGCTGTATTATTTTTTACTGTGTATTTTTTGCATTATCATTTTGATAGTGTAACAGGAATTTCTATTCCATTTTATTCCACACTGACCTATTAATTAAAGCTGTTCAGCTGACAAAGGAAACCATAATATTTTTGTGAAAATAGGGGGTGGCTGTCTCTTAATTAAAAAACAACAAGAACAAAACCTCTTAGGTGGTAAAATGGAAGGGTACTGTACAACGGAAAGGTGATGAAGAAAAAGTATCCTGGAAGAACACAGCCCCAAAGTGAAAAGAATAATTTGAGTAGAAAGAACTTGACTGTACAATTGGTTTGCTATATCTATAGATCCCTTACATTGATGTAAGTAGAACACAGTTGCCTGTGGAGCCTTCCCACAGCTGGTGTCTCTGAAGGGCTCCACTAGAGCTGTTAAACAGGAAAACCCCATAGTTAGAAATATGGGAGAAGGTTCTTTGATACAATAGTGGCATATTGGCTCTAGTTTGCTTTTTTTTTCTCTCTCCCACAGTTCCGAAGTCCTGCAACACTGGGTGAGATCTCTGAGGAAAGGACACTGAACAGAGGAGGACGATTGGCAAGGAAGGTGACTGCAAGTGTATGCCACAGAAATGGAAGAGAAACAGCGCTGGAGTCTCCAAGTGTTCACAAGAGCTTGTGGTGCACCACAGACACAGCATCCTGGGCTGGGCCATTTGGTTCCAGGTATAGTGTGACCTGTTCTTCCTGATATCTCAATCTGCCAAGTGAATGTGTGTGTAACAGCATGGTAGAGTCAGACACAGGTGGAACCAGCCTCAGCTACTGTCTGACCTAGCCTGGTGAACACAGACTCAGTTTCTGTGGACATATTGGAGCGTGTCCAGAGGAGGGCCACCAAAATGATCAGGGGAATGGAGCATCTCTCGTATGAAGACAGGCTGAGAGAGTTGGGGCTGTTCAGCCTGGAGAAGAGAAGGCTCCAGGGGGACCTTAGAGTGACCTACCAGTACCTGAAGGGAGCCTACAGGAAGGCAGGGGAAGGTCTATTCAAAAGAGTTTGTCATGATTGGACCAGGAGTAATGGTTTTAAGCTAGGAAAGGAGAGATTTAGATTGGACATTAGAAAAAAGTTCTTTAATATGAGGGTGATAGATCAGTGGAATGGGCTGCCCAGAGAGGTGGTGGAGGCCCCATCCCTGGAGTCATTCAAGGTCAGGCTTGATGGGGCTCTGAGCAGCCTGCCCTAGGTAGAGATGTCCCTGCTTGTGTAGGGAGGTTGGACCAGATAACCTCTAGAGGTCCCTTCCAGCCCAAAACATCCTATGACTCTATGATCTGAGGAGATTCAGTGGGGAAGGAACCTGGTCCCACTCTCAGAGGAGCTGACACAGCCTGAAACATTCTATGATTCTCTACACTCACTGTGCTGTGAATACCTTTAAACTCATATGTAACACTGAATTTATCAAGTAGGATCCTCCAGATTGACAGGTGTGTTCATTATAAGTGTACCCTATTTAACTGAACTGTGAGCAATTCATTATTTATATGGCATCATTCAGGAATTCCAATATGCCCTACTCTGCTGAATTTTTCCTTGCATTGGGAATAGGACCAGCTTACCCCAGCAGTGCACTAGATAACCCTGGCAGGTTCAGAGAGTGACCTTCAGAGGACCTAACCCTGACCCACTTTGGCTGCTGAGACACCATCACAAAATCCCTTGCCATTTCCCACCTGCTGTAAATGACACTAAAGATAGAGCTGAGACAACAGTTTAGTAGAAAACATAATTACAGGTCCATTTTTCTTCATTAAATTAATGTTAAACATAATCTATTACAGAGGTTCCTTTCAAGGAACAGATGGTAAATACAAGGTAATGCAGATAGAGACTAAACAATACTGGCAATAGCTAACATATTTACACAAAGCATAAAGCTAGTAGGTGCTAAATGGTCTTTAAAACTATGCTTAAATCATGGAAACAAAATCCTTTCATAGATTTCACATTCTATGATTCTATTATTCTATTTATTTTTAAGTTTATTCAGAGACAAAGTACTTCAATGAAGCTACAGGGTAAGGGGCTCCCAAGATCTCCATCTATGAAACCTCAAAATCCACTCTATTAAATGTTTTGAATATTTTATTGTAACTTCTGATTTTTTATTGTAATTTCTATTTCTACTGACTTACTATATCAAACCCTGCTTGAGCAGGGGACCCAGGTGGTTAAATCACAAGAATTAAAGCTGAGGTGTCTGGGCTTTCCCAGTGGGAGGAACTGCTGTCTTAAGAATAGTACAGCAAGATTTTATTTGGCTAAGAAAAAACCCCAAAGAATTCAGTCCACATGATAAGTGCCAATTGCTGTGTGAAGCAACATATTCCCCACACTGCAGCTAAATGTCTAAACACAGCCTGCATCAAAATCCTTTCTTCATTTGCTGATATCTGCTGAACAGCCATTTAGTATCTTGTGGTACCCATCACATCCTTCAAAGTAACATCAACCACAACTCTTTTTGCCTGCGTGGCTGTTACTTCCCTATGGGGCTGGTAGAGATCCAGCTCCTGGAATTTGGGCAAATGGTTTAGGGCTGCCCTGTGAGAGAATTTCTAGGAAAATGGTGACAGAAAAGTATCCTCTTTTTGTTGTTTGGCTTGATGAGGAAGTGACAGAAATACTCTTGTTAAAAACTTGATTTTTCTTTAATGTTGAATCAATATTCAAGGGAATTTCCACACTTATTTACTACAAAGAAAGCCCAGAGTCAGCCAACCTACACTCTGCAAGATCTTCCCTCTGTGCTTGCCATGATGCCCACAAAATCAGCTGCTAGACAGCTGGATCTCTCCAAGTACTATTTGAGAACCATCAACCATGATCTTGAAAACTTCACAAACGTGAGTCAAAGAGCAGCAGTGGCTCAAACAGGGAAAACTGCTTTTCTGTTCTTTTCTTTTTTAATCTGCTCCCCTGATTTTCTCTTCACTCTCTCCCTCTCCTCCCCTCCTGCTCCATTGTTCTCTGTGTGTGTTTTGAGGTATGTACATTTATATAACTATATTTATACTTAAGAAAACAAAATCACTTGTTTAAAAATATTAGGCTTTTAAATATCTAGGGAAAAAAAGCCAGTGAGGGGATGTTATGCACTGAAGCAAAATAAAGCAAGATAAACTCTAGATTTAGTACAAAACAAAAATCCCAGTGCCTGGAAAACAATTTACTTTAAGTACATAATGATTCCTTGAGGCAAATTATATGAGCCTCTTACAGGAGTTACACTTCAATAGTGAAATGCAACTCAGCCTAGCAAGGAGATATAGCTCCAATGTTTAGAACAAGTAGGTTTTGGCTAGAAAATATGACTTTCTGAGCCACTGCAGAATCTAGCAGTATTACTCTGCAGCTTTTCAAACACACAAGATCATGGAGTTCCCAGTTGTATTTTTTTGGGGGAGTTAACAATGAGATGTCACGTTCCTAGAGGAATAGAGAGATACTATTTTCCAAAATACCTTCAAACTTGCTATATGTTTATTCAGGGAATTCACCTGGGTGAAATCTAATCCATAATAAAAAATATTTGGAGTTGAGATAGGCTGGTCTGATCTCCTTGCACAGCATGACCAGGGGCATGCAAGGATGGAGGTACCCAAAGTGCTGGGAAGAGAGGGAGGGTGGGATTGTGGTGTAGCCTCCATGGGAGCACATCTCACTGGTTGCTGGATCACACTGAATCACTGTTAAGTTCCTGTGAAGTAAAAGTCCAACTTTAAGTATTTTCCTACCCCTGACCCTGCTTTTCTTCTCCCTGTTCCTTCTCCACTTTGTGAAAACTTGGCTTGAAATTTCTTGTAATCCATTTTTCTTAGGTGGGTTTTTTTATACATATAACATTGCACTGTTACAAATAATAAATTCTTTCCCTTCCTTAACAGCCACCAGCACATATAATTTTGGCTAGCAGCTTGAATAAACACGTCCCTTCCCATCAAGGCTGCATAAACATATTGGGTGCTGCCTGATCCAAGACACCTTGACTCTTTCTTTTCATTAGTACAGTCTACTGCAAGATGCCTTGGAAACTTTGGAATTTCCAGCATAACTCCAGATATTTAACCTGTAAATGCTTTTTTTTTTCACAATCTCTCTCTCTCTCATATTCCACTTGGAAAGCAACCTCATCACCATTTATTTTACATAAGCCCCACTTCAGAATGAAATAGGACTATCATTCTCCTCAGTTATTTTTTCCTGTCTCATCTTTGTTTTCTGTGCTCTTGGAAGGCTGTTTGTCCTGCTTTCCCCTTTGGCATGGATTCAGTAATTTATTTCTTTTTCAGTTGTCTCCAATGCTAAAAGGCCCCAGAGGAGTTGGGTACTTGACTGGAAAGACACCAGCAGTGTGGAGGTCCTACTCCTCCAGAAATATATTTTGCTGGGAATTTCAAAGAAAGATACAGAGCCACAGGCACCAGCTTCCTATGAGCTGCCTCTAATCCCTTTACCTCCTTTGAAAACCTGAATATGTGCATTCATCTCATGTATATTTTGCCGTAAGTACCTCATGACTAATTGTGAAGGTCTAAAAGACCTTGTAGTAGCTTGTACTAGAGCTTTGCTCATAGGATGTGATGCTGCTCACTAGTCCTGCTGTGCTCATGAGCTGTGGGAATACACTTGACCATTGCTGATCTCTTCTAACAACCACCATCAGGAACGTGCAGTGTTGCTCTGGGAAATAGAGTCTCAGACAGAAGAACTGTTGTTATTTAAATTACACTTGAATGAGCCAAATAAATGGACCAGGTCTTGTATCCAGTCTAGACTCCTTGTGTCATAGGTGCAGTTTAAACACCTGTTAGAGTAATTTAACTGATGAATCTTTCTGGGTTTTAAAGCTGTTTGGGATTTTCTCACTGCTAGGTTTAAGTCAAAATTTTGAGGATGAAAAATAAGTTTGTGAAAACCTTCTTCTGAGGAAAAAAGTGTTCAGGTCAGGGCAGAGATTTTGCTGGTGGTAAAAGAGACCAGACTAACCACTTCTGGCTGGGTTGTGAGGGTGAAGGACCCAGATTTTGGTGCGTAAGTAATTATTTATAGAAGGTTGAATAGATCTAAACCAAAGTATGGATCCAAATAACCTAACGGTCAAGTATCAAAATAGTAATCAAATGTCTTAAACCCATATCATTTACCAGAGCAAATCCAACAAGGGGGCAATTGCCACCCCAATTTCCTAATTTCAACCATCTCAGTTGAATCCCAGAAGCATCTATGTTCCTTCATCTGTGCTAATAGTTCAGATGAAGTACTCCAAATGAAGAGACCATCTAAAATGTCTCATCAATGTATTGCCTTTGAAGTGTAAAGAGTTCAAAATTAGAATTTAGGGCAGAATTGCTTGAGAATGTAGCCAACAGCTTATTTACTTTATTATTAATGGCAGGTTTAAAAGGACAGTCACACCCAAACTGAGCTCTGCACTGTGCACACATGTAGAGAGACAAGGTCCTTGCCCAAATAGCAAACAACTGGAAAGAATTTATTTCCTTGTCTCTTTATTTTTGACAACAGTGAACATTTCAAATGGAGACACTGAAGATTTAATTCCAGTCTCCAGTGCTACCTACGAGTTCAAGATGTACTTTTCAGTATAATAACTCCACCTTCATGAATCACAAAGAAGCATTTTAGATTTATAGTCACCTGAAAAACTACTGATGACACATTGACACAAGTAATTCATTGTACTATCTGTCCTAACAACTTTTCTCAATTTTTTTTCTGTCAATAGTTTCATTCCTGATTGCACCATTATTTGAACTCATATGTTTCAGTGATAATTAATGTATGTTTCATACAGTTTGAGCCATGAAAATTTCTGGCTGCTTGGAAACTCTTCCCATTGTCCTGATTTTCCCATTGTCCAGATTTTAATTAAACAATTCCAGTTTGCACATTTCAGTAGTTTCTATTAAAACACAAGTGAGTATTGGAGATAATATAGGTATTTCTTATCAGAAAAGCAGAATTTGATGGGGTTTAGGTCTTCCAAGAACAGAAGTTTTTAAATTCTAGACATCTCAGATGATCATAAAACCTTAGTCAGTTCCTCTCAAGGACTCAGTCTCCCAAATGGGATTTTGGCAGATTTTAGGTGCTTAGTTCCAAGAATAGGAAGCTCCACCTTGTTCATGGACTTCCAAGTGTCCAGAATTATTTACACTTTGGAAATTAGCCCATTATTTTGGTCCTGTGTGAAAATGAAGAGTAAACCACTGCCCTACTTGGGAGCAGACATGTAAGATCAGCTGTGGTAGAGCTACAAGGACATCCCAAAAGATCCTGCTTTAGAGGGCAGCAATGTCAAATGAACTTTTCCAGTCTAAGTCTACTTATGACTCTGACCAAGTTCTTCAGAACAAAATGTTCTAGCGTTCACTGATTTTGTGGTATGTCAGATTTCTGACCAACTGCTTTAAAGACCCCCCAGCTTGCATTACAGAAGAAAAAAAAAAAATATTGCTTCACCTGAAGGTGGTAAGAACTGTGGCTTTCTACTTTATAGCCCCAGAGCTGTTGCCAGGTATAGAAAATGTCTTTGCTGCCTCCTGCCTCTGAGGCAGTTTCTTCAAAGGCTGGGTAATGTTTATGTTATTAGTTATAAGATCGAAACTTTGATTAGATCATGTATTAGAAAAAAATTGTAATGAGGCTACAAATCTATGTAGCCAACTATGCAGTGCCAGTGAGCATGTTTCTCCAAGAAACTCCATTTTAATTTTAACTGCACTGCTCTCTTTCAAATGTGACTTCTGCAGGAGGTGTTTGTTGCATAGTAATTCTTTGAATCCACAACTTTTCTCTGAGTGTTGTGCTCTTTTTATTCATTCAGACTTTCCTGCATATGGAGTGCTGGCCAAAAGCAGGAGCAGCAACATTTGAAGCAGTCATGAGCTGCTTCAGATGGGAGGAATGAGCAGAACTGGGCAAAGGCTTCACCCTCTGAAGTGTCCTCCATGCTGGTGAGCTTTGGTGTGCTCTCCATCCCTGTGAGCTTTGGTGTGCCCTCCATCTTTGTGAGCTTTGGTGTGCCCTCCATCCCTGTGAGCTTTGGCGTGCCCTCCATGCTGGTGAGCTTTGGCGTGCCCTCCATCCCTGTGAGCTTTGGTGTGCCCTCCATGCCTGTGAGCTTTGGTGTGCCCTCCATCCCTGTGTGCTTTGGTGTGCCCTCCATGCTGGTGAGCTTTGGCGTGCCCTCCATCCCTGTGAGCTTTGGTGTGCCCTCCATGCCTGTGAGCTTTGGTGTGCCCTCCATCCCTGTGTGCTTTGGTGTGCCCTCCATGCTGGTGAGCTTTGGCGTGCCCTCCATCCCTGTGAGCTTTGGTGTGCCCTCCATGCCTGTGAGCTTTGGTGTGCCCTCCATCCCTGTGTGCTTTGGTGTGCCCTCCATGCTGGTGAGCTTTGGCGTGCCCTCCATCCCTGTGAGCTTTGGTGTGCCCTCCATGCCTGTGAGCTTTGGTGTGCCCTCCATCCCTGTGTGCTTTGGTGTGCCCTCCATGCTGGTGAGCTTTGGCGTGCCCTCCATCCCTGTGAGCTTTGGTGTGCCCTCCATGCCTGTGAGCTTTGGTGTGCCCTCCATCCCTGTGTGCTTTGGTGTGCCCTCCATGCTGGTGAGCTTTGGCGTGCCCTCCATCCCTGTGAGCTTTGGTGTGCCCTCCATGCCTGTGAGCTTTGGTGTGCCCTCCATCCCTGTGTGCTTTGGTGTGCCCTCCATGCTGGTGAGCTTTGGCGTGCCCTCCATCCCTGTGAGCTTTGGTGTGCCCTCCATGCCTGTGAGCTTTGGTGTGCCCTCCATCCCTGTGAGCTTTGGTGTGCTCTCCATGCCTGTGAGCTTTGGCGTGCCCTCCATCCCTGTGAGCTTTGGTGTGCTCTCCATCCTTGTGAGCTTTGGCGTGCCCTCCATCCCTGTGAGCTCTGTTGACTCAGAAGCATGTGCACAGTGGTTGTGTTGCAGGTCCACAAGTTGATGCAGACACAAATTGCCTTACCCAGTCAGCTCCCTGAATTAAAAACTGAGACTGGCAGTACATCAAGTACCAGAATTTGTTCCAGATTTAAGCAAATGCATAATGGCAGGTGTACAATGGAATTTAGGTCAGACAGGCAAAAGAGATCAACAGCACAGAGCCACAGGCTCTAATTCTAACTAATCAAGAGACCAGCCAGGGGTTTAGTCCTGGCAATTGAAGTGGCAAACTGAGAATAATTACATGTTGGGAAAAACATCCCCTTGGGCCTTCATAGTCAGCCCAGATCACTCGAAATGATTGTGATAAAAAGCATAATGAAATAAGCAGGTCGGCTGGTAGCAGCCAGAACATCTATTGCAATAATCATAATCCAGGCTCTGCAGAGAGATTTACCAAGAGTAAGCAACAGGCCAGGTCTCAATATCCTGTTTAGGTGTTTCCATCACACTAAAGAAAAAAAGAACAACCTGACACATTAGATTTAACAGAGCACTCAGAGATAAATTTCTTAATTTCTATGATTGATGTCAAATATTTGAAAATGCTTGTTTGGAAAATTGCTGTTTATTTCAGGCAGGTGTTCAATGATGTCTTCACAGGAACACGAAGATGTCTGCAGACATCTAAAGCCCATAAATCCAAGGAAATACCCTTGGGGTCAAGCAGTAGGATGTAATGTAAATTATTCATAGCTGGAAATTAGTAATTAGTCATTCAGTGACAGAGGAGACAGGAAGCCTAGACAAAGTGTTCATTAAGAGGTTCTAGGCCCTTTTGCAGGCAGGCTGCAAAGTGATAACCAGAGTCATTGGCCAAAGAAAAGCCCACGACACACTCAGTTAAGAAGAGGTTATCTTGGAGGAGCAGATTGTAAGTCATGGAGCCTTATAACTGGGTGAATAAAGCTGTGATCTCCATGGACCCAGGTGGAAGTTAAAGGAAAAGATGATGACATTGCCTATAGGTGAGCTGCCAAACTATGCAATGAACAGAGACCACCCCTTGAAGGGCGTCCCTCAGCTCATGGAGGTCATCTAAGTCCATGAGGTCAGTCATTAGGATTGTGTGAAGCACACAAATACACAGCACTTGGGTGCACTGTTGGATATTATATTATTATTTACTTAGAGCACTTTGGGGCAGGGGCCATAGTGACCTAAGAACTTACACAGTGAGTAGTTGTTACTCCTGAGGGTCTCTGGGGACTATAGATATCTACTTCTGGAAAGGAAACAGAATGAAAGTATTCAACTAAATAGGAGATTTATGAAGATACAATAAACATAATTTATGGTAATAAATGTAATAAACAGAGCTGCATAAAAAAAAATCCAATTATTAAAAAAAATTAACCCTATTTTAACATGCTTAGAGGAGTTTTTTTATTGAACTTGCTACTATTTTTTTAGGAACTGCTAGTAAAGATTTAGTGTTTTGAATTATAAAGCCTAGATAATTGCAAGGAAAGTAAAATTCTTTACTAAAATAAAGAAATACATTTAAATAAAGACATTTATTACCCAAGGAATATGTAACTTTTGGGGCTAAGCTTTGGGGAAAAAAGCAACTTTGGAAAAATGGGTTTTAAAAAATCTGCAAATTGTTCATTTTAACCTGAAAATGCACTTTTACTTTAAAATGTTATTAATAACACATATGTCATATGTAAGCACATTTAAGCTGTTAAATTATCACAGCACCTTAGTTTCATAGGTTCAATCTATGCAATAGATCTAGGGCAATATGATGGGCAACAATTTCCTAGGGGATGGAGACATCCATTGGAATTTTTTCACAAAGGATCCTAAAGGATCAAAGAACCATATTTTAGAGTTGTTAGTGTCTTTTTCAGAGTGACTTTTATTTTTTTCAGGAAAAAAGAAGCTGTACCTGCTCTGACTTTACTCTGTGTCCGTATTATCATGGGTTTGACCCATGCTGGGAGAAGTAGGAAAACCCAATGGGGGTTGTCAGTATGGTCCTTAGTGCTGTGGTAAATTTAACAACTCTGTGTATATTACCTGCAAATTCTCCATTTGTTGGGCTTTTTCTAAGGAGGAAATATTTGGGAAGACGAGTCAAAACCCCAAAGTGTTTGAGTGATGCTCTGCACTTATGTGTAGGTGTCAACCTTTGATGAGCTCTGCATCCTTAAGCTTTTAGTCTTTACCCACCCCTAGCAAAGCAGAAGGCAAAGCACTCCAGATGTGGGCTGAGAACATTTTTGTGCAATGGGACTTAATTAGGAGCTTGTGTTGTAATTTGTGTTTATTTTGTAGAAAGGCAAACCATAAGGCTCCTGCTTAGCATGCTGTGTATAGACTGTTACCCAGAAGAAAAGGAAATGTATACAAGGTCAAGGGCAACTTTCAGTATACAAGGAGGCTGTGTTAAATTAGTGCACATATCTAGGTCAGGAAAGGGTTTCGATGGAGTGGAAAAATGAGGGAAAGAAGATTTAGGAGACACAAATAATTATTGAGTGAATTTTTGGCACGTGGACACTCTCAGGATAGAGTCAGTCAAATTGCTATTTGGAGTAAAGTTGGCCAGTTTCTGCTCTATGAGGAGCACAGCAGTGAGGATCATCTGTAGAGGCCAGAGGGAGGAAATGAGAAGATTACACATAAATCAACAGAATTGGAAAAACCTAATAATATAGAATTCTGACAAATACAGTTTTAAAATACATTCACTTATTTAAAAGCCCTTTGCAAAGCTGCATATAAACTCATAAGCTACCAAGAGCTTCAATAAGAGACTCTGGGGTTTTCCTCATAAAAATGTGCTGACATGGCTGGGTCAAATTTTTTTGCATTAAGTTTAATGGTAGAATCAGAATGTACATCCATGCATGGCATGAAAAGACAAATGTCCCATTTGTGGAGTCTTGTACCAGCCAGAGGATGCGATTAAAAAAAAATGAGACCTTAACTTAAGGAAAAGCTCCTGGTTTTCTCCCATAAAAATGAGTGATCATACTGTCAGCAGCAAATGTGATGCTATTCTAGTGGGTGCTAGAACTACTGCTTGCATTTTCTATGGCAATGCAAAGTTGTTGACAAAGATATATACATTTCGATCCTCCTCACTTTATTTTCCTTACTGTGTTTATTTTTTCAGCAAAGTAGTTGCTTGCAGATAACAAGAAAGAAATGGAATTAAAGAATTAACTGTGGTCAAGCACTTCAGCTTAGCCATTTTCTAAGTTTTTTAGTTCCATTTACATGGAACTGATCACAAAACAGTAATTTGATTTTAGTTATCCTAAAGGCTTGTGGATGCAAAGAGTTTATATTGGTGTATCTACCTTGTTTCCAAAGAAGATGTGGTTGATGGCCAACTAGGCCATAAGATAGGGCAAAACCATGGCTGCATCACCTTGTGTAGACTCAATTCTAACAGAACGTATGGATTGGGAGCTGGTTTTTGTGCTGCCTTCAATTTTGCAGCCTTTGGTTTCTTTGTAGCCTTATGCTAATTTAAAAGTGCTTTTATTCTTTTCAGAGAAGAAGGAACAAAATAGCAAGTTCTATAGCAAGTATGTAAGGCTCTAAGGACAGGCATTTGTTTAGCTACTATAATGCCAGCAATCAAAATAAACTTTCAGCCCAGCTTTAAACCTGGGAGTATAATTATGATATTCAAAGTCCTCAGTAAATTGATCAAAATACCATTTACCTGTGTAAATAATGGTCATGTGAAGTCTAAATGAGCACACAGGCAGTTAGTTTCCCCATATCTCTACAGAATGACATGTGGTCAAGGGGACAGAACCATTATTTGCTCCAGCAACTCATACTTTGTTTAATCCATTTGTTCCTGAATGAAGTTATACTGGTGGTGCTCCTTACAATCTCTTATCAGAACTCTACAGTAAAAAGTAGATATTATTCTCTGGGAATGATCCCTCTATTCGGTCCAATAACCAGAAAGCACTTAAAACAATGGCATTGTAAAAAATAGTTTTCCAGGACTTCGTTTTTCTCATTCCAATACACACTGTACATACCAAATGTACCATTCCACTGATGGCTGAGACACTCAGGTAATGCAAATTTAAAGTTCAATACCCATAGTCTCATCATTATATCATGAAGGAGCTGGAAATCTTGGTAAAAACTTGCTTCAGGATTTTTATAAATTGATCATATTTGTGTAAGATAATCATATATCTCCATTTCCCAGCACAGAATAATTCACATGGGAAAATTTATAGATGATCTACTATTCTGGTCACCTGTGATGGTTCTTCTTTATATCACTGGAAACGGTTCAAAGAATGACAAAGTGACAGTCATCCTCAGGTCCCACATGAGAAACCATCAAATCAACTAGGACACCTCCAGAAGAGAGGCAGCCCACAAGGTAATGACAAGGTCTATAAAATCATGACTGATGATGTTGTAGATGCTAAAGGTTTACACTGGTCTAAGAGGAAATTGGACAAGTTCATGGACTAGAAATCCCCTGAGGGTTGTTAAATCATGGAAACCACATCTGAAGCTGAGTGTGGTCAGAAGCTGTGAGAGCTTGAGTGGGGAAATCATCTGTGCTTGTTCTGTTCTTGCTCTTTGCCTATGGATGTGGTCAGAGAGAGTGGACTGAGGTAGTCAGGCCTTTGGTGTGATCACTCTCCTTGTATTTTTATGTAATGAAACCTGTGGAAACTGCCATCCTTTGAAGTCTAAATGACTGGTATAACTCATCTGGACAGAGAGTGATATAAAGAGCCCTCTTGTGTGTTTGATATATCATAAATGAAAGGGTATTTGAACAAAGAAGTAATAGAAAAAGCTTTTATTTTTAATACCCAATGTTGTAATTTTATTGGAAATATGTTTCAAGAGCCTAAAGAGATAGAAAATATTTCAGTGAGCTACTCTGCTTAAGTTAAAACAAGGGTGAGCTTTGTATATTTTGCTGTCTAAAGAGTTTCATATCTCTTCTTCTTCGGCCTCTGATGAGGTTCAACCATTTGTGTGTTCAGAATTAGGACAATGGAAACAGCTGTTTTTGTGGTAATCCAGTTATGTCCTTACTAGTTCTAAATATCCTTGGACAAGTCACTAGAGATGCTTGAAAGTTCAGATGATAAACCAGTAGAAACCTTCACTGTAGAAACACTGTATAGTGATTCAAAACCAAAGCATACCTATGAAATGCAGGTTTTCTCCTGCTCTCTCCTGTCCCTCTGCAAATGCCTTGACAAGGGTGAGGCACACCCCCAAGGCACCACAGCCAGCAGGAGGTGAGCTGATTTTAACCTCTGAGCCTACCATCTCCCCACACAAACCCAGGTAATTAGGGATTACAGTAGAGAAGTTACTTTCACTACAAAGGCAATAGCAGATAAGATAAGACAAGATGAAAGTTAATCCCCATGCACCAGTACATGTCAGAGATTGGTTTGCTGGAAAGAAGCTCTGCAGAGCAGGACCTGGGAGTCCTGGTGGACAACTTCATCTTGGGCCAGCAAAGTGCCCTTGTGGCCTAGAGTGTCCTGGGGTGCATTAAGAAGAGTGTGGTCAGTAGGTATAAGGGGGTTCTTCTTCCCCTCTACTCTGCCCCAGTGAGGCCACATCTGGAATATTCTGGGATTTCAGTTCAAAGGAGACAAGAAACTATTGGAGAGAGTCCAGCGGGGGCTACAAAGGTGCTGAGGGGGACTGGAACATCTCTCTAACAAGGAAAGGTTGAGAACCCTGGGGCTGTTTAGCCTGGAGAAGAGGAGACTGAGAGGGAATCTTATCAATGCTGATCAATATCTAAAGGGTGGGGGTTAAGAGGATGGGGCCAGACTGTTTTCAGTGGTGTCCAGTGACAGGACAAGGGGCAACAGACACAAATTAGAACACAGGAATTTCCACCCAAACATAAGGAAAAACCTTATTTACTCTGAGGGTGCCAGAGCCTGGCCCAGGCATCCCAGGGAGGTTGTGAAGTCTCCTTCTCTGGAGACATTCAAAACCTTCCTGGACGTGATCCTGGGCAACCTGCTCTAGGTGACCCTGCTTCACCAGGGGAGTTGGACAAGATGATATCCAGAGGTCCCTTCCAACCCCCACCATTCCGTGATTCTCTAACCGTTCCCTAGGGAGGGAAGCTGATGAATTTAAACACTAGATAACACCAAGAAAATGTTGGCTCCAGGAAAATCCAAAGGGTGGGCCAACTGCTCACCAATGCCAACATTGAGTACAAATATTTAAAACCAGTATCATCTGCAAATTACAAGGACAGAGATAAACCAGCAACTAAAAGGAGACAAATTGCAGCAAGATAGCGACAGAGGTGGAAAAGCCTTCATTTTATCGACTGTTCTCACCAGGGCTATAAAACACAAATGTTGTGCACACATGTGTCTGCCATCTGCAAGGGCTGGCAGCCCGCAGGCTGCCTGGATGGGCAATCACATTCTCCCATTATGGATGATAAGAAAGCAATACGGTGGCAGCGGTGGCTCCTGATGTGCTCTGCTACGCAGGTGGTGTTTACAGATAAGCACCTTTTTGGAATGAACGCTTGAGGTCAAAATAATCCAGGGGGTTGTTTGAGCAGAGAGGCAAACAATATGGAAATAAATATGAGCTCATTGTAGCCCATAGCGCTTGGGCCGTTGTGTTTATGGCAGGCTTCCCAAAGAGGGCAGGTTCCCTTTGTAGTCATGCAATGCACCTGCCACTTCTGCAGAGCAAGATGCCTCCTCTGTTTTCACACCAGTGATCTGTCTGCATGCCCTCGGTGTGGCTGCAGGTTGTGTGGGCAAAGAAACAAGTATTCAGATTTGCCCCTTAATATTGTTTTCATGAATTGCATCACGGAGAAGTCGATTGAAAAATGCACCTTGTGCAAACAAAAATCTGGTCTATTTAAAAAAAATTTAAAATACATCACCATGTGTTTGACAAAGAGGAGCATACGTTGAAGAAGAATCTGCTAATCTGTTGAATCATTGAATCATGTTGATCTGTTGAATCACTAAGACGATTAAGGGAGTGGAACATCTTCCTTGTGGAGAAAGGCTGAGGGAGCTGGGTCTCTTTAGCTTGGAAAAAAGGAGACTGAGGGGTGACCTCATTAATGTTTATAAATGCATTAAGAGAGAGTGTCAGGAGGATGGAGCCAGGCTCTTTTCAGTGGTATCTAATGATAGGACAAGGGGCAATGGGTGTAAGCTGGAACATAGGAGGTTCCACATAAATATGAGAAGGAACTTCTTCACGGTGAGGGTGACAGACACTGGAACAGGCTGCCCAGGGAGGTTGTGGAGTCTCCTGCTCTGGAGATGTTTAAAGCCCACCTGGACGTGTTCCTGTGTGACCTGCTCTAGGTGATCCTGCTCCGGTGGAGGGATTGGACTAGATGATCTTTCGAGGTCCCTTCCAATCCCTCACATTCTGTGATTCTGTTAATAGTTTGTAGCTGTTACTACCAGAATGCTATAAAATGTTTTATATTTGACCTCAGCTTTCAGACACAGTTGTGTTCCAAGATGTGTTATTCACTACCATTTCAAGTAGACATTCACCACAAAGATGAGTCAGGACACACCGGGTTTGGTGAGATCAACTCTCCAATGTTATAACTCAATTTAAATATGTGAACACTCTACAGAGCTGAAACAAATCATACCAGCTAAAAACCTGCCAAAGTGAAAGATCTTTGACTCTGAATGGGTGGTTTAATGTTGGGTTAGAAGAGTAATATGCAGTGGTATCAGAGGCTGGTCCCAGGTCCATTATTCATGACCAGAATCTAGTCCTTCTAATACCAGATTATTTTATGAGAGCATTTTCTTCTGTTTGGTTCTGTGCAGAGCTACAATAAACAATAGTTTGTTACCTTACCAGTTTCACTGCAGGCAATAGGCATTCCTAGCATCTTCTGAAGCCCATCCATCTTCCCAGCAGATTAATTTTATGGTGGGTGTTGATGTCTTAAACAAACTCAGCCCCATAGTGCTGCTTCTCACAACAAGCTATATGTACAAAGCTCGCTGAGTAAAGAAACTTTGTATAAAAGATTTGGGAACACTACTTCTTGATATCTTAATCTGGCAGAAAAAAGAAAAGTGGAAACCTAAAAATTTCAATCTTTCATCATTATTTTTCGAGGGCCAAATGCTTGGTACTAGGATGGATTGTTGCTGTTTGCTGTAATTGAGTGCAAAGACCTGATTCAGCAAAATAGGAAGATCAGTAAGGAAACAGCTTATCTGCTCAAAACACTGTTAAAAATACAGTGACAAGACCATGCTGGGTATTTTAAAATACTTACCATAAAACCTAAGTGCATGGGAAATATGTACAAGAAAAGATAAGAAAGACATTTAGGTCATCTCTTTACAGAATCAGAGGCAGAATTGTGTGTGGCTGATGACCATTTTCAGTAAACACGTTTGATTGTTCCATATCAGAGAACCTTTACTAATTTTCTGTTTGGAGGCAGCAGAGATAAGAAAAATGCACTGCCAGCTATTTTTTTAGTGATGTCAGATCCTTAAAGCTGCTTTTTAACACAGATGGTGCAGATTTGGAATAGAGGCTCATATTTCTTTCTAATAATAGCTATCATTCATAGGGAATTATATTTCCCAGGGTATTTCCTTACATCTCATATACACACATTTACATATATATACACATATATTAAAAAAGTATATAAAAAAGTCCATTTAAGACAGAGTGCTCAGTATCTCCTCCAGAGGGGTTCCTGGGGTTGCACACCACGCTTGAGGACAGTGTGTGGTGCCCTGCCTTGGGGATTTATGTAGGCTTGCATGGCAATCTACTGTGAAATTCTGATTTTTCAGTGCTCAGTGGCTGTTCCTGGCAGGAAATGAGTTTTATGAATGCTAATGATATATGATTGGAGCCCCCTACACAGCTCTTTTCCCTCCAGTGCAAAAGAAGGTCCATCAGGTCTTTGCCAGCATCGCACGTCTCCTTCACTGCTCCACACCAAAGGTTTTGGAGAAAGTCCTGATGCCTGGGCAGGATTAGCCTTGGGAGGAGCAATATATAAGGTGCTTTCCCACTCACCTGTGGCCAGGAGTAGCCTGGGCTGCTAAGTCAAACCTTCTGAGAGGAGCTCAACACTGAATAAAGTTGAGTAAAGGGCATCTAATCATCTCTACTTCTACCCCAGGCAGAAAATCTGCCACAATACACAGAGATCTCTGACCATTAGGACCATACCTGAAAAGGCATAGGAATTGGATTCAAATGAAGCACCAAGATACCAAGTTTCTCTAGTTTGCCACCCTAGAGCCTCTTGTCTGCAGCCAAAGTGAAAACAGCAAACTACAAATATACAACAGGTGAACAGATGAAAAACTTGAGACCATGGTAGGAAGATCTTGACCTTAGATGCCAATGATGTTACATTTGGCTGGGATCTGCCCTGCCCAGGCACTTGTGAGTGCACCTCGGGGAAAAAAAAAAAAAGCAGCACTTGTGAATTGAGCCAAGATGGAGGTAAATGTAGGAAAAAACCAAACCCTGGTAGCATCCTTTGGGTAAAGCCATGTTCAGTCTAGTGCTATTGATTTCTCATGAATATATCATATACTTATTGACCTTATCTTACAGAGTTTACCTGGGTTTTGACTGTGTATTTATTCACACAACCAGCATGTCAAAAACACTGGTGTGGGAAGATCAGAAATTAGGGTGCCATAGTATTATTAGATGGGCAAGCATGTCATGTGGCCTTCAGCACAGATAGGTGAAGGTGGGTCTGAGCTACATCCTGATCCTCAGGGCTGAGACCTTGTCCCAAAGGCAGTATATAGCAATCTCTCAACGTCCCTTCAACTCGTAACAATACCTGAAAGCATTAAGTGGATTGCTGAAACACATCCCAGGAACCTCTGCTCAGAACATTCCTCCTCCTTGTCCTGAGATGTGAGTTATCACAATGGTGGCATCCAGCCAGTGTCCCATGGGGACAACATAGCACAGCAAAGCTTGGCATGCCCAGCTGAGCACACAGACCTCCCCTAGAACTGCAAGCTGCCTGGTACACTTTCTAGCACATCACAATTAATAATAAATAGCCATGTAGACAAATATTATGCCACCTTTTTGATCATGTGGAATAAAAGATGCACAGAGAGCCTGAATAACTCACTGAAGCAGAGTCAGGAGTCTGACAAAACTGATAAGGGCACCCTGCGTGCCATGACTCCCAGGTCAGTGCCTGGAGTGAAAGGACTTCTTCCTTCTTCCCTCCCTGCTGTTAGAGCCAGCAAAAGAACATCATCCCATTTTAAAATTCCTCATGGAACCAATATGAAGGAATTCCTCAGCAATAAAATAAGACAGAGAGCTCTGGGCTGTTGCTGCACCATGGCCCTTATCAGCTTATTTGATGATGAACAGTGGTGTCTCCTTCAGAGGGGAGCAGAGTTATCCCTTAAAGATTACTTGTCTTTTCAACAGTATTGTTATAAGAAACACTGAATTGCTTGATTGCATTTTAGGATCCTCTGTATCTCTTTTGTCTGAGACGTGGAGAAGAGGAAAGTGTCATTCCTGCTGGATGAGATGGAGAGAAAAGGTTTTGTGTTTCGGAGAGAAAGTTTGAAGCAGTCTGGTATCAGCTCAGAGATGTTATATTTTGCTCCAATACTCACTCCTTTGTTCCTAGCTAGCTTGCCTTTTAGTTGTTTCTGTGTAGCATCTTTTAATTTATGGCTTTCCACTTGCTCCTTGGCTTCTAGCTCAATGATGGTGAGATTCTCCAGCCCACCAGCCTAGTTGTGACAAGTGCATGTCCCTTTAATCATAAAAGCAGGATCACTTCTGTAGTCTGTCTGTGCCTTCCTGTCACCACTACACATTTGTAGTGAGAGGATCAATATTGCTTCATGTTATACATACATACGTGCTTGTGTACAGAAGACATTTCACTCTTCCACTGGTTGCCCAGGGCTCCTGCATTACAAATCCTGTCCCAAGTGAAGGATGAGCTGCTGTGACAGCAAGCAGCAACACTGACACGTGGTGTGACATTCCCTGTTAGCATGAGCAGCAAAAATAAGAGGTTCTACTTTCAGATGGTCTGATAATCACCTCGTCTGATTTTATATGCACAGACCTCACAAGTACATCAACTTGAATTCTGATTTGTGCCTCTGAGAGCAACGGTGACAAACACACAAAATTCTCGTGTGGCAACTAATTTTTCCCTTATCATGCACAAATTCTCTTAGATCTGTAGACTCTAATAACTGGAATTTATCTTCTTGAAAACAATATGGTTTGATTACCTTATTTCTAGGCTTTTGTGTGTCACCAGGGTTTTGACAAATTTAACATCTACATGACAGCAGAGTGTGAAGGGTACATTTCTCTGTTCAAGTCAGGGCTACAAGACAGCTATGATTGAGTTAAATGAGACACAATTTGGGATTATATTGCTCACATTTGAAAAAAAAAAAAATCTCTGGTTCTGACTCAAAAGATTCTGGACCACTGTATAAAAATGGCATGTTTTCTTTGTCTTAAACTGATTTTAATTGCAGCCAATTAGTATTACACTGTTTACATACCCCATAGTTCTAGGGTTTGATGATATCTGGTAGATGATACATATTCCAGCTGTTGGAGTAGTGCAGTGTTTGAGAGTTAATTAAAAAAGAAATAGAAGTTTAAATAAAATAAGTGTAAAGAAGTTTAAAAAAAGAAGTTTAAAATGCTGTTAAAATGTCACAGTCATTAAATTCAAACTGAACCGAACTAAGCATAATTTTATCATGTTCCTTTTTACCACCAGTACAAAAAATCTTAGAACGTAAACCTTATCCTTTTATTGTTAAATGACACTTTTTGAACCAGCCTTAACCACATAGTGGTTTAACTTTGGATTGCCATGCTTATTTGTTAAGGTAAGAGTACTAAGTAAAGTTTAAGTCCCATATAATTGAAAGCATCAAATTATATAGCCATGAAAATGGGACTTAGAATGGAAATGGCAGCTGATGCTTAACTGAAATAGATACGTTGGAGTTACAATTATGTACCTAGATTTTAATTCTTCAGATGATTCATTTAGGCAGGAGTTGCCAGCGTTATGATTTTGAAAAAGGGGAAGGTCAAATATCTTATTTACAAAACCACCTTCCTTTGTTATTGCATATATACATCTCAATTTAGTTTTAATTGTAACTAATAAACCTGAAACTATTTTAGGGCTGATTAAATTAAAGTGAATTTCATATTAAAGCATGCTAAAACACACCCACAGAATAAATAACAAGCCCCTGGAGGAAATTTAAAGTGATTAATTCCTTAAGCTGATGAATAATATAGTTTTATAAAAAGCCACGCTCATGAATCAGGCCCCTATGGTTGCAATCAATGCATGTGGGTGGGCCTTGCAGCTGGAGATCTCTGAGCTGACGTCTCCAGGTCTGGGGGTGGGTGAAAGGTCCATACACACCCAGACAAGGATGCAATGGCAGAACTGAGACTAACCTTTTAGCCCTCTTTAGCCGTGCACATCCTGGTTGAAAAATGCAAAAGAAAGTCAAATATCATCGACCTCAGAGTTTGTGAAGAGTTTCTGCCAAGTACAAGACAAATTTATAAATGATAAACATGACTTTACTCGTATTCCTGGTCACTCCATTAGCAGAACCAGGTAGTAATTATGACTTGTAACTATTTTCTTATTTTGAACACATTTTCCTTACCAAGTATTTGCTCTGTCGCTTCTTTTAATTCCACATTTTAGTAATAAATATTTGGAAAGGTCAAAACAAGGATCCTGGAGGATAAACTGTTGGTCTTAAAAGCAATTCCTACTGGAAGAAACTAGGATGATTCAGAGGTCAGTGGTGCTAGGGTAAGCAGAAGATAAGTCACAAGCTATTTGAAGCAATGTTTCCTTTGATCTGCCAGGCCTTTCCATACATAAGGAAATCCAGTGGGGTGCTAAAGGCTTTGCTAATCTTCCTAATGATATGCTGAGGATGCTTAAGGTTGAGGTTAAAGAGGCTTTTCAGTGCAGCTTGACTTGTGAACTTTTGAAATACAGAACTGAGGTTCCTCTCAGATATTTGCAAAGCTTTGTTAACATTAACCGACGTGTGGGCAAGTGTATGTATGAGCTGAGGCCAGAAAAGCCATGTTAAAAAGAGAACCTTTAGATTAGCTCTGCTGTTAGCAGTCCTGCCCAGGGCAGTGATAGTGCAGGGTTCTCACAGGGCTTTAGGAACAAAGTGTATTAAGAACAAGGATGGTTTAAAAACCTTAAGGAAAATAGGAAATTAAAGAGCTGAGTTGGGCAAAATCTTTGACAAGTATTATCAGACAGTTGGGGAGCATAGCAAAAAATGTTCTTGGGAAGACTCAAGTTCCTCATTCTGACATCTAATTTTTAGGTCAGCCTTTAGTATTACATGGCATTCACTTAAAAGCACAGCCAAAGTCAGGCATGAGAGCAGAGTCAACATTTGATTAAAGAGCCTGAAAGTAAACTCGGGAGGCATTAGTCATGAAAGTTCAAGAATCATCCAGGAAAAAAAAAAAGAGAGACATGTCATCCCTATCAACACTAGTGAGGTCTGAGGCAATTGATTTTGCCTGGTGCTCAATGCTCTGCTCTTCAACATGCCCTAAGGCCTGGACAGAACAAACAGAACGTGTCTATACCCTTTAATCCTTTTGACATTGAGACACTAAGACATCTACCAATCTAGTAGTGTAAGGTACTAGTGAGTTAGATGTGCTCAGGCTGTGCCCAGTACATATAAACACCTCACTTAGTTTGGCAGTCATGGCAACTTTCTTTCCAAAAAAGAAGAGGTCATCATTTGCATTGCCAGACAGGCAGAGCTCTCCAGCTAGCAGCCCACAGAGAATGTGTAGCTCCCAAAGAATAAATAAAAGGCCTATAAAGTGTCATAGCCTCTCCCATGTGCAAGGTGATGCTGTTATCACATGAGTAGAGGTGAGACTGGGGTCAACAGTTGCCTGGGATGTGCATTTGTAGGATGCTTTAATGCCAGGGTGGTATCAGAGATGGTTGCAATGGGAATGAGACACTGAAACCAAAGAGGCAAAATGATTTAGGTGGTTGGTAGGAACCACTCAGACATTGGGATTGAGGACTGGAGAGCAGCAGCATAGTGTGGGAATCCCCCAGCAAGATGGTGGGGGTCAGTTCCACTGTAACTAGCTGGAGCTCTTTTCTTCACACAAGCTGGTTGGGGCACCTCCATTACCTCAAACTTTCCTCCAAGCATGCTTTATTAATCAGCCAATTAAAAATCTCAGTATGGGGCCTGTGGCTCCAATACTTGGTCAAGAAATAGAGAAGCACATTCCTCTGTTGGCAACACCTGCAACCTACCTGCTAGTCCATGTGGTATGGAACAGCCAGATTAATATCCTTGCATAATTTTCAAATACTCTCAGTTGCCCAAGGACTATTTAGTTGTTTCACACAGCGAAATACCTTTAACATGAGGAATTCCCCACTTCAGAAAACCATACATTTTGACAGTTAGAGTTGGAGCACATCTGTGGGAGGTAAGGGTTGAGTCACCTCAACCAAAGGAAAAAAATATTCCTGGGGTTTTACATTACAGGTAGGTACTTAACTCAGTGGTCTATGGGCACTGACTGAAATACAAGTTTTGAAGCATTGCTTTGGAATTCGGGTCTCCTGGGTTTGTTATTATGATTATTTGTTTGGTTTTGCCTTATTTAGGGGCTTGAGTCATTACATTCCTGAGGAAAATGCCAGCATTTTCACTGGAAATGACAGTGTGACATCCTGCTTCCAACTGGCCTATTTTTAAATCTGACTGCACATGAAAGGAAGCATTTTTTCTTCTGTAAAAATGGATGAGTTTTGAGCAAATCTACCTGGTAGTGACAGGCGGAGAGTCCTATGAAGCCCAGTATGTCTTAAGGTACCAACATTGTAGATGATGTTAATCTCAATTTCTGTACAGAAGCAGGATGTGTTTTGAAAACTTCACTGGCAGAAACCAAATACCTAGAAAAATTAAGCAACTAAAAATCTTACTTGGGTTTTTGAGGGTCTGGGCTTTGGATATGCAAATAAGTGAGTCCCTGTGCTGGATTTAGTAAATGCATCTATGTGAAATTTGACAAATCCAGATTCAGGGTTTATTCCGCCAATGATTTGAGCATGTGCTGGTCAAAATATGTACTTGGGAGTATTAGCAAAAATAAATAGAAAAAAATACTCATTCTTCTTCAATGCTTAGGGAAGCCTTTCTTAATGAGCAAGCCTGTCTGTAGTCAGTAAAGTGATATCTCTTAACACTGTGAAGGGTAAACATCCTTCCCTTTTTAGGTGTCAGGGCTGATGGCTTTACCTTTTGCAGGTATAGTCTACTGGATAAAAGAGAGGAGAGGAAACTCAGTGAGAGCTAAAAAAAGACATGAAAGACCAGTCCTTATTCAGGACACACACTTCTTGCTTCACATCGAGAAGGTTTCTAAGGGCTAGCTCCATATAAACAGTCACAGAGGCTAAACAGGGCAGCTAAGTCAAAAGGTGAGATCATGGAAACCACTAATCATTTATTGCCTCACCTCAGAGGCCTCTCAACTCCATGTGGCTGTCACTTTCTGGCTTTAAAGTTTCCCCTGGTTTTAAGTCCTTCTGCAAACCCAGCATTGCCTCAGCCCTTACCCTGCCAAGCCGCCTGGCACATTGTCTGCTCCAGAGTCCCCAAAGGTACATGTTCCCCGCCTTATCCCAGGAGGCCTCCAGGAGGCAAACGTTCCCAGATTATTTCTAGCACTTACTGACACATTAGTCTGCTTATAAAGTGTAGTGGCTGCTGCTGTCTTTCAAAAATTATCAGAAAAAAAAATAATCAGATTGTTATTTAATAAAATAGAGCATTAGAGCTCTTCCACGTCTGGGAGATGAGACTTGGACCATATCTCCTGGTTCTAAGTCATGAGTAACAGCAATGCTGGAGATATTGCTCTGCATTTCAGTTCCTCCCCAGCCACGTTGCTGCAGCCATACAAGGGACAGACAGTGCTTGTCTTTCTGTGTGGTTTTGAAGAGAGTGGAAGGCAAAGACCTGGGTCTCCAACACCATGACATTATGAGTAGATAGAAGTAGTGATTGAGTTTTTTAATGCTTAATGCTAAAAGTCTAACATCAAGGAGATTCATCAACTAGATGATCTTTAAGGTCCCTTCCAACCCTGACGATTCTATGATTCTATGATTTAGGTGCATAAATACCTTGGAGGATCATCATCTGTCAGAGTGAACCTGTATCCACAGACATAAATTGGTTGGAAGGTCTGAAAACCCCTTTTAACTTCTGAGTCCCAGAAGTCTCCAGTACTTCTTTTGTGATCCTGAGAAGGCCTCTAGAAGCTCCTTTCCAAGCTCTAACACTTCACATCACTGCTAAATGTTACTGCAAGATCTTTAATGGTGCTCAATATCTAGCACCTCACTCCTGGGAGTGAAGTATCTATAAAAACGTCCCCCAAGCATTCCCGTTCATCTATTTTTGTGCACTCAATTGACAACACGTTGAAAAATCAAACAAGACTTGCCACAGGTTAAGTTTTACATTTGTAAAATGTTAAAATTAAAGCATATTAACACTTGAGCTTCCCTGTCCTTGTTCTCTGAGGCACCTTTTGTGGACCACATCCTCTCAAAAGAAGAAATGCCACCATGTGGTGGCACCAGAAATAGGAATTTCTTATTTACTTAAACCAGAAGTAATTCTACAATGTTTGTCAAAAACTAAACCAGAAATATGGTTGTAATTGAGGGTCTACAGGTAGACCTATAACATTACCTTGCAAATTCTTTCATCAGTAGACCACTCTCTCCCTCACAACAGTTTCTGGTACCAAGTCTCCATGCCCAATAGTCAATGTTATGGTTTTTGCTAGCTCCCACTTTCTCTGATGAGCACATGGAAGTCCATATTGTTTCTCAGAGACAGCAGTTCACCACCACCCAGAAATGGTTTAAAATGTTTATTTGTGTGGATATGTATGAATGCAGAGATAAGTGCATGGGTGCATGTTTATATATTTAACTATGCAGGAGTAAACTTTCTGAGTGGAAGCTGATAAGGGTCAGATGAAAGTAAGCACTGAATTTATTGCTAAAATAATAAAAAGTCCTTTTTTGTGTGTCCTGACAAAAACAGAACCTCATTGACATTGTTGAAGTGCGTAACTAAGGGATGAGGTACCCTAACTGTGGGATAAAACAAAGCATGTGAACTGGGCCAAATCTAGATGCTGTTTGCATACAGCAAAATATTTAGTTGAACTTAAAGAGGTGCAGGTTTCAAGCAGGAGAAAACAAGAAAAGCAGGAGAGCTGGAACAACACACAGATTACGTGCATTATCGTAACGTGACATATAAGGTGTAATAACCATGGCCTGTGCAGGCAGAAAATTGAACAAAGGAGAAGAATTTGGAGAGTTTTATACTTATGAGGAGATGTGGTTATGTGGTCAGAGGGGAGGATGGAGTGCCAGGAGGCTGCCGCCATCTACCACCAGATGAGGATCTGAATCACCCTGACCAGTCACATGAGCTCCTTGTGTTCATGGAAACCAAAACGAGCCAGGCAGAACCTCACTGGAAACCAACACTGTGTCTAAGAAATGTTTTCCAAGTCAGGTCATGAACATACAGATTCCTCTGGAAAGTACCTAATAGTACATTTACTCTGAAGACACACTTTCAAAAATCTCCAAAGAAAGAGAGTTTCTGCAAATGTTGCTGTGAGCAGTTTAAGGGCATCCACCCCAAAACCTCTCTACCCCCGGTAATCTTAAACCTCCAAATTCCCACAAAACTGAGCCCTTAGAGATGCTGAAAATAAAGTGACTATTTTCTGAGCTTTTCTGTATTTTATTAAGCCCTGGGCTGCAGTGGAGGCCAGAAGAGGAAAGAAAATCCTGTGGGTGAACATTTAGTTCTGTGGAAGTCAATGGCCAATCTTGGAGCAAGTTCTGTGGGGCAAGATATCTTCCTGTACCTTTAGATCTTAAAAAATAACCTTGCATGGGTGAAATCAGAAATTACTTCACTGAGTTCTGTTAATAATAATCACAAGCTGATGTAAGTCTGAGAAGAATCAAATTTGAACGATTCGTAGCTTCAAGCAATATTGATCTTCCACATCAGCAGTTGGCCTCTGCTCATGGGCTGTTGCTTAATTCTTTGTGTATTTATGGTAGTTGCACTGTCTGGTTTTAAGTGCTTTGTGTTTTGACTCTCCTAAGTACTATAGCCTTACAGTTTATTTATCCTGGGAAGTTTTGGGGAGTATGTAAATCTAAGCTGTGCAATGTGGAACAACTGTTGTGCAACCGTTGCGTTGAGCACACACTTAATTTGTGCTTAAGCTTCTTCCGTCTGAAATCTTCTGTCTGTGCATCTAGGGAATTTTCTTGTTGTAGAGTAATATCTGCCAAGTCTGCTTGAATTCTGGGTGTTTGGGGTTACATAAAAAAAAAAATCTCCCTTCTCTCTACTCCATCCATCTGGTTTTTTTTGCAAGCCAGTGCTTTTTCATAGCACTGGGTCAGTAGGGTGGAGAAAACGGTTGAGTGCTGTAAGCCAAGAAGCTGCTACACAAGAGAGGGCTGCAGAGCCAGACACAGGTAAAAAGGTAAAGATAAAACCAAAGGTAAAATCCTTCTCATAGGAAGGCCACCACTGGAACACAGATGGGGAAACAGCTCCTCTTCCTGAGGCCAAAGGATGCACTTCCCAAGGAGAAATTGGAGCCGGTGTTATGGCCAGAGTAGATGCAGTAAACATCACAAACAAAGGGGCTGTAGCTGAAAAGGAAAATGGCACTTCCCAAAGGAGCAGAAAGAAAAAGAAGTAAATGTGGAAAAAACCCTCGAAATGTTGAAAGACACTAATGGAAAGTGATGGAAAGGGGGAGGTCATCGGCACATGGCAGTTGACAGGTGAAAACTGATTTCCTTTTGGGTCTCTGTTTAGTAACAGATGTGGCAGGAAGTGCCAGTAGAATAAAAAAATCACAGAAACCACACCAGGAGCAGTGAGACGGGCGGGCAGGATGGTGTCTGTCACAGAAACAAAGGCAATATTTGTGTGCTTTGAAAGGGCAGCCTTTGACATACATGACAAGAGATGTAAAACGGTTCTTTGATTTGAGCCACAGACAACTTGACAGGTTCCAAAGTGCACGAGGCTGGATCAGACCCTTTTTGACATAAGGGATCTCCGAAGTGAAAACAAATTTAGTCTGTGGCATCTTAGCCAAGGGGTGCTCCAGGCAGAGAGGGGCCAAGGGGGTCCCTCTACCCCAGCTGGTGGCTACAGAGTCAGGTGAGGACTTCTCCAGTCTCAGCTGAATCAACAGGCTGCATGCTGGTATTGCACAGGGATGGCTTACAGCAACAAGAGCAACACTGAAGAACACCAGCCAAAAATTGAGGATAAACCAACTAAAACACTTTGAAACAGGGGGAGATTAAGAGGCGCATGATCAGCCTCCAGGCCCCTTTCCTCAACCAAAACCCCTCTACCTGAAAGGAGGACGGCCAAGGGCAAGTACAAGCTTGAACTGGGAGTGCTGGTGGCTGAGAGCCACCTAATTCTTGGGCTACACCATGACCAGTCTTGTACACCACCGTGCTGCTTTAAAGGGTGGTTGTAAAACCAGTAGAGCTGTTAGTAGTGTCTGTCGCTGGGACAAAGAGCACACTGGTTTTCATTGCCCAGGGTGACATACGGTTATATTTAAATGTTGTAAGGGATGCTGGCTGGGTGTTTCTCACCACTGTTCCATGTCTGCAGTCTCCAGCTCCAGGGCTACAATCATCTAGGTTATATTTCTGCTTGTCAGACATAAGGCTGAGTGTGTGCCCTGCCATGGCATTTCAGACAGGGACAGGCATAAATACAGGGATGGAAATTTCCCAAACGCTTTTGTCATAAGGTCAAATAAGTGGAGAGAAGCTCGATCCAGTTAATAATTAACAGCAGATTTTTAAAGTAGGAAAACTCATCTTGTTTGTTATAATTCTTTGTTACCAAATGCGATTATGTTCTGCTGAATTTATGAGGGAAAACCTCAGTGCTCTGCTTATTTTTCGGTGCCAGATGACTCAATTTTGTTATCCTTAGCAATAATTTGTGATATAATGAAGAATTTGGTATGATTTATCCAAAAGAGTTTATGTCTTCATTGTAAATAAACACTGTTCATTTTTTGCCATTAAGTCTTGAAAACTGAACCAAGAAATATGAGTTCTAAGATCCAGTTTAAAAGCTAGCAAAGATCAAAAATGATAAATAGCATGACAATCTTCCTGGAAAGGATGTAAGTCTTCATGCTTCCAGGACATAAGATAACCTCTAATTAATGTAGGCTAGTAAAAATTTTTTCCTGTCAGCAAGTTATTTCATAATTGCCTTCTGTAAGGCTTCCTGTGCTTTTCTCTGAAGCAGCTGGTACACTTCTACAGGAGCAGGATAATAAAATCAATAAATCCCTGACCCACTCCTATATCTCTGTGAATGTCTGTTTTACAGGAACTTTTCACCCACCCAAGTCAGAGGTTCAGCTTGCTTTGTTTGCAAGATAAAAACTGCTAAATCCCAAGGCAAAAGAAATGACTTGATGTCTTTAGTGATGTCTTCACTTGTGACAGGAAAAAAAAAAGTCATATCCTTCAACTCATGTGTTGGCATGTAGGAAGGAAAGTAAAATCTTTTTTTTTCAATAACTTTGTCTTGAAAAGCAAGTGCTTGTCTTATTAATACAGACACACACTACATGTGTATAGTGTCCTTCTAACAGGGGGGAAATCATAGGATGTTTTAGGCTGGAAGGGACCTCTAGAGGTCATCTTGTCCAACCTCCCTACACAAGCAGGGACATCTCTACCTAGGTCAGGCTGCTCAGAGCCCCATCAAACCTCACTTTGAATGACTCCAGGGATGGGGCCTCCACCACCTCTCTAGGCAGCCCATTCCACTGATCTATCACCCTCATCTTAAAGAACTTTATTCTAATATCCAGTCTAAATCTCTCCTTTCCTAGCTTAAAACCATTACTCCTTGCCCTAAGCTTATGTCATGTGAGGGTGTTTGGGTAAAAGAAATCTAATCCCAACCAGTATCTGAGCTTTGGAGCTGTGTCAGTAAGCCTTCCCCTTTGCCCTTGTCCCCAACTCTCTTGCTTAGCATCTTCCCCTGATATTTCCTCTTGTTTCCATCAGGACTATATTTGGATTGAAATCTCATTTTTGTCATACAATAGGTAGGCCTCCAAAATAAGCTGGTGATTGCAGTCACTGAGTTCAAAGAGAAATGCAGAAAATTGCCCTCTGGAAGTGCCTTTGCCCTTTTGTCTGTTCTACAAAGAAGTGAAGGGATTGGCCCAGGCTTAGGCTGGCTTAGCTTAGCATTAAGCTGATGATTGAATGTTGGTGCAATGAATCATTTCTTGTGTATCTGATGTGTCACTGGAAAGGAGAGGGTTTGATCTCTAGCTGATAGTGTAGTCTAAGATAATCACATACATACATACATAATAACATACAATAACCTTTTAAAATATAGAAATTAGGGTGGGAAAGGGAACATTTCTAAGGAGTGATAAAAGTGTGGATATACACACCTTGTTTTGGATGGTGGTCCCTCATGAAGCTCAGGGTCTGAGCCAAATAAAGGAAGACTTCACTGGACATGATTGAGCTTTTTTAAGTCCTCTAGGCAATACAACATTGGGACACTTTTACGAGGTGTATTTGCAATTGCCTCCCTCCCCTCCTTCTTCCATCAGTGTCATAGCATGAATTATATTGTCTTTTTTTTTTTTTTTCCTTGTTTGAACATGCACCAGGAGAAATGAATCTATTCCTGCTTCAGATCCCTATGACTTCTAGAGGCTGCACTGATCATCAGTTACTAGGTGTGAATAAAGCCTTCAAACCTTGTTCTAACCATTATAGCACTAATTATAGTTTCCTTAAGTAAAATGCTCCTAAACTATAATTACCCATAAAATTCTATGTTGGCAGTTACACAAGAAATTGTATTACAAGATTCTACCAGGGGGCTGAGCTCACCCTGCTCTCCCAGTCAGTCTAATCTGTTGAGAATTTAAAAATGCAGCAGTTGTTAGGGTTAATCCTGGAAAACCTGCTATGTATTCTCCCCAGCCCTAATACCTGCAGAAAACTCATTTCATATTCAGTATGCACTATTTAGTTTACAGCGTTGCTCTGAATTCTCAACTGATGCAAACAGATGTTGATCTGCTGAATATTGATTCCCATCAGTTCAGGTTTTGGCTCATAATACAGAGTTTCCATCTCTCTGTGTTTAATGTGAGGTGCACAGCTAACTACCATCAAAAAGGAAAATTAATGCATATTTTGGGTCTTTTTTACAAAAGAAAACACAGGGAATTTTGGAGGATAATTCTAGTAAAATAGACACTCTTGCTGATGCCCTTACGAGTGTTCCCTGTTCACTCCATCCATTTGTATGCATGAAATGTGCATAGTTCAGGGCTGTATCACAGCTTACCAGAAAGAAACGTGTGTTGGAGGGAAGATGATGTCTCAGCTTTATGGTGTTCACCCCTGTATTAATTTCCTGTGTCTGGTAGTCAACAATGCTGACACTTAACGGGAGAAAATGATCCCTGGTGCAACTGCAGTGACCCCTGTGGAATTACCCCATGACAACCCCCATCGGTGGAGTAGCAAGAGATAAATTAAACAGGACTGGAAATTTGGAACAAGTTCAGACTTTAGAATATATGGAAGATAGGGACTAGAGGAGACGTTTTCCTATAGTTTGTAAACCCACACTCCCTTCCTGTACACAATCAGGTAGCTTCTAATTATACAAAATACACGAGTAGCATAAACCCTCTTATTCCTGCTCATGTGAATATGGTTTTATGTGACACAAGCTATTGCTCTTTGAATTGAATTTTGTTATTTGCCTCTAGAATCTGGTGGTTTGGCTGCTTGATCCTGACTTTCAGCTAAGACAATTTACTCCCCAATTACTTTAACGAGAACATTTCAAGCAATTAACAGAATTAATTTAACAGTATTTTCATATTGTTAAAAAATACATCTGTGAAGAGCTTTAAAAAATTGCAGCATCAGATTCTAAGCTTCACTTTGTTTCTCCTTAGATATTAGCTGGGAAAACTATCAGAAAGTTTGATTAGACATTTTAAGCTCCCCTATCTACATGTAAAACCAGTAACCAGAATTGGAAATGCATTTAAATGGAAGACTACCTGCTTTCTTCCACAAAACAGTATTGTGAGATTTATTTTTTTTCCTGTTAAATAATGCACTTGATCTCCAATGCTTGGATGAAAAAATACAGATCTACCCCATGCATAATCCTATTGGATTGCAGGTACCTGATGATGCTGCAGTAGGATCACACAGAGCACAGCCCCTTGCTCCTTTGGGTAGAATTCAGAACTCAAATTGCACATACTGAGGGGTTGCTTCGAATTAAAACACACTAATATGCACAGAACATGGGTGGGAAGGGGCATAGTTATATGGAAGTAGATGCAATTATATGGGAACAAAGCACAATCAAGCAGTGAAGCTGTAAGCCAGGATCAGTAATTAGTGTACACTGCACAATTCTGCTGTAAGAGGTGCTTCAATTTAAGAACAAATTAAAAACTTTGAGAAGACTGCCTTAAAATTACTAAAGCATTTCATGCTTGTGAGGAGGGCTTTAACCTGGGAGACAATTACTTGTCTCACATTCCTGCACAGTGAGAACCTGCAGGCATTACAATTTTCTGTCTACGTGTGTCCCTTTTGGGCTTTTTAATAAGACCAGACTCTGGATCCCAAACATCAATGTTTGCTCTTGTTTTACAAAGTTTTTTTTCTGCTTGTGGCTTCAAGAGTTCTTGTTAAATCCAATTTTCAAGGATTATATATAAGATTATATAAGAGGAATTACAAAGAGGAGTGATGAATGCAGGGCTAGAATCTCAGAGATGTTACCGTGACCTTGCTTCCATCCATTTAAAGCAAATATTTGGGTTCTGTGGGATGCTGAAAATGTGCACATTTTACTTCTAACCACACAGTATGTGCAATGTTGAAACTGGTTTTACACAGGTACAACCCCTTCAGTTTTGATAGAGTGTCTACATTGTTCTTTATCAGAGGAGGTGAATAAATACACTGCAGTGCCAAAATATAGCTACAAAAGGAATTCACAGAGAGCACGTCTCTCCTTATTGAAAGTGAAGTATAAAAATGAATTTAAAATTTATGTATATAGACACACAGAAAAAAAAGACAGAAAGAAAGAGAAGATCCTTTGTTGTGCAGTCAAACTTCCCTTTAAAGCCTCGACAGTTATTAATTAGCATTAATCCTGCTAATACAATAGCCAACACTTTTTCTCTCACATTAGGATAGAACTGAGGGTACTATGGAGATGGAAGCTGGAATCTTCTCTGCTTAGAACTAAAGCTCAGTACCTGGAGCTGGGAAGAGTCACAGCACTGGAAGAGAGAGCAAGGAAGAGTCATGGCAAGTCAATCTGTGACCACAGGGTTAGCTCCTGGGGAAGTTTTGCACATAAGCAATGGGACAATATCATAGTGAGGCCAAAACCACATTTTCAAGAGGCATCAAACAAGATCTCTAAGTATTTTGGAAAATCTAGTCACTTGAGTGCATAAAATCTCTCAGAAATCAGTGAAATACCTTCAAACACATGATTTTGTTTCATGCAAATCCTTCTTCTCCGGAGATTTTCACAAATATTTATTAAAAGTTTAATATCCAAATATGAAAAAAAAATAGAACAAACTCAACATTGAATGGGGCTGAGAGAAAAGGAAATACCTGGTTTAATTAGGTTTTAAAGGATGATTCAGAGCAACATAAATCTCAATGAAAGGACAAAAATAATTACAGGTAATTAATGCCAAGCTATCTAAAGCTAAGGAATTTAGTTAGCCTTAAGCACAGCACATAACACACCCAGTTCTTCCTCCTCTAGATAACATAGTACATCCACTAATTTAGGTCATGGAGCTTCTTTTACACTTGTAATTATTTTTAATGCTGGTGCTTCTTTTGCCATTAGGGAAACAGTCCCGATAGCACAACAAAGCAAATCTCTAAAACATGGAAGCATTTCTATTTTGTTATTCCTGGAGCTAAAATGGCATAAATCAAACCCAAATGACATTAATCAGTCTGTCACTGATCAGTGTAAAATTAGCGAGATGCAAACAGGGCTAGAATTCCATATTTTTAGTAGTTGTGCCTGTAATTCAGTAGCACTCCTCAGCCATGGGTTTATTTATGATGGTGTCAAAAGCCTACCTCTTAAGTGGCCATTTCTTGTATCAGTGTCATGGCCAAAGTGAAGCTCTGATTTCAGATTTAATTCTTCATGAAGATCTGTTTCATACCCATACCTTCCAGAACAGTTTAAAAGGTATTTTTGTTCTTTCCAATGTTTCCATTGAACACACTAATACAAATGTTGGAAAGATAAATAAAATATTTCGTCATTGACAAGAGCTGCAGGACCAACACCTGGATGGATTGGATTGAGAGCATGGATTTTGTGAAATGACATATTTTGGTAGTTCAGAAAGGAAAACATTGTTTCTTGGGGCAGATCCTACTTCATATATTTCCATTGCTTTGGATTACAGGAGGTGAAAGCTAATGTCCATGGTTAGGTTTCCCCCTCACCATTTAGGGGGTTTCATAAGCCTTATTTTACAGGAAAAAAAATACAGAAGCATGAATTATGGCTTAAATTTCCACATCAGACAACCTGCATTTATGCAGGTGGGAAGCAACAAATTATCAGAATTTTAAATCACTGGAACTTGTTCGTTATGTAAATAAATACCACAGGAGCTCTTTCATAACTAAGGCTGGTGCTTGCTTATAATTTTCTTTATCCCATTCTCTGGTATTTCTCTTCTCCTTCTATTAAAGCAGAATCCTTGATGTAACATCTCTTAAATCAGCTGTATCCAGACACGTATCCCTAGTTACCCATTTAGTGACGTTATGTATTTTTAGTGAAAAAAATCTGATCTTGAGAAATTATACAAGGGAAACTTCTTCTCTGTCTTACCATGAAAGAAAACAATCCAACAATAAGTGTTCAACCTCTTGGAGATATTTAACCACAGTAGAGCAAAGTGAGTCGTGATAGTGATGAAAAGGTATATCCCATTTGATTATGAATTAACCCTAAATGGAGTTTTGACTGGGAAAGAAACAAAGAGGCCAGGCTAAAGTTTTTGAGGAGTGCTGGTTGTGGAAGTGTTTGCTTCTATATTCCTCAAAATGAATGGACAATCCTCTGCTCCCTGCAGTGGTGGGGTTAGGTGTCACGAGAATATCCCCTGTCCAAATGAAAAGTGGCACAGATGGTGAATTGCTTAAAAACAACTTTTCCCACTTAAAAACATGCATGGTGCTCAGCTGTAGTTTGTTTGGATGGAAGGTCTCATGATGGTCAGGCAAGTCCCAGCCTACTTGGTGCTCCCCTTTATCAGACAGCCCCTTCTCCAGCTTATGGTGTGAAATGGAGACAGAGCTTCACTGAAGTATGCGGGACCTCTCAACATGACTTTGAGTCAGGTAGTAGCTGATCTGGAGGAGCCTTGTGCCCTCCACAACTTCTTGCCATGGGATGCAGCTGAAAAAGTTCTAAGCCCACTGGACACTGCAGACTCAGGGCTGCTTCTGCTGGTGGGCAACGGGACAGGGCAGCTGCCTCTGCACCTCATGCAGCCCTCCTCCTCCTCCTCACTAACCTCCAAGGTGATGACACATCCAAGCAGCCTCATTTACCCGACTTCTGCTTGAGATCATGACCTGAAAGGCCTGGGGGATCTGCTCAGGGAGAAAGTCTGTCCTGTCCTGTGCCCACAGTGAGTGCAGAGCCCTCAGCCCCCCGTGCTCACCCAGCATGAGCGAGAAACAAACCAGATCTGCAAATTTTTGGCCTGCCAACCAAGAGCTGATGATTTGGGTATCTACTCCTCAGGCTGAGCAGGAGATAAAAGGCAACCATCCCCACATTTGCACAGCTCCGAGGAAGTCATTTCCATTCTAGGCTAGGGGAGCCCTTTGAAAAGCTCCAAAGGGAGTCAGGAGTGTGATTGCCATTGGCAGGGCACGTCTGAAAGGCCACCCTAAACTGTGCTAGTCATTGCACTGGGACACAGCAGGAGGAACCTGCTGCCTTTGGGCACCCAGCAAATTCCCAGCTCTGCAACGTGGCCAACATTCACTGGGCTGCTGGGAGAGATGGTGGAGGTTTGTTCCCAATTCCCAGGGAAGGAGAAAGGCATGTGAACATCCTACTATGCCATTCTTCCTGACCAGAAGCTATACAATTAAGCATATCCATTAAGCTGGCCACTAAATATTAAGTACTGAACTTCATCTCTCTGAAGACCAGTACTTCATAGGGTAAAATTAATGGGACGGTGAAACCAATCACTGCCTGACTAGAGCAGCTATTTTATGCATATGCATAAAGAAAGCAGTTAGAGATCTTTTCCTTCAACCTGTGGAAGTCTGCAGAGAAAACTCTATTTTGACCATATAAAAGCCAATGTCTACTTTTAAATTTTAGTCTTCACATTAGAAAATGTAAATTAGATAAAGATGTTTCTCGCTTTGCTGTGAATAGGATTTTCTAAAGCCTGTCTGCATCAAAATGCAAAACACAGAACCTCAAAACATGCAAATAAATCAATCATTCCTGTGTTATATATCTCACTAAATACAATCCAAAAATAATTTTGGGTGGAGTTTTCAAACTTCAGTATTGCATAAACTAAATACCCTGTGGCACAATTGGACTGACTTGAATTACAAAGTAAAATAAATACACACTGGGATGTGCCTTTTGTTGCTATTATTTCACTTTTCCTTTTGCCTTTAAAAAGTTGTATTAGAGCTCATAATACTTGATAAGTGAAAATTAGAAATGTCATTTAAAAGAGTGAAGTAATTCAATTTTGGGCTGTAGATTTCTAACATATGTCTATGGAAATGTTCTTGCCTATCCCAGCTATTTCCACCTCTCAAATATTTAAGCAAGGATAGGGCATGCCTGACAGATGGATGTGAGACCTTTTTTTAAAAAAAAGAATTTAACCTCTGACTTTTACAAGCAGCGACTTGATTTCTAGATATGAGTTCTTTGCCTGCTTTTCAGTAAATTTTACTTTACAGTCCTTTGGAAAACCCTAACCAAGTCTTTATTGTGCATGACACTTGGAGTTCTTTTTTATTGACTTAGGCTGCTTCTTGCCAGACTCAAACTGTTGGAAGAAGGCTGCTGGCTTGGGAAGAAATGTATAAAGAACTAAATTACTTTGGGTGGAAATAAAAGAAATGAAATAAAACAAACTTTTCCCTTTTGATGGTCATGTTTACTTCACAGAACCAAACTAGGCTTGTTGTCATGGGAAGATGCAGGTATTTTTCTGCATCCAACACTTTTTTTGGCAATAGGAGTCTTGTGATCCAGCCACATACTCCTGAATGTGGACAATAGGAAGAGCTTTATGTCTTCACCCCTTATTACTCAGACCTATTCTTTACCTTTAATTCCTCACAGTTGCTTCCTTTCCTTTCATGATCTCCCACCTTAGTTTTCCCCTTTTTATTTCCCCTTTTGCCTCTTGTCTGAATTTGTGTTGGCTATCTGGAGGTGAGAATTATTGGAGAACTTGAATTATTGTAGGATTATTTTTGTGTACCCGTACTTTTAAAGGGCTATTTTAATTTATATATGTATAAAAATACAATTTTGTACCCTCTCTGTTCTATTTAAGCAGGAAAACCAACTTTTTAGGAGGTTTCCTTTTACCAGCTGTCATTCTTCCCTCATGTAGATGAACAAGGGGAATTTCAGGAAACAGCTGAGTCAGTCCCCCTGTGATTTTTATGCTGCATTTGTCTGAACTCTGGGTTTCAGCACAGACAAGAGCAATGCAGGGAGTTCTCTGCTCATCATCCACCTCTTCTTTATTGCCTGCAGCACCGAAGCTTGAGCTCTCTGCTCACCCCAGCCTGGCTCCCACTTTGTAGTGGTTTATGTCCTCTGTCAGCTGGAAGAAGCTCACAGCAGATGAGCTGATGAGATGTTGTGCAGGAAAAGTGCCTTTCTTAGGTGGAGACAATCCCCATGGGTGGATGAAGCTTGTGCTCTGCCTCTTGGCTCCAGCTGTGTGACACACATCATGGAAGTAAAAAGAAATGCTATAGTGAGCATCTTTTTGCTAAAAGCAAGTTTCACTAGGATTTTGACTTCCATTGTGGAGGGTGATCTTGACTATTTGTTCTCAAATTAAACCATTAGCTCTCAAATAAAAATTTCCTTACATTTAAAGCTTCTCTGCACATTCTACTTGTCTCATGCATACATACCTCAAGGAGACTTCAAGGGAGGAAGGGAGGAGGGCAGCTGGAAGGAGGGAGATCTGATGACTTCCCAGCAATGCCAACAACCTCAGCCTCTGTTTGCTGATTTTTTCTTAGCATGGCCTGAGGTTTGCAAATGCCCCAGACCACAAAGCCACAGTTCAGTTTGCAAAGGCCAGAGCCCAAGCTTTAATATTTACAGTCACAGAAACAAATATTTTACACATTTCTACTACGCCTTTACTTGGCTTAGGGGAAAAAAAAAGCAAGACAAACAGCAGCTTTCAAAGCAAAATCCAGTCAAGTCCATCAAGTCTCACCTGTGTTCATATTGGAATCAAAGCAGACTGTGAGTTTCACATTGTTCTGAAGCGAAATCAAATGAACCTTTAGTTCTCTCATTAAGAGGCATGAATTAGAATCATAGAATGTTTTAGACTGGAAGGGACCTCTAGAGATCATCTTGTCCAACCTCCCTACACTAGTAGGGACATCTCTACCTAGCTCAGGTTGCTCAGAGCCCCAGCAAGCCTGACCTTGAATGACTCCAGGGATGGGGCCTCCACCCCCTCTCTGGGCAGCCCATTCACCCTCATATTAAAGAACTTTTTTCTAATATCCAATCTAAATCTCTCCTTTCCTAGCTTAAAACCATTACTCCTGGTCCTATAATTAAAACCACTTTTGAATAGACCTTCCCCTGCCTTTACGAAGACCCCCTTCAGATACTGGAAGGTCACTATAAGGTCCCCCTGGAGCCTTCTCTTCTCCAGGCTGAACAGCCCCAATTCTCTCAGCCTGTTCACCCAAAGTGCTGGAGTTACAGCGTGTAACCAGTTCAGCAGTTGCCTGCTCCTGTGTCCATGCTGGCAATGCCTCAGCTATAGCTGGTTTAAAGCTCACATGGGGAGCTCAGTCCAGTTTACACAGTCATGGTGTGTGCTGCTTTAGAATCACACAGATAAAAGGGTTGGGCTATTCTCAGAGCTCCACAGGATAACCCATCTGTTTAAGTCCGTCTTCATGGTTTTCATCACCTTAGAAGATACTCAGTCTGGGAAAGGGGAAAAGAAACAACATAATAAAAAATACACAGTTTTTTTGTTTTCAAATTATTACTATCTGTGTCTTGGGAGTGCTTTCTTTCTACAGAAATATCTGTGTATTCTTACAATCAAGTGTACCTTGACTAATTATATGAGGTGAAGCTGCATGTCTCTCATGGTTAAGACATTTTTGGTATACAGATCAGTAGGAAAGCAGTTTCCTCAAGTACCTCTCACTAAACTATCTAGTTTAGACACATCCTGCCAGAATGAATTTTAAGAGTGTGAAATAAAGATCATTTCTGACACTAACCACCTCTATCAGGAAAGTCTCACCTGCTTTTCAGAAAGGCATTTTCTTTGGGCCGACAACTCAGGAGCAGTCTTCATTCCTTCTTCCCTCATATACACATTACCTGGGGGGAGCAGGAAAAGAAGAAACAGTTGCTGTGAAGCTTGCAGGCATCCTGATGGCACTCATACATTTAAAACAATGTTATGGCCTTCCCTGGCTGTGCAAGGAAAGATGCTAGTCAACCTGTCAAATAATTCTGCTCACCAAGGCAGGGCCCATTCATCTGAGCAAACAGCAGGTACCAAAACCTGAATGTGGAGCTAATAAAACCTATGGCTCAGCAATGGCCACAGTACGTGGAGAACAGGGTCAGAAGTGGACACAGCAGCATCTGATAGCAGAACAAAGCACCTTATACTGAACTAATTAGGCTGCTTGGTTAATGGCTTCTGAAGCGAAATATTTGTGATCAGCAGATAAAAATACAATTATATTTCCTGAGTGAAAAATAAGAGGTTTCAGAGTCATATTCTTTAACTGAGTAGTGCCAAGTAGCTGAACACTTACTGTTAACATGAAGTTGCTTCTTGCTTATTGGAAATCAGACCCAGCAAGCTGGAAGTGCTATTGAAGCAGAACTGCTTGGACAATATTACAAGAAAGATCTGGACGTGCTGGAACATGTCCAAAGAAGGGCCATGAGGACGATCAGAGGGCTGGAGCACCTCTCCTACGAGGACAAACTGATAGAGTTGGGGTTGTTCAGTCTGGAGAAGAGAAGGCTTCGAGGGGACCTTATTGTGGCCTTCCAGTATCTGAAGGGGGCTACAAGAAAGCTGGGAATGGACTTTTTAGGATGTCAGGTAGTGGTAGAACTAGAGGAAATGGATCAAAACTAGAGGTGGGTAGATTCAGATGAGACGTTGGGAAGAAGTTCTTCCCCATGAGGGTGGGGAGACACTGGCACAGGTTGCCCAGAGAGGTGCTGGAAGCCCCATCCCTGGAAATTTTGAAGGACAGGCTGGATGGGCAACCTGGTCTAGTGGGAGGTGTCTCTGCCCATGGCAGGGGGGTTGGAACTAGATGATCTTTAAGGTCCTTTCCAACCCTGACAATTCTATGATTCCATTCTTGCCTAGCAGAAGTCTTTTCAATGCCCTTGTGGTGGATTTCAGGCTCAGCAGTGTGGTACTGTCTGCACCAGGTTCTGCTATGCTGTATTATGTGGTGATCGTGAGGGTTCATCCAGGAGTGAATCCTTGACTAGTGAGGTCTAAAAAGTAATGCAAAAGTTTATTAGATAATAAATAACACTGCAAAGTCTAAACTTAAGGAGTTTGCAGACAACAGCAATCAGAACTTCTCTGTCAGTCGTTTTGGATTGGTGGAACTAAAAATAACACCACAAAGACCTACTCTGTTTTTACTTTTTTTTTTTTTTTTCCAAAATGAAAACATTCAGTTTAAAATTAGCTTGTTTTGACTGAGCAATACAAAGGCAAAACATGAAAACAAAATAGTCTGCATTTGGCGCTCCTGTTTCTAGGCAAAACTGCAAATATTGCTCATTCTTCCTGGATTTGGGAGGCAAGCTCACAGAGGTTTGTCTTCTCGAGCTCTGAGCGAGCTCCCACAGCAGTGGTGGCTGGTGGAAAAATAAACTGGACTTACTGTACACAGGCACCCAGCCAACAATACCTGGAAAATGAAAATAATTTTTTTTTTTTAAAGGGGAAATAGATGCAATCCATGTGCACAGTACTAATTCATTCTGCAAGCACCACCGTTAGGGGTTAGGTGGTAAAATGTGTGTAGGAGAGAGTGGAGGAAAATGGTGTTTGCTGTTAAATACATAGTCTGCAATATACTGATGATAATGTCCATCCTCACCACCAGTCTTAGAAGCTTCTGGAGTAAGAAAACTCCTTTAGTGATTCATGAGATCTGCCTCCTGGCAGGGTCAGGTTCAACTAGACCACATTCAACACTATGTGGATCATACTGGTCTACACAGCAGGATAGGAGGACCAAAGGGTTCCAAGGGGAGCTGCAGGGAATAGGAAGGAGTTCATGCTAAACTGAGTGGAGTTGTGAGGATATTGGGTCATTTGCTCTTTAGAACATAAATATTATGTCCTTCCTACCTAAGCATTTACTGACGCACTCCACAAAAAGCTCAAGACAAAGAAAATGGGGTGGAGGAAATGAAGCCTGTTACCTTTTGCATTACTATTATGGACCTGAGTGGAAGCCTCCAAAAAGCAGTGAAAGGAGATATCTCCATGGTTCCATGTGTCTTGCTTGTTTGTGCTGCTGAAGTCTGCTGTTCTGCTGGACCACCTTGGAAATATACTGGTCTCCTCTGCAAACTACTTTTGTTTTATGGGTGGCAGTTGAATAGTGTCAGGTCACTAGAGCCATGTCCATATATATCCACCAGGATCTTTCCTGTGAGTATGCACAATCCTAAAACTGTTGGTAGGCACCATGGAAAAGAAAAAACAAATTACACCTTCCCCATCATAGAATCATAGAATTGTCAGGGTTGGAAGGGACCTTAAAGATCATCTAGTTCCAATCCCCCTGCCATGGGCAGAGACACCTCCTACTAGAGCAGGTTACTCAGAACCCCATCCAGCCTGGCCTTAAACATTTCCAGGGATGGGGCTTCCACCACCTCTCTGGGCAACCTGTGCCAGTGTCTCCCCACCCTCATGGAGAACAACTTCTTCCTTGTGTCTGATCTGAATCTCCCCACCTCTGGTTTTGATCCATTCCCCCCAGTCCTACCACTACCCGACAGCCTAAAAAGTCCCTCCCCAGCTTTCTTGTAGCCCCCTTTAGATCCTGGAAGGCCACAATAAGGTCCCCTCGAAGCCTTCTCTTCTCCAGACTGAACAACCCCAACTCTCTCAGTCAATCAGTGCATTATGATTTTTCTCTTTATACAAGTTATTCCTTTTTCTTAATTTCTTCCCTTCTTTTCTGTATTTCCTTCCTCCTTGCTTTTTCTTTCTTTTTCTCTCCTCCCTCCATTACTCTCTCCTTCCTTCCCTCCCTCTCTGCCTCTTTTATTTCCTCCCCACAGATGAGATTTGATTCCCTGAGACTTTAAGGGGTGGAGACTGGTTTATGCCACCCTACTGCAGTAATATCAGAGCAGTAATGTCACTATTTAAGTATAGTGAAGAGCTTCACCCTGCAAGGTCCATAGTGCCATAAAACATGATTAACATTAATAGGATTAAGGACGACCTGTGTCTTTCAAGATTGGAATTCATACCCTTACAACTATAGCCTTAGGATTTTGAGAGAAAAATGAAAGACAAAGTATAATGGCTTGTGTGAAGACTACATTGTTCAACTTAGTGAGATCTAATGGCCCAAGGAGGAATAAAAAGTACATTATAATGAGAAATCATTTCTCATATAGGACAGAGGGAAAGATTAAATAAACCTTCTCGAAGTAAAAGAATCATAGGAATAATAAAAAAATAATAAATTATGGGATTTCCTAGCAGAAAAATAAATTGATTGTTTGGAAGTTATAATTTTTAAAATAAGGGGTAATTGCATTATTTTACATTTTAATGATTAGGTCTCTGTGTCTCAAGCAAATGGTTGTGACCCTGCACAGTTAATTCCTGTAACACAGCTCAAATGGAAGGTTTCATTGTTACAGAGACTTAGTTGTGCGTAGGGTTTTTTTTTTCCTAAAGGAGTGATAAAAAGTAAACTGAATATGCAATGACTAAATGAAAGTGAAGAAAGGTCTTTTGTTCTTTTGACTAATCTTTACATTAAATCTTTTTTTCCAAGAAGCGGATGTAGCATCAGTTACAGCTCTATCTGAATATTCTCACATTTTTGTAGAAGAGCCAAAGAATATACAGTTTATAGAAATCTTGAGAAGTGCTTCAGGTGAGATGACAGATACAGCAACAACTTCCTACCCCGAGTTCCCCCTCTGCTTGACAGCCAAGCCAAGCAATGCAAAACGGGAAACAAAACAAAACAAAGCAAAGCAACAGATGTATTCACAGCTGCACTTTGTATTCCAGGAGATAGCATGGCAAGAAATGCTGGCTAGTCACTGATAAAACTCCCCCTGCATTAAGTAGAAACACAATTTACTCACTACGTCAAGTGCAATCTAAGCTTTCATATTGTAGCAAGAAAAATATTTATTATTGGTTCAAAAAATCTAAAAAAATCTAAATAAAAAATTAAATATTTCTTTAGAAAGAGTAGAGATTTATGCTAAATGTCAAATTCAGAGCCATAATTCATTTAGACTACAGTAGAGGATTTGGACTCCTGATTTCCACTTGGTCCACTTGAGGTGCCAGCCAGGTGAACTCCAACTTCTGCCTTTCTCCTTGTGGAAATATTGCAACGACTTTCTCTCCTCTGTGAAACCAGTCAGGTTTAAGCTATATGGAAATTTTCTACCTTGGAGATTTCTAGTCTCTTGTGAAGTTCTGTGGTGACAGGGCAATGGTTTCAAAAATTATTGATAGATGAAGAGACATATGGACAGGGGTCTATAAAACCTGACTTTTTAGGGAGCTGTGTTAAATTTCCTTAAACAAACATTCATTCAGACACTGGAATCCAGAGCTCCTCTCTCCCTGCTGAGTGATTCTTTGCCTGTAGCAAATATTTTTTTTCCAGACATGAATTTGGAATCCATAAACATCATGGTTGATGTTGTATTCATGGCAATTCAGGACACTCCAATGCAGAAAAAGAAATATTACTCCAAATTCTAGTCTCAGCATAAAATTCTGGTGTAGGTAGCAGGTTTGAACTCCACCTGAAAAGCACCAAGACTTCTTGCAAGATGCCAAGGCATCAAGCTGTGAAACAGCTCTGAAATGAAAGGTGAACTAGATGAAAACATTTTAAGGTAAAAAACCCATAAACCTGCTTTTTTTGGCCCAACTGCCACACAGCAGTTAAAGCATGTGGTTAAATAAGTGCACATGAGCAGCTCACCTGCCTCCAATGAGGAATGAGCTTGAGGGACTGGAACCTTTAAATTTAACAATATGAATATTTTCTTACAAGAAAAATATGACTTTGTGCCTAAATTAAATGGAGGAAGAGATTGGCAGTAATAATTTGTTTTATAGAAAGATTAGCATCATAAATAGCTATAAGGTAATTAAACCCACTGAATTTTAGCTTGTTCCTGGGTGTTCTTACAACTGGGTGCTGCACGTTGCTATCATCACTAAGATAAATGTGGTTTTAGTGCTTTCCAAGGACATCGAAAAGGTCACTTTTCACCCAGAGTTTATGGAATTTGTTAGTTTAATATTGGAATAATAGGAACAGCCAACCACTGCCATGATCCAGTGGCTGAAAGTGCTTCAAAGCCTTCAACCCAGTCAAAAGGACTGCCCAGAAGACATATTTAACCCCAGCTTAAGCAAGCAGGCTCTGGGGAGGGATGGCAACAAGAAAAGTCTCCTCTGACAACTGAGGTATAAAACACCTCTTGCCTCACTGTCATTTTATGTGCCTGCTGGCTGAATTTCTTCCTGGCTGGTATAAAATACCACCCACCCTGTGGCACATGGCCACTATTTTTGTGGAAACTATGATAATATTCATATATTGAGGTTCTGTCACTGGCTTCACAGCAGGAGTAGAGAACTGTCTGGCTCTCACAAAGCTTGATCCAGAACCTACTGAAGATGATGGGAATGCCTTTGTTGACTTCACCAGGCTCTTGAGCAAGCTGCTAAGAAAAATGCAGTATGAGAGTGAAGAACAAGCCTAAAGAACTCTTGACTTGCAGCACAGATAGGTTGAAGGTTTTTGCTAAACCAAATAACCATTTGAATTTAACCTCTGCTAGAAAAATAAAAAAAATTAAATGCTTGCCATATGGTGAAAATATGTTAAGCTTCAAAGAAGTAGAAGTAATTAAATACAACTATGAAAAGGCTTTTTAGGTTTGAATAGTATGCCAGTTTCAATATTATAAAACATACATATATAATCCTATTAAAGGTCACTTGAAAAAAGAAGGAGCCCTTTGAATAATGCAAGCTCTTAGGTCACATTTTTCACCTGTGTATTTATTTTCATTCCAATCAAGACTGCTATAATCAGGAAACCTGGTCAGATTTTGTGTAGCCTTCTATGAACATCATCTATTTCAATTTCTTCTATAGGTAACATCAACATGAACCAGCTTTTGAAGATAAAGGAACAAAAAGAGAAAGACAAATAAATATACTCAGAAGCAGTGGGTTACTCCATAATCCAAAGGAATATTAAAGCCAAAGCTGCACCAAGAACCTTATGAGGAAAATATCCTTGTCTGGAAGCTCATCCCTGTCTTTGCTAAGCTGGGCCTGACACTAGTGTTGGACTCAGATGTTTTTCTTACCAGGTTTTAAGCACACCAGTTTCTGAATATGTGAAGTGTATGTTTGCCCTGTCTCTGGCCCTGAAGGTGGCATGGACTATCTGGGTGAAAAAAGCAGCTTTAAGCTGCCCTTGATCCCTTCTCCTTTACCCTGACATGAAGAACTCATACATTTTTCAGTGTCACCAGCACTGCAGGTAGCCAAGTAGCTTGGCAAGAAGAAACACCCAAATACACTAAGTTTTCAGATGCAGGAGAGACCCCAGAGCAGCATGAACACCCAGCTTGCAGCCTGGGGCTGTCCCAGTGCCCCAGCTCACACTGAGGTTGTGTCTAATGTTTTTACTACAGGTGTGAATCAGATAATGTCACACTCATGCATGTTTCCTTACCTGCCTCTCTTTTCCACATCTACACTGTGTGGAGCAGCAACTGCTGAAATCAAGGCAATAAAAAGAGAAAATCTGAGCCTCTCACTCCCTTTCCAGTTCTACTTGCCTCACAAATAGGACTGAGAATCCAGATCAAGGAGCTTTATGAATAATTCTGGTATAAATACTGTAAGTGGCTCATCAAAATGCGCTCACACACACTAAATACCCACGTTCCCACACTTACAGTCCCCTCCATAAATCACAGAATCCCACCATGGCAGGGGTTGGAAGGGACCTCTGGAGATCTTCTAGTCCAACCCCCCTGCTGAAGCAGGGTCACCCTGAGCAGGGTGCTCAGGATTGTGTCCAGGCAGGTTTGGAATCTCTCTAGAGAAGGAGACTCCACAACCTCTCTGGGCAGCCTATTCCAGAACTCCATCACCCCCCAAATCTCTCTGTAATAAGTATTATTTCCATGAATGCTCATGGAAAACCTAACCCTGAGAGCAAGTAAAACTATAGAAATTTCCCAACAGTTGCTCTTCCCCAGACATGAAAAGCTCTCTTACAGTCCTAGATCTTTCAGAAACTGCTTACCCAACACAAAAGCCACTAACACTGCAGGTCCTATGTTGAAGGGAGGGTCATGTCTGATGGTAGGGAGGAGTTGTAGCACTTTATAATGCTTTGAATGTTTTCTTACAAAGTCCCTTTGGATGCAGGGCCTTTTTAGACTTGTATTTGTTTTTCAGCAGTAAAAATCACAAGCAAAGCATTTACCCTTTCTTCTTGATTATTCCTGTTATTTCAGTTGAGGTTTAGGCTAGACCTACAACAGATGCTCTCTGGTAGCCCCTCTTTCCCCCCCCAAACAGAGGAAGAGAAAGAGGATAAGGGAGAGAGACTGATGGTCCCCTCCCCTCCCCAATGTGAGAGGAAGGCAATGGGAGAGAGACTTCCAGATTAGAAAAGAAAACTAAAACAGCTTTAATGAAGATAATAATAATAAAGGGAAATATATACAAATATATACAAAACCAGTATCAAACCCAACCTCCCCCTGATGGCAATTATGTCACTGTCACCACTGAGGCTGCGGAGCAGCCACTGGCAAAGTCCCAGACTGGGCTCAGCAGCTGATGGGAACCAGGTTCAGGAGCTGGAGTCAGGAGAACACGACTTGGGATCAAAGGCAGGGCCAAGAAGAAAGAATGTTGAAGGGAAAGGATGGGTCCACCAAAGGAAAAAGGAAGGTCAAAGGAAAAATGAAGGTCTAAGGAAAAGGGAAGAGGATCCGGGCATAAGAGTATGCCAAAAGGACAACAAAAGGGTCGAGGCCCTTGTGATCCCTCAGTTTTATACTGAATTTGTCATATATGGGATGGAATCTCTTGTTGGTCAGTTGGGGGTCACCTGTCCTGGCAGCTCCTTCCCCCAGGTGCTCCCTCCCTGATGTGGCACACAAGATCTAGCAGTGACCTTGGTCTGCACACACCAATCCTTGGTAGTAACTCTAAACATCAAGTGTTATCACTGCTAGGAGCAGACACTGCCTGCAAAACATGCTGTGAGCTTCAGAAAGTGCAGTTAGTTAGCAGACTCAGATGAAAAGTAAAATCTCTGAACAGAACTGGTTTGTGTTTAACTCAAACCAAGACATGAGGTGATGTAGAGAGACCTCAAAGAACATCATTGCCCTAATACAGCTGACCAAGATACGAAAGCATCAGTTCTGTCCCAAGGAATTTACAAGCTAATTTCTCATTTGCATTGAGAGATTCATCTTTCCTTTAGATTAACCTGCAGAAATGGAAAACATGGCAATTTTCCAAACTGCTAGATAAGCTTCTGTCTACCAAATTTCAAAGCCTTCCCCTTTTTGAACACTTATCCCATAATAAATATGATAAATAGACTTCAAGATAGCTTTGTAGTTTCCTTATTTATTTCTGTCATGCTCTGTCAGTAATTCCATCACTGAGGCCACATTCCTGACACTGCTTTTCCTCGGGTTTGGGTCTGTGTTGATTTAAGTTAAGACACTTGCATAGAAGCACGTCCTCTCTGCTGAGGCCAATGGACTTAGTCCAGTTTGTCCTAGCTGGGGAAAACCTGCCCTTTGCAGTTGTATCCATGGCTTCTTCTAGAGGAGTCCCTTTGGATTGCAATGAGTGCAGAAGTGCAAAATGTTATCATTTATTATTGCTGTTAAATAACAGCACTGACAGTTAAGAAAACCCTTCAGGAAAGACCATCTGTGCATCTCTCCCTCAGCATGCACCAAACAAAGGGCTCCACTCTTTGTTCCAGTAGCACAAAAAGTCAAGTTCCTTAAGCTCAGTCAAAGTTTTGGCTTTACAAAAGGAATTTTCAAACGTGTCTCTTGAATATTCATTTGGGTGGTCTACCTCCCGTGGGATTGTTTGTTTATAAGAGTAAGAGCAGTCATAAAAACTTGTGTACATGTTGTTCTGGAATTGTTTTTGGGTTTTTATGGGGAAAAATGAACTGTAATTAAAATTTTCTTTCCTTGTGAAAACAGATCGATACGTTATATAAAATTCTTGTTTTAAAGTACTCAGGACATTTCCTCCAATAAAGAAAACACTGACTTGCTTTATTGTTCTCTTTGAATAAATATGGGGTCAATATATTCTCCTCTTTGACAGTATTAGACACACACATTTCCATGGCAAACTGCACCAACTTCAGTAGGAGAAAAAAAAACTAATGTGGAAGACAGCATAAGCTTATAAAGACTGGATTAAATATGATCTTTTGCTAGTGCTGCTTACAACTAAATACCAAGAGCTGAACCTTGCTTTACATCAGTGACAGGGTGTGTCTTAAGAAAGCTTGAGTCTGAGAGGCTCTGAAGTTTGTGCTCCAACACTAGCAGACCATGTGTTTATCAGGGAACTACTGGATGATTAAGAGACTGGAACATCTCTCTGATGAGGAAAGACTGAGAGCTCTGGGGCTGTTTAGCTTGGAGAAGGCTGCGAGGGGATCTGATCAATGCTTATAAATATCTGAAGGGTGGGTATCAAGAGGATGGGGCCAGTTTCTTTTCGGTGATGCCCAGGGATAGGATGAGAGGCAACTGACACAAACTGGAACCCAGGAAGTTCCACCTCAACATGAGGAGAAACTTCTTTACTGTGAGGATGCTGGAGCCTGGCCCAGGCTGCCCAGAGAGGTTGTGGAGTCTCCTTCTTTGGAGACTTTCAAAACCCACCTGGACAAGATCTTGTGGAACCTGCCCTGGGTGAACCTGCTTTGGCAGGGGGGCTGGACTAGGTGATCTCCAGAGGTCTCTTCCAGCCCCTACTATTCTGTGATTCTGTGATAAAGGTTATAAAATACTCCACAAGCTTTACCATTTTAAAAAAAATCTTGCCTTATATTACAACTTTACATCAGTACCACAGTTTAAACTGTTTGCTGATACCTGCCCTCATGCACAACAATTTCCTTTGATCAGTTTGGAGCTGAGCATTTTGCACAAGGACTAATGCTTTTTAGGATGTTGGGTAGTGGTAGGACTAGGGGGAATGGGTCAAAACTGGAGGTGGGTAGATTCAGATTAAACGTTAGGAAGAAGTTCTTCCCCAGGAGAGTGGGGAGACACTGGCACAGGTTGCCCAGAGAGGTGCTGGAAGCCCCATCCCTGGACATTTTGAAGGCCAGGCTGGATAAGGCTGTGAGCAACTGATCTAGTGGGAGGTGTCCCTGCCCACGGCAGGGGGGTTGGAACTAGATGATCTTGAAGGTCCTTTCCAACCCTGACGATTCCATGATTCTATGATTTTGTCTGTGGTTGGTGTTCTGCATGCCATTTTAAACAGAGAGGGAAAGACTGAATACCCACAGGTGATGGAGGTATCTAAGAGGTAAATATAGTCAGGAACTATCAGATAAGCTAAAGCATTAGCTGGGTGTTGCAAGCATACTCTTATGTATTTCATACCATTAGGTTTTCTTATTCAAAGAAACCTTATAAGTGTAAATTCTCCATACACGGTCTGTATGGTCATGTTTTTCAAAACTCTCATTTTTATATTGTTGTTTGTGATTAACATTAAGCTGTCTTCATTCAGGAACACATAATTTTCAATAGTCATAGTTGAAAAATCTGTGGAAAAAAAAGTCGTCATTTTCTTGCATATATAAATGTCAGCCAGCAATCACAATTGTCTTTGGTTTTCCCACAAGGGTTAAAAATGGTTTAACAAGCACTGGTTAAACCCTATGGCACCCTATTAATTAGTTCCTTCTGGGGATGGTCAGCACAGGTCATATGAATTTTGTAAGGTCATACAACAAATAAGGATAAAACCTTGAGATTTTCAGCTGGCCAACTCACTTTGATTTACTCACTAGCAAAGCAGAAAATCAGTGGTGCCTTTTTGGGAAAGTTCATGTATGTCTGCTCCAGTTCCCATTTTGCTTCACTTGCTGTTTAATATAAGAAAAGAACACCATGAGTTTCCAGATAAAGTATGTAAATTACTGACCTGACTCTATGAAATAGTCTCTCAAGGAATTAGCAGATTGGAGAGAAAAAAAACCCCAGCCAAAAAATTAACATTAGCAGCCAAAAGTGGGTGTCAATGAGTGGTAAAGGCTAAATAAAGCTAAGGAAGAAGAAGGAAATATGCTGACATTCTGGACTACTAACATTATTTCTCAGAGACTCCACTGTTGGTGGGAAACCCCTGCATTTGCTTATAAATGCACTTTCCAGTAACATAAATAATACAGACAGTAAACACTGAATTCCATTGTTTCTATGAGGATCAAAACATCTAAGGAAAGGCCCCAAACATGCCTCATTTTTTTCTTACTTTTACTAAGACTGTGGATTTTTTAACTTCACTTTTGGAAAAAAAGAAAATAGGGTTTGAAAAATTGTTCTTAAATGAATAGTTAATTTGAGAACTGGTCTCTAAACAAAGAGTCCTTATAATGTCCCAAGTTTCACATGCTCCTAAGAAGATCCTCTCCATAGCTGGAGCAATTAGCTGGAGCTCCAATAACAAGACCTGTAACCCTTAGGCTGCTGTGCCATGTCGAGGCAACCAAACATCATCTACAGACAATCTGTAGACAGCTACAGATTATATCTTGTTTTATAATGGAAAGCAGACATGGAAATAAAATGGAAGCCAAGATGGCAAACTTCAGCTAAGGGTTTGGAGGATAAATTAGAACTGTCTCTCTTAAGGTACAGAAGAGTGTATATTCATGCTCAAGAGTAGCTTTCATTAATGGTAAAGGACCCTGGAAATATTTTTTACTAAAATATTACCTAAGAGTACATTAAAAAAACCTTAAGTAGTGGGCTTGAAGCCATTCAAGAACGAGATTTGGGAATCAGAACAGAAAGTCCTTTGAAAATAGCTCAGTACTTGGCAACTGTCAAAAAAAGAAAATTGAGTGTTAGGAAAGGAACAGAGAACAAAACAAAGAACATCTTCGTGTCAGCTTATCAATCCGTGATGTGTATGAATCTTGAACGTGATCTGGAGTTTTAGTGTCTCCCTGCCTCAAAAAGGATATAACAGAAGAGGAAAGGTCCTTACAAGTGTAGCAAGCGTAATGAAGGTGAGGTTGGATTCTGCACAGGCAGATCAGGATGGTTTGAACTGGAAAAGAGACGACAGGATGGCGGTATGAGAAAGTACATCTGCAGTAGGTTGGATACTCACTGGTGCTCCCTGTTAATGAAATTAAGCAAGCAAGTCAAAAGGAAATGCTTCTCCATGCAGTGTACAGGTCTGCTGTGAAAGCTCTTGCACCAGGCCATCAAAAGTCTTCGTGCGTTAAGAGAGGCTGCTTGAATTCACAGAAGAAAAATCAGAGGAGAGCTTAGGAAGCCTGGAGAAAGTAGATCTGATTCTGGGAAGTCCCTAGGCATTAAGTTGTTGGGAGTTAGATAAGTGCTTCTAAGAAGTACTACCACAGTCTTGCTCTGCTCATTACACCTTGGAGACAAGGTACTGGGTTAACTGATCCTCTAACCTGCTACAGCTATTCTTGTGTTATGTTAGATTCCCCTCAGACCTGTAACAACCACCACAATTGCCTGCAGAAAGAAGCAATATTAAAATAATTTGATATAGCTTATATTTTTTTTAATTTACCATCCGTAAATATGAGGCAACATAAAACAGTACTCTGGGATTTACTGTCCAATATTCTTCACACAGCAATGAACAGAGAATTAGCTGAAAACATGTGTTGTGAGAGAAGGGCTGCAATACTCAGATCTAGGAAAACAGTTCGGAAAGCAAGCCGCATAGATCATCAGTTTCAGTCCCCTAATATTCTAAGGACTATGTCATATAATCCCTTTTATAAACTGTTCAGGCTTCATTACAGTTAAATTTATTGGCCTCCATTTTCCTGGAAGGCTGCTCCAAAACTCCACTGCTCTACTGATTAGAAACCTTTTAATTTCCAAGTGAAATTTAATATGACAAGTTTATACCGTTCTGGAGAAGTGTTACGGTTGCTCTCCACACATACATCATAGAGCAAATACCAACAAGGGAAAAGAGCAATTCAAGTTAAAAACAATAACAGCACCAAAGTGTTTCTGGCCAAGCAGTTTCCTCCAATTTTAGATGCAGATCCCACTGCAACCTTTAATTCTTTGGTAATAAGCTACTACTGAGCGAACTCAATCCGTTCTGATCAGCTCTGGTTTATATCTGCAAATGCATATTAACTTCTTTCCAACTAATGAATCACTGAGCCTGTCATAAGTCTAATGAACAGATTTCTTTCTGAGGGTGTTGATAATCTAAAATTGCTCACTTGTTTTTCCTGCCTTGAATTACGCTGTAACTGTAAGCACATCTCCAGAGAGTTTATCTATAGAGACTGAACTGGAGACCTCTGGATCTGAAAAGCAGGAGTGTTTCCATTCGCAGCTCATGGAGCAGCTGTGTCAGCTCGAAGGGAAAGCCTCTGTGTGTGTGACCTTCTGGAGAGGTTCAGCCTGCAAATTGGTTGGGGAGGGTTGCCCCAAGACGTGGTTGCTCAACAACAGTTGTACAACGTCTACGTTGTGTCTGATTCAAGTCAGCCACGTCCTGTGGGACAAGGACTGCGCCTTCCTTCAACAGCATGTAGCCCAATAGGGTGGTGGTCTTGATCAAAACCTTTGATCACTACAAAAATATAAATATAAGTGATGCTTGCAGCTCGTTTGCTTGTGTTTAAAAGCTTTGTAATTATTGTAAGCACTTTTAATGTTCCTCCAAGCAAAATAAGGAGGGATGGGTGGCTCAGTGCTTCCCCAAGCTGAGGGCAGTGTAGAACAGGGTATCATCAGCCACCTTCCAACAATAGCTATGGGTAAATGACTTTTAATGAGAGTTACTAAAATTTACAAAACATAGACCAGGCTATTTACTGCTCGCTATTTCAAACAAAACCCCAGACTATACAAAATTTTCAGACCAATGGAGGAAAAGAGAATAGTTATAGTTTTCTCAGTGTGAGGTTCAAAAATACATTGTTTTTAAATCCATTTCTAGCAACAATTAAAGACAGCCAATTTTGGAGGTAATACATATTTCAGTACCACTTTAGCACAGAATTACTGGCAGAAGAATAGCAACCTACAGAAACTAAGAAAACACAGTTGTTACCTGAGTCCTATCTCATAGCAATTATATTTATTCCCTCATCTGCTTTCATACCTCATTTTCTCCCATTTGTACTTCACTTGTGTCCCACAGCTCTGTCAGTCCCCCAAATCCACTCTTCTATGGTTTACCCTCTTGCTGATGGTGTCCAGACTCAGTCCTACAGGACATTGAACCAATTTATGAGAGATTCCCCTATAGACAGTGTTTTTGGACAGTGATGCATTGAAATAGCATCACCCATGCTATCCCTCTCCTGGTTATCAGTGCATGGAAAGAGGGTGACCAGGGCCAATGATAAATCTCTCCCTCCTACTCAGATGTACTGAAAACTCTTCAGTCTCCACTGAAGCTCTAGCACATGGTTTCTGTGGTGTCACAGGGAACATCACTGAGTGTCCTGCATATTTCACCTGACAGATCACAAACCCCTTTTTCATAGGAGAGTCTTCCCTTTTATTGGTGTGTAAAAGCATCACTTTACAGCCTCACCCAACAGCAAAGGCTAGAAGCCCCTTTTCTCCTATTTTGATACAAAAAGAAATGGTACCTCCAGTAATAGTAGTTGAAGGTGACTTTCCATGTCCTTCTAGAGAGAGATTTTCTAGGCTCAGGTCCTGATCCTAAGGGAAGTAGATTATAGCAGTGTCTTTTATTAGCCATGCTAAGGGAATAAGAACAGGCAAGTGCTACCAATTATATTTCAACACAAAGCAGTGCCCACTGTAGCATAAGCTAAAGGCCACAACTCCATTGTTAACAGGGGTGTTCTCACGGAAAAGCTTTGAACACACTGGGAACACTAAAGAGAAGATGTCTCGCATGTGCAATTACTCAACACATCTTTAAAACTGCAAACACTTGTTCACATGTGGTGAAAATTAGAGCTGTGAGCACTTGGGAAAAAAAAATCCCACCTGGCAGGCACGCTCTTTTTTTACTTTAGCATTTTATAGGAGCACTCAGAGCTTGTTGGTCCAGTGAGAGCTGAACCAAAGTCAATGGAGGAAACTGTGAGAGAAGAAAAAGAAAATGCAGAGAAATGTGCTATTTTTGTCCTAAGCTAAATAAGTTTTTGACTCTCCCAGTCTGGTCCCCCCTCATAAAAAAAAGAGGAAAAAAAGGAAGAAAAATATACATTTTTAGGTCTAAATATAAATATTGACAGTTCCTTGGCTTCTTTCTTTGCTGGCCTGAGATGGTGAGGAGTTTGCAAGCTTTTCCAGCCTCTCCTACAGGTGGGTTTGCTCAGCAGCTTTCAGCAGGTCTGAGCTGCCCTAGGAAAATTGGAGTAGGATCCAATAATTCTCTGAGAAGTCATTTCTTCTCTGTCACATAAACATTGGTCATGAACTCCAATAGTCACAAAGAGCTAATATCCACTTGGACAAACACCATAGTCAGTGGGTACCAAGAAGCAGCTATAGCTCACATTCAGAATATTGTTTCCACAGGACAAAACACTTAACAAATTAACTAAGGTGCTTTGACAAGACCACAGCTTTATAATAGATCCTCCAGACCATCTTTAAGTACACCAAGAACGAGAGTCATCTAGCAGTCTGCTAGGACACTACGCCATGCCAAATCCCTCTCACCATAACTATTCTGAATTTCATCACGATGTTCCCCAGGGTAGGTCTTGTGCTACCATGTCAGAGAATAGAATCATCATAGAATGTATTGGGTTGGAAGGGATCTCTAAAGGTCATCTAGTCCAACTCCTCTACAATAAGCAGGGACATCTCTAACTAGGTCAGGTTGCTCTGAACCCCATCGAGACCTTGAATATCTCCAAGGACAGGGCCTCCACCACCTCCCTGGGCAACCTGTTCCAGTGATCAAACACTCTCTTATTAAAGAACTTTTTCCTAATGTCTAACCTAAATCTACCCTTTTCTAGCTTAAAACCATTGCCCCTCATCTCAACAAACCCTTGTGAACAGGGTTCACAACATTTATTTCTTTTGGCACATACTAATTTCTTTATTTCCTATCACATTAATATTCAATACTCTGCATGTTCCTAATCCTATCTTGTCTCTCTATGTCTTAAGTGCTATGAGTAACATAAGGACACCAAACTGCATGGAAAAAACCAAATGGACATTTGGCTGTTGCAATTGCCCTTTCCCTAAGTCAGCTCTAGAAACTTGGGCTTAGGTGTCCTAGCAGTCACCTAAAGGAAGAACACACCTAGAACAGGAAACCATCTTTATTCCATCAAAGGGAGAGATCTTTATTTCACTATTTGTACTGGAAAATATTTTGGGACTGGAAACAGAGTAATTTAAATAGTCAGGAAAATGAAGAGTTCAATTTTTCTGTAGCAAAATAAAAAGTAAACCCATCCATGATGAAATGGTACATTTGATCCCTTTTTCTAGCTGTTGTTCAATACCCATTGCCTTAAACAGGGCCTATTTCTAGTGTTAGCAGTCAGATGTTTTCTGTAGAAAGGCATTAGTCAGGTAGAGACACCAAGCTCTTGATTTTGGCAATAAATGTTTCCACATTAGAGATGCACAGATTACGGTGTGAACTTTTTCCCCACGTCATTTCCATATAAATACTCTGACAAATTCATTAGAGCACCCAGTTCAGCTGGATTTACTACCACATACAAAATGACACTTTAAGAAGCCTCTTAAGCTTTTTGAAAACTTTGTAAGGAAGTAAAAAGCTATATGGAGCTTAGCTGAGATGAAGACAGGCATTTTGAGCCAGAAAACACGGAAAGTGTTGACAGTTTAAAGAAAGAAGGAAGCTGGAGAACAGACGAGATCTGACTAATATTTTTTTGGTCCATCCAGAGGCTTGTTACAATTACCCCTTAAATTTTCCTTGGGGACTCATTACAGCCTAGATAGTAAGATCTGTCTACCATTGGTCTTCCCTTCTCTCTTCTAATGACAAAATACTGATAGCCAGACATCATTCCAAACACATTTACTTGTAATATAATAATGTTGGAATAGCATCTGTGGCAGATAGAGGTAATTTGATGGGCTCTGTTAGCCAGAGGAACTCAAAGTGCTGTTCCTGTTTAATATTTCCAGCCTGGTGTGGCATGGGCAATAACCACAGTGATAGGAGAGCTCTAACAGCTACCATCAAACTACACAACTCGTATATTGGGACTAATTAAGTGACAAGAAATTTAAGTTCTGTGCTGTTACTTCTCCAGAGTCTGTCACTGTTTAATACACAGTATAGCACATTTAGCTGTATAAAAGGCAGATATTGAGGGTTTTTTGGAAGGCAACACAACACAAGTGCTTGTCCCATGTGGAAGGGCTCTTGTAGTAATAAAATGAGGCTATACCAGGTTCTTTGGGAAATAGCAAGTCCTAATTATAAGCTTTTTTAATCTGAATGTAGGTTTAGAAAGAAGAGCTTTAAGCACTGACTCTTTACTGTGGAGATCTGCAAAGTGATGACATACAGAGGGAGTCACGTTCCTTCCCCTGAGACTTGTTTGTAATGCCAATTTACCAAATGATGTGGCAATTACATTGAGTTTGGTCACATACAAAATGTGTTCTTGAATGTGGGCATATTGCTAACATCTGTTGTTGGTGTTAAGAAAAATTTGCATTGCTGAGAACTAAATCCCAGGTAAAACCAAACACTTAAAGTCTTAAAAAATTAAATAAGCCAAGCAGTGCAATTCAGAAATTCTGCAAACAGACAAGGGCCCTCTCTGTTGGCTTTTTCATTCATTTTACAAGTTTTAAATGTAAATAGATCACAAGGCTTGATATTCTGCAATGCCAGGAGAAATCCCAAGCCTAACCAGCAAGAAATTTTTTTCCATGTGACTTTTAAGGATTGTGGCTCAGAACTTAGTATCAGGTATGCTGAAAGATTTTTGGAAATACATCTGCAAAACAAATTGTGCCAAAAAAAAATTTGTTTCTCTGTAAGAACCTTAGAAATGGATCTTTTCTAAAAAAACAGGGAAATCTCTGCATCAGCAGAGGTCACATTTCAATGCTTTTATTTCCCTTCTGTTTTTTTTCCCACGTCCCACTCTGTTCTACATCACTCTACAAACAGCATCTCTTTAGTGGAGGCTTTTGTAACAGAGAAATTAATTTATTTCTGGTGTAGGGCATTACACATGGCAGTTAAGTTGCTGGTTACCTAACTTGTCTTTCAGTTGTCCTTAGCTTCCAAACAAACTCTGGAACAAGCAGTGTGGTACAAGTTACCAAACACAACATGGGACTGGCATCCTGACTGTCCCTGCAAGAACGAGGTACAGTAGCAGGGTATATCATAGAATCAGAGAATGTTTTAGGCTGGAAGGGACCTCTAGAGGTCATCTGGTCCAACCTCCCTACACAAGCAGGGACATCTCTACCTAGGGCAGGCTGCTCAGAGCCCCATCAAGCCTGACCTTGAATGACTCCAGGGATGGGGCCTCCACCACCTCTCTAGGCAGCCCATTCCACTGATCTGTCACCCTCATATCAAAGAACATTTTTCTAATATCCAGACTAAATCTCTCCTTTCCTAGCTTAAAACCATTACCCCTGGTCCTATAATTAAAAACCCTTTTGAATAGACCTTCCCCCACCTTTACATAGGCCCCCTTCAGGTACTGGAAGGTCACTCTAAGGTCCCCCTGGAGCCTTCTCTTCTCCAGGCTGAACAGCCCCAACTCTCTCAGCCTGTCTTCATACGAGAGATGCTCCATTCCCCTGATCATTTGGTGGCCCTCCTCTGGGCCCTTCAATTCCTTGCAGGAGATGGAGATACACATAAGAGGCACTGGCACTGCTGGTTGTATTGGCTACTCTGTGCCCAGGAATCCTTCCCCTCTTTCCCAGGACATGAGCTGCTGCACATACCCCTTACAAGAAGCAGGATGGGCTGAGGTAGGTTATGCTAATGCTTGCCTTGGTTCTGCGTATTAGGAAGACACTCTACCTCTTGGCACGCTATAAATTTTGTGCTTCTGGATACTCCATGATCCCTGGCATTCATAAACTTCAATTAGAGGATTATCCATCACTTACTGCCAAAGAACAGAGCACTCCAGATACTTCGTGTTAGTTAAGGACAATTATAGGGAGAAGCTGTTTGTCTAACACTGACAGCAGCCAACCCGGTGGGCCAGGGAGCCCGAATCACTATTGCACAATTACTATTGTGCAGACCTATGGAATACCTCTGACAAAATATTTAATCATTTAAATGTATTGTAAAGAGGTTTTGAAATTGTATTTTCACAAATTTTTTACTTTCTTCTCCCAAATATTTATTCAAACCCTGCTGGAATACTCCAGTGCTGCTGCCAGCATCCCCTCTGAGCACCAACCATGCTCTGTGCTGGTGCATTTCATTCACACTGTTCACCCTGGGCCAGCAAAATGATTGTCTGTCTCCCTAAACAACAGCCCTGCAAAGTACAGCTCCCAGTTTGAAATGCACACCACTCTGGGGCTGCAAGGCAGCCACACGGGTTATTATGACAGAACGAAGTGGAGTCTGGAGCAGGGAGAGACACACCAGCAGCAGGAAAATACCCACTGTGCAAATTGTGTCCATGAAGTCAAAGAGAAATGAATCATTCTCAAACAGTAGACATCTAAAAGTTGGAAGGAAGAATTTCTAAATATTAGTCAGACCAAAAACAACACGCTGCTGAAATAATGAGGGTACATAAGAAACCAACAAAAGCCAGGAAATTCAAAGCTGAGGCTAAAATTCCACTCTTCATTTAGGACTGTTTTCTTTTTTAAGGAATACTGTTCAACTTGGTTGGGGCAGTGTAAGGTTGTTTTCTTAAGGTTTTACAAAATACATACATTGAAACTTTTTTGCTTTTTTAAAATTATTATTCTTCTGCAAATAAAAATGGAATAAACTATTTGGATTTTGAATTTTAGATGTGTTACTTGCATAAGTGTTTCAGCCACAGACCAAATCTGCATTATGTTGGGTTGCAACGCACAGACTAAAGACTCCTGCCCCTGAAGTTTATAATCAGAATGACAAAAGGCAGCTGATGAAAGCAGAACGGGGAGAACCAGACCTGGTGGTGTTGCTGCAGTAATGATGCTTTGGCAGCACGGCTGCCTGCACATGGGATTTAAAAGCCAGCAGTGACTCTCAAGAGGGGCATGAAGAAATGCAAGTTATAGCAGCAGACATGCAAACTTTCTTTGAGGAAAGATAAGGTTTTTCTTGCCAGCATAAATTCAGGGTTTGGTAGAAATAATTACTAAGTGAGACACTGTAAGCTCCAGAGGGGTATTTGTACGTTGGTTGAGAGGGGGGAAGGAAAACAGTCCAACCATTCTGCATTCCTCTTGTTGCTCTTGAGATGCAGTGAAGGAATTTTGTTTGTATTCCCTTTACAGTTTCCAGGCTGATTTGTATTTATATAAGGCCAGACACAGGCATGTTTACTCATGTTAAGTGTTACATTAGTTTGCAAACAATCCAAATGAATTCAGCAGGGCTGCTGTGAGCAGCATGAATTACAGCAGCAGAACCTGACTCCAGAGGAATATCTCAGAGATCTCACTGATCAAAGCCATGTCTCTCTCTTTTTTTCCTCCCCAGACATAATCACCCCTTGATAGAGTTGTAACAGTTACAGGAGCTGGGTGTTGCTGAAGCACAAGGATGTTTTTTGCCCCAGCACCATTACAAGATCAAATCACTGAAAGCCAGAGAAGGACCACAGGGAACCACTGATCTCAGCAGCAAGCTCTGAGCATCCCCTCAGCAGCCTTCTCCCCCCATGAAGAGCATCTCCAGCTCTTTGCTCACAGGGGCTACAAAACCTTGCACAAAGGGACCTTCTCTCCTGGGCATGGGCACTGCTCAAGCCCTCAGAGCTTTTTTCTGCTCCGGCTGGGCTGCTGCCTCTGGCTGAGGAGATTTGCTCTCTACTGGTGAGCTCTCAGCTGTCTGCCTGGGGAAAAGATCAAGGAAAAGGAGAAAAGTTTCTCATCTAGCTCTGTATTTTTGCAGTGGAACAGGCTGCCCAGGGAAGTGGTGGAATCCCCATCCCTGGAGGCATTAAAAAAAAGATGTGTCGCTTCGGGACATGGTCTAGAGGTCAGGGAGACGTTGGGATGAAGGTTGGACTTGATGATCCTAGAGGTCTTTTCCAACCTAAATGATTCTATACTAACAACACCAGGAAAGCCACAATGAAAGCCTTTAAGATACTGAGGCTAGTAAGTCAGATATGGCCATCTCTAATATTGCCTTTGGGGTTTTTTTAATTCCCAAGTAGGAAATTGTTGAAGTGGAAATTTTGTTAAGAAAACATCTTTTGCATCACTGCTCCAGACCTGAAGTTGTCATTGGACCGAATTGAGAATGACACTGAAAAACATCAATTCTTTGACACTTTAGAAAAGGAATGGGGAATTTGCGGTTAGGTTTCATTTTTAATTACAGAAAGATTTCGGTATAAAAGAATTTATGATGTATTCTGAGGCTACCTGCATATTTTACTATCAAGTTACCTCTAATTTAGCCACTGAAATGCAAGAAGAGATCTCTTGCCTATAACAACATGAAATGTCTTAGCCTATCATTCATTTAACTCCGCTGCACAGAACAAGAAGTACTTTTCATTCAGGTGTGTTTATGATGAGTAAACTTGACCAGATGTTAAGTCTCCTTTGTATTTTAAAGTGTTTTATGGCTCACATTAGTCAGCTGGAAAAGGGCAGGTCATTTATATTCCCCTCTACGTTTTTTCAGGTTCAAGCTTCCCCAGAGGAGCACAGGACTATATGAAAATATATAGGAGGAAGAAATTAACTACTGCAAATGAAACAATGTATAGCACAGAACTGAATAAATGGCTCTCTCTGATTTACAGGATGAATTCTGTAAATAGTGAGTTATGAGACCACAGGTCCAATGGCTTATGTGTGAGATCAAGCTTCTCCCACTCCCTTGCTCATAAGAGAGATTAGAGCAATAATTGAAAGCATATTCTCTTCCTTGTAGAAACAGTCCTGATGATGCACATAGGTGAGAAAAGAATCATTTGCTTTTCACACACACTAACGCTCTAATATTGTGAAATTTGAACGTTCAGCTCTCTAGATGTCATTATTAAAGACTATTAGAACACACATGGCTAAGGGAGTCAGCTCTTTCTCTTTCCAGAATAAATCACTGATATTGCAAAAGTAGTTTCAGAATTTCCAGGCAACACAAAAATCTGAGCTACAATTTTCAGGGGAATTTTGACACCCAGGTGCTCTAAAAATGGTTGACAACACTGAAATTTCATCCTCACTTCTGAGCTCAAATGCTTTGATACTCTGGAGCTCAGAGTGTGCCTGAATCTGACCACCCAGAGGTGAAATGCAAAGCCTTAACCTCAACTCAACCTTTGCATGAGGTTCTTGCAGCAGATTTAACCTGGGTGGACAGGGATGTCTCCATGCTGCACGTGTCAGCTCATGAGGTAGGAGGGAGAGTCCCCTTGTTCCTCCCTCCTGCAACAAATTTATGCAGAACTAAGCTGGGGACAAGCACCTTTGGAATCACCAGCAGATAAAAGTGTTATGCTGAGGTCTTCATCTTACTTGCATGAGACCTTAAAACCAGGACTTTGTTGTGCCCTTGCTGCTGTGATGACGCTCCCAGCTCCAGTGAGTTGACAGTGCAGCTGTGGGACAGGGAGACCCTCACAGCCACACTTACTGGGGATATTAAGACCTCAGTTTCATTCAACTTCAAAGATTTCTACAGTGCAAACCAGGTTCCCACCACACGGTGGCCAGGACCAAGGCATTTTTCTGTATTACTGTGAAAATTACACTAACTATATTATATTTCAAATATTTTTCTCCTTACAACTGTCAGGACCCATGACCAATTCAGATCCCTTTGTACCTCAGTGCTCGTGAAATCAGCACAATCGATGGGCTTATCACTTAATTATTGCTACTAGAATTTCTTCAGTATTGTGTCTGGAGAGGCACTTTCCAGCCTCCAAATAATTTGCATTTTAGACAATTCATTGTTATAAAAAGAAGTCGAGGGTAGAAAGACTCTCTTTGAAGTTAAAGGAAAAAACAATCTTCTTCTTGCTTTACATGTAAAATCTACTGTAAAAATAGTCTTTAAAAGAACCTGACAAATTAGAGGCAAATCCTTCCTTCAGATCATTTTAGAGTGTTTTGTTTTCCTGGTGTCTTTTCAGGCCACTGTCATGTTAAAAAACACAAATTGGTGTATCTCTCACCTCAGCTGGAACCAGAAGCACCTCAGGAAAAGCAGAAGTTCACAACAACACATTAAAAAGAACTTCACCTACATCCTAACCAGATGGATCAATCAATAATTAAAGAATAATGCAATACAAAGAAGGCATAATGGGTTATAAATTCATTTACACAGATTAAATAACTATTGAAAGTGAAATTAAATGAAAGGAAAACTAATCTGTATCTTAGGCAATAATAACAGGTGTTCCATCTATTAGGGGAAAATCTCATTTAACTTACGTAAATTGCAGAAATGAAATTATTTGCAAGCATCTCTGTGTATCTACAATGTAGCATAACTTTGTTGAGGTAAGATCTGGACATTCTATTTTTCTAATATGTATGATATCCTAAGTGCTGCATCAGCTAAAATTTTTACCATCATTTTTTATTATTTTGCACCTAAAAAGTTAAAGATCACAGGACTAATCTACCACCAAAGGCTAGAATTTTAAGATTAGCACTAGTATTTTAGCTTTTTCTTTCCTAAGATTATTTAATCACCAGCAAGGCAAGAAAGAGAAATAAACTTCTAGGGAAGAAGTCATCAAATTGCTGCAAATAGTATTCATGATGACAAGTGATCATTAGAGATATTTTATCCAGTAAATAAATAAAATTAATTCTGGTATAGCAGTACAAACACCCTGAGAAAAAAAATCCACCCTGGCACTATTGCAGATGACGATGTGGAGAAAGATGAAAGAAGATTGAGTTTTAACTTGAAGTGTTGCAATAGTTGCCCATTCTGCAGAAGCATTTTGACAATTTAATCATAGAGTTTCTTTTTCCTTTAATCTTAGAAAGGTTGACTCTCAAATTAGGGCTTCATTGTTCTCTTTGTTTGCTGTTGAAGGAAAGTTTTCCAAATTACAGGGTCTCAACAGCTCAGTAGATCCAAGGTTGTTACTAGACAAAAGGCAAAATTAGCATCTTTAGTTGCTCTTACATAAACAGCAAGAACTTTTGAACCTGAGGAGAGTGAGAAGAAAGAATTAAGAAATGGCAAGCTAATTCCTGAAAACACATCAAGGAGAGAATAAAATGCAGTTGTTTATTAATCCCATATTTCTCAGGGGTATTTTGAGGTTTGAGTTTTAGAAGGTCTTTAGCTGTACACTCATGCAGAGGAGTCCTTTTTAGAAGGATCTACTAGCAGAAAAGCAGGACAAATATCCCTTTCTTTTTCAGGTAGGCTCTGTAAATTGGTGGTTTGAATCCATCAGAAAACTAGTGGCAAAGATCAAGGACTGAAGAAAACCAGTGTACTTTCTCATCTGACTCAGACATCTAGAGAAGCATTTAGCTAATACACTGCCTTACATCAATGACCAGAGGTTTGGGCATCTTAACATCACCTAAAACAACACAGCAGACATTTGGGAACTGCTGTCAGTCATGAGTTGTTGTGGATAACTGCTGCTGTCCACAACGTATATGATGCTACTATATTGTTCAAAAATATGGTGGGGTTCCCTTGGGCATTAGATGAGACAAACAGCACTGTTTTCCAGACTACCTTTGAATGCCAAACTCAGGCCCTCTTAGCTTTAGGAAACATGTTGCAACATCCTTCTCATTTGTTTCTTCTCTTTATTCCAAGAGGGACTAAATATCTTCAAAGAAAACAAACAAGCAAAATAATAAATACCATTGAACCAGAATTTACTGGTCTAACTGCTCTTAATTTTCTACAGTTGGCATGAGGTTTTGAGATCTGTGATTGCTATCAAATGTAACAAAGGTGACCTGGCAGAAGGTCCACCCACCAATCTGCACAATGGAGCTATAACACTAGGAATACATTATTATTTTCCCTTTAATATTATAATTTTATTAACTTAAAGAACACGCTTTGAAATGATGCCAGGAATTCACATTAAATCCCTGAAATGAATAAAATGAGCGAGGCAGAGATATAGCTCTTTAAGTAGTTCTGTGTAGCCTCAAGATGAAAGCACTGAAACCTTGGACCCTTTGGAGACTGCTTGCCTCCAGCCTATGTATGAAGGATTATGGGAAAAAGCACTTTGCTTATTCCCACTGGTCTCTAAGTTGTTGGAAAGGGTGAATAACCTGTGTTGTGGTTCAGCACAAATGCTTACGAGATGACTGCAGGTCATTTTGAGGTCATGGACTTGCTGAGGTAGTTCCATGTTCATTAGAAGGCTAACTCTGAGACATAGACATTATAAGAATAGAGAGTGATGCTTATGGATGGAATTTATTAGAGGCATTCCCATAAAACCAGCACCAAGGGAAGCTACTGGATCCAGCAAGTTCAGATGTTAGTAAGATTAATATGTCCTGTTAGAAACATAAAGCCTGGGTGTGATTAAGTGAATATTCACATAAAGTAAAAGAAAAGTAACCACAGTGTAGATGTGAAGGATTCAGAAGATGCACTAGAACCCCCTGCACCAAGACACACTTTCCAGCTATTTATTGTTGGTCAGAAAGGTGGGGAACATCTGCTAGATTAAAGCCATTCTGCTCAAAGGAAGACAAACTACACAAGTTTCTTATAACTTCCTCTTGCTGTGGCTGGTATAATATTGCTCCTTGCACAGTCCATACCTTAAAATGTGTTATAAGCATTGCTGTCAACATCACATAATACAGGCTTTGTCTATGCTGAGTATCGAGGGTGCTCTGCCACGTTCTCTGCTTGGAGACTCATTCTCCAATAGGTCAGACTGGGGACTTGGCCAGATCATACCATGGCTCACTTATAAGACACGTACTGGGGGCTTCCTTTTTGTGGAACCCAACATATTGTGAAAAAACAAAAAAGGTCTGTACCCAGATTTCCCTCTGTTTTGAAGTTAGGACACACCAACATTCTGTGGGTCTGCTGATCTTAGAGCCAGAAGAATCCTTCTGCTCAAGAAGAGACCAAACCCACAAACTGAGTTAATTAACAAATTCCCAAATCAATAAAATTAACAAATTAGATGAAAAAAACAATTTCTTAGACTGAAATGTGCACACCAACATATAGATATCAGTTCACTGACATTTACACAGTGTTTAGTACTTGAGCTCCGTGACACCTGAATCCACCCAAGCTCACACTGCTCTTTCCAAGTATCATCAAACAAGCACAAAACTAAATCACTTTGCATTAATTTGCAGTACAACACAGACAGTACAACACAGCATGAATGCAAATTAGCAAAACATATGATTTCCTCCTATTAGTTATCTATAACTTGTACAGGGCTGATACTGCGTGAGCAAGAGTGATAATAATTTGTGATATAAACTGTTGTGAATGTCAACATATATGCAAAAACTAAAATCCTTAACAGCAGCACATTTATTTATGGATCAAAATAACCTGATTCTGTTGAAATGTGGCTAACAGAACTCTTGACTCTCTGGTAGCTGTTCTGGGGTGGTGTTGTCTCACAGGAGACACGATGAGCAGCACAGCCATAAGAAAACTCTGAGGGAGTATGTGTCAATTCAGCTCTGTTCCCAGTCGTGCCTTCTGAGAAGTGTTTACAGAAAGGGAAAATAAATTGATTATTTACAGATTATAAATATATGGTTTGATAAAACCACAAATTATTTCACTCTTAGCCTGGTGCAGAGTTTTTCCCCTGTTTTGCACACACTCTGTGTTGGTATCTGAGCAGGCAGTACCAGTGTGACTCCTATTACATGTGTTTTCCAAACATCCAGCAGTGCTAGGTCCTAAACATTTGTCATACTTTCTAGGAAAACTAGGTCCTGAATATTTGATCATACATTCTAGGAAAACTAGGGACAAAATGGGAGGTTGTCAGTAGCTACACTGGCTTCAGTGTTTTATTCCAACAGCCCTGCAGTTCAAACCTCTTCCTTTGAAGCCTACCAGAATGAAATGTCATTTCCACAGTTTTCTGGTTGATCTACAATATTATTTCTAAAGTAACATTATGGAAAGACACACTTTTAATAATTGTCTAAATTCTGTAAATCTATTCCCGGTCAGGAGAAAACTTTACATTTGAACTGACTTTTGAATGACGCTGATTTTACCACCAGTTTTAACCTTTGTGTGCCAGTTATTTGCAGTTTAAATAAAATTCATATCCTAAAGAGCCTATTTATAAGTCTATTCTTTTACAGTAGTCTTTTAATTTGTGTGATCATTAATTTTTAAGTGTTCATTAATGAAATACATCCTTGTCCAAAGTTAATAAATGGATTAACAGCTGGGATAATGAGAATTCTGGTAAGACAAGAAAATACCAGGAGGGAGAAAGAATAAGGGGGAACTTGACAAGTTAATGATCCATTAAAGTAAATCCTGGGTCAGTTTAGATCTTGCATGGTTCATTACTGTATAATAAATTTAACTGATAGCCATAAAAACCTAGGAGGAAGCAAGAGAGCTTTTGGTTAAATTCACCGGGTAGACATTTAAGATGTTTCTTAAAGGTTTTCCATCGTGTCTTGTTGCAAGAGAACTTTCTAGTGTTGAAAGACTTGAAGTACACAAATGATAGAAAAACATCAGCTTTTAAACTAGTGGCTGGTTGGGTTTGTCACATAAGCAGCCACCATATGCATGCTCAAGAACCCCAGAAAAAAAGAAGTAAGAAATGGGAATTAAAAGTCCCATTATGCCACCAATTAAGTTTTAAACAATAATGTAATAAGGTCAGATATACAGAATATAATTACATATTGGGAAAATAAATGGTGTGGTTTGGGATAGAGGCATGGTACTTCTTTAGATGAGGTCTTGGCAGGAGGGTTGTTGTGTGCTTTACAAGCCTGCCCCACAGATTGTTGCTGATGCAGTTAATGGGCTGAAGGTGCAGTTCAGGCTGTGGCTTGGATTTGGTCATGTAGCTTTTCCCACTGGAGAATGTGTTTGTGTCTCCAAATAGTATTTCCACAGCACAGATACTGCCGAGCAACAACCAACGATGTCTTTCTGGAAATGACAGTGGCACAGCTGAACTGTGCATTGCATGAGGTGGGCACTTTGCACCAACCCCAATGCCCTTGCTCACTGGTGAAGTGTGATTTACAGATGTGCTGAGGTGTGTATGAAATGCTAAAGCAAGGTCACGCACACCCAGCCTGACAGGAACAGAGGTTATTTACATCTCTTTACTTGCATGCATTTTCAAATTCCCCCATTCCTCCAAAGCTCCAAGGTTTGGATGTGTTTTCCAGGTCCAGGACTCACACAGGTCATGAGCTGTCATCAGCAAACATCTGATATAGGTGTATTGCTGGTACAATAAAGTTTAATCAAATATATACTCCCAAACACTACTAGTTAAACAACACAAAAGTCACATTTTTTTACAGCTCCAGATTGTTCTCATGGACATTTAGTTAACATTGTTAAAGCCATACTTAGTTATATTCCTTTTCTTTCCATGACCACATTAAATTGTGTATGTATTTACAAATCAAGATGCTCTTCCTTAGTTGCAGATACAAGATTTATCCTGCAACAGACAATTAGAAAAGTGTTAACCAACACGAATATGTGGAGCATATATTTGTTTAACATAATCATAGAATTATTACTGCTGGAAAGGACCTCTAGGATCATCAAGTCCAACCTTCATCCCAACATCTTCCTAACCACTAGATCACAGCCTCAAGTGCAACATCTACTCATTTTTTAAACACCTTCAGGGATGGTGACTCCACCACCTCCCTGGGCAGCCTGTTCCAGTGCCTGACCACTCTCTCAGTAAAGAATTTCTTCCTAATATCCNGGAAGAGGAACATGATATATTATAACAAAGTGAGCTCTGAATAACAGGAAAAGATGGGATAAGATTTTGAGGACTTTGTCCACAGGGAGTCTGAGGCTGCTACGGCAAGAGACTCTGGGCAGCAAACTGGTACAAAAACAGCCTGTGGAGGGGTAGGATTGCAAGTAACTTCAGCAAGGAGTCATAAGACAACTGAGAAAATAGCCTTGGTCAAAGAGAAGAGAGGAAAATCAGTGGTCAGATCTTACACCCACATAATTGCTTAGGAAATGATCAAGGAGCTTGCGAAGCTGGGGACTGAAACTGGCCCCCAGCTCCATTCATCTGCCCCATGTCCTCGTGATTATTTTTTCCTCTCAGTACACGTGTGTATAACTGTGAGGTCCGCCAAGAGTCTCTGAAAGGCTCATTCAGCCCTCAGCAAGGAAACCTTGGCTCGGGGCCACGTGGCTGGTGTTGCAGGAAAGGAAAAGCACAAGCACAAGCTCTCCTGGACGGCTGCAGGAGACCTGTAGACAGCTCAAACTGAAATTTCACATCCAAGCCCTAAAAGGCACGTCCTGAACTTTAAGAACGCTCCACTCCCAACTAATTTTAAAGCAGCTAATTAGGAGGGAAGAAGAATTCAATTATAATTTTTACAGCTTGTAAAAAAGATTTATTTATTTTATATAAGGTCAGTTACGAGTTATGGCTACTAGTTGCCTGAGGATTGGAATGAAAATTCTCTCTCTGCTCCCCAAAGCTCATCTCACCCCTGGACAATGTGTAATGTTGGAGATGGGAGAGGTCCAAGCAGAAAACGAATGGAAGTTTAGTTCTGCCTCACTATGTACCAGGAGGCACATCCAAGCTAGGGGAAGAGCTGCTGCTGTGTTCTGCAGGGTTACAGGAGCCAAAACAAGATGAAATGAGATGGGACTTTCTACAGTAGGATATTCTTGGGATTTTGCTCAAACCTGGACCCAACACCATAATCTCAAGTGATTATACTGAAATACAATCACAAGGAAAATAAAGTGGCTATTTTTTCAACCTTTAAATAAAATTGCTCAGACTGCTAGGATACAACCTGACCCAAAAATCATTCTTACTTCAAGCTCAAAATTATATGAAATACCATTGTTTGATAATTAGCACGTATAACCAGACTGCTTAAAATAGTAGGTATGATAATGAGTTTTACATTTTGATGAATGAACAAAAACATTACTAGTGACACCTAACACTTAGCAATTCAGTGTGTTCTCTCGTGCTGCTTCTCCTCATAAAGTGTCAAAAGCTATTTTTAGTGTAAGTACACAAACAAAATATTATGTTTATACATACAGAGAGAATCTGAATACGCATTTCAGAATTTTATGTACAAGGTGGTTGCTTTCCTGCTCATATCCTGATTGATCCAAGCACGTGATCACACAACACAACCTTTGTTATATTTTCAGCAAGAGCTATTTATATCTGGGGACACCTCACTGGGTAGCACTTTCTCCCTTTCCCCAGTTTTTCATGAAGCACTACATACTTTCCAGTTTTTGGATGATATCCTTACCTATATATGTTGTATATTGCAGATAAATTTGGAAGTGAATAACTATTCTCTCAGTACAGATTACTGGAACACACTTATGATCACTCTGCATTAAACTAAGCAGCAAAAATTCAGAATAAAGCCTGAAGTAATGGAAAGGTTTTATATTGATTGCAATACTACCAGAATTTTGCTGAATATCTTTTTTATTTCTTAGGTTAGATCAGCTTTGACCTTTTTTTTTTCCTCTTTTCAATAATTTGTATTCAGTACAAACTGTGCTAAAATAAACCCAAAAAGTACAATGATTGCTTTAATATATTATTTCCAAAGCTGGAATTTGGGGAAAAGAAAATGAGCCAACGAGCAAACAACGTTTTCCTGTTTTTTTTGTTCTACTACATAAGGTGCATTAACTTAACTGGCCTTAGTTAAATATAACCCACCTCATTTCCAACAGACTGAATCAGCCTGTTGATTTTTAACAATGGGCATTTTGCATGGTTTCTTCCCTTAGAATGGTGGGGTTGGCATTCAAAAATCAAGGTGGAAGAAACACTAATTGCCATAAGAATTCTGGCAAACTCCATTACAGTAATAACTCTGCATTCAAAAATTCTCTATTAAAAAAATTACCAATTAGAAGGACACATTTGAAAAGTGAGTAGCTAAAGATAATTACAGGTTTAATACCACTTTATTACCTCCCATTAATTTCTCCTGAATATAACTAATGTATAATTATTCTAACCTTTCACACCCTCTTGCTCAAGATAATCCAAGCCCCTCCCCAAGCCAGAATATCTCTAAGAAAGGTGATAAGCAGATGAGACGTGTGGTGATGGAGGCCTTCATCTCTCTTTCTGCTACTCCATCACTTGTTCAGGAGCAAGAACTCTGGGCTGGCACGACTCAGACACTCTGTCACAACCATGAACATGGCAAGCTTGGAGAGACCCTGCTCCTGGTTTCTCCTTTTGCAGTCCATATCAGTCCTGCTTTGGGAGCTGCCTGCTCAGGTGGCATCAAGGGATGCTTTGCTTGCTCTTCCCACATCTTCTGTGCACAGGTAACTAGTTCAGAACTAGCTGGAAGGTTGTGTGTACTTTCTGATTTATTCTTTCTTGCTGCCCAAATGGGGTAAAGGTTTCTAACTGCTTTATTTCCCATGGGTGATGTCATGATAAATATGTCAAAGATAGTGAAACATCCATTTTCTACATCAATAGAAGAGATAAAAGAACTTATATTAACATTTCTATCTGCATAAGAATTCACATGGGGAGTTCATACATACAGAATGATTTAGGTTGGAGAAGACCTCTAGGATCATCAAGTCCAACCTTTGTCCATCATCTCCTTGACCCCTACACCATGTCTTGAAGTGCCACATCTACTCATTTTTTTGAACATCTCCAGGAATGGTGACTCCACCATCTCCCTGGGCAGCCTGTTCCATGAAAGAACTAGGTAATGATGAAATTATTTATGAAAAATTATCTTTTTTAAATGAAGTGTGCATTGAAGACACACAGTGGTTGCATTGTTATAGTGTTTGCTCTAGTGAACTATTGGAAATGTCTCCAGAGAGCAAGGTCCCTGTTCATTATGTGGTCAAGCTCTGCTGCCAAAATTCTGTTTCACAACAAGTTCTGGGGTCTAAGAAACAAAATCAAAAGCAAATTAAGATTTTTCCCTGAACTGAAACTTGCTTTAAACCAAGTGGTGATATAAGTATTCACAGACATCATCAAGCAATGCAGAACCTAAACTAATGGGGAAGCTGCAATATGATAAAATGTTTGATCGTATCTGCTGGATCTTATCCCAAAGGCTGTTTCCAGGAGATAATCTGCAACATCTTCTCAGGATATTGACACAATTGTCCTTACTGTCTATTGAGGTCTATTTCCACTATATTAAAAATATTTGATTGGCTCTTTGTTGAAAGAACATCTCATTGATTTCCTCCTTCAGCAGAATGCATGCAACCTCACCTTGGCCCATAAGATCCACTCTATATCCCTTGACTTTAATGAAATAAGAGGGCTCATTGAATAAAACAGCATTAAATGTACCTTTCTTTCCAACTACACTTATATGAAAGATGAAAAGAAGTATTGCCAGCTCTTAGATAATTGCCCATGTTATGAGCCTTCAGCCCCTTTTTAAACAGGTATTTAACCATTATCAAAGGTCAGCTTTCAGGCTTTCCACTCAGAAGTTTATAAAATACCTATAAAGCCAAATTTTAGTTTGTGCTAAATCTATGTTAGGCAAATTTAATATGAAACATTTTGAACAGCCATGTGCTGCTGGGTCCCAGAGGATTTTCTTATAGGACTAATGCAAAAAAAATGATTGCCTCTTAAAATCTTTCTTGGACACACCATTCTTGTTGGTGTTCAGGCCATTTATTGAGAGAAATTTAATCTAAATCATCTATCAAAAGTGGATCATTACTATTTTCACTGTTTCACTGTTCTTTTATTAGAAAAATACCACACTAGGCTATAGATAAATGTACAAGGCATTGCTGTATGATGTGAGGAGGAATACATCCAAACAGATGATTATTACACCATCATAAAGAGCATTAGGATGGAACCATGAGGCTGAAGGACACAGAATGACTCTTTATTTTAATGGAATTTGGGTATCTACACTCCCAAGTTGGCTCTAAAAACCTGAAGCCAAAGTGCAGAGAGATCAGCCCAGCACATGGCTTGTAACAGGGAGAGGTTTGAGCAGCCTGCTCTGATCTGAGCTTCTCTGAAGGCTCTCGTTCAAATTCAGTTCCAAGGTTTTCTCTCCAGTCTCTGTATAGTGGGTTATTTTGCATTTAGTTACCCTTACTGTCAATACATTGTAATTTGTGCATGTTTTGCAACCCTCTGGTACCTACAAGCTGACCACGTATATTGTTGTGGTGCTGTGGGCACTGCTATGATGCAACAATAATTTTAAAATTAGTTTCACTCAGTGAAATCTAACATGAATGAAAATTATTCTGAAAAATGGCATTATAGGCAGTATCCAATGGGATAAATATTGGCTGTTTCCTAGAAACTGAATAAGCCTGACTCCATTGGAACAGCAGCATAAACATGCTAAACTGGGAATTAATGACAGGGTATGAATCCAGACCAGTACATATGACAGCAATCAAAGGTAACAAGGCTCCCAGGAGCACTGAAAAGGGCAGTGGGCAGGACAAAGTGCCAGAAGAGCACCCAGTTGTGATGTCAAAGTCCCAAAAGCCCAGCAGACACATCACAGTCCTGTGGAGAGATAGGAAAATCCATAGAATGGGTTGTGGATACGTGGTATGCTGAGAAAGCATTTTCAACATACTTTCCATGCAAGCAATATTAATTGAAAATATTCTACATACTTGTAGAAGTAGAGTGAACAGGTCTGGAAAATTTCCAGGACCTCTAACCATGGAGTGCCCATAAACACAGAGGGCTTTGGAGACCCTGGATGTGGCTGCTGTTCTGCTGACTGTGTCCTTCCTGAGCACCTCATTTTAAAAGCTGAGTCTGTAATTATCTCCCATCCTCTTCCCTCCAAATAGTGTAAATTCTGGCTTTATGGCTGGGAAGTAATATTTTTTTCATGTTTTTATATAGCATTTTACATGTCCCATGCCCTGAGAAAACATTGATTCAGCCTGACAGGGCTGCAGTGAAGTAGGTGGGTAATTATCACTCTTATCCCCTTGAAAAATACTGGAGAATTGAGGAGACTTGTCCTTGGAGAGTATCCAAGCCAGAATGAGGACTCAGGATTGTGGGGAACCACCTGTGCTCATCCGGGTAAACCAAGGACCAAGCAGGAGACAGGGAATGAGAGGGGCTGTGGAGGGTGTGAGCTCTGCTGGAAGGGCTGAATTTTTTTTCTAGATACAGTAATTTAAGGATAACTCTTCAAACTTCTCTTTTCTCTCATTTATGACTCACACAAAGCTAATTGCATGGTGATGTTCTGTTACGATACAGTTATGGGGCTGTTTAGTGTGTCTTTCTAAAAAAAATAAATCATAAATGTGTATTGAACCTGGAAACCCCTGTAAGCTATAAAGTTCACAAAACTACTCCTTTATGTGAGTGGGGTCTGCCCATAACTTGATGAATGTATTGCCAGATTGAAAAGGAAAAAATCTTTAGTATGGCAAAAAACCCATGAAGGTTCATATGATTTGAATTAAATTCAGATAATAACCATACTTGGCGCAGTGGTGTTTGGAAAGAGAGTTTGAAATTCTCCTTGGAGACATTTCTTAGTTTAACTTTAAATGAGAGCTCTGACTACTCCTTTCAAAGAGGAAGAAAAAGAGTTCAACATATTTAAATCCTTTACTAGAGCCTCTTGCCCCTTTCAAAGTCCATTTCCTTTTAAAATTCTATTTATTGATAAAGGGGGGGACAAGAGCAAGGGAGATATACAACTGCACAGAAATGCTCATCTGTCTATCACACTATAAATATACACATTATAAATAAAGATATATTGCTCTGTATGTCTGTGGACAAGTCATTTCATTTTGTCTGTATTTACCCAACCATTTGAGCAAGCAAGATCCTGAGCACATGCAAGGGGACTGTATCACTGAAACTGAGCTATTTGCACTTGCTTAGATCATAGAATCATAGAATTGTCNATAAAATAGATAATAAAAGTCTTTAGAAATCCATAGCAAAATATTAAAATCTGATTTGATTTTAAACAGCATCACTTGCTAGTCAATTCACATGAACACTTCTCATTGCAGTGGTAGCAACACTAATTTGTTTGCTGTAATTAAGGTCTGGCAGCTGAGAAAAGCACAGCAGGAAGGAAGAGCCAAACCAACATGATGCTATAAACACACTCCCACCAGCCCAGCATAACTTAGAGCAGCCTCCAGGAAGCTGCAATTTATGTTGGCAACAACAATTTCAGTAAGACCAGAGATCAGAGTCATGCCAAGCGCTTGATCGGCCCCTTCCACCACTGATATTCCCTCTTTCCTTAAAGTTCTCCACAAAAAGTTGGTCTATCTGAGGATTTTCAGGTGAGGGAAATCTCCAGCTCTCCTATTTGACAGCCTCAAAGCTGCTTTGTGGTAGAGGCAAGCTATTAAGACTTGTTTCTAGTGTTAAAATACACTGCCGGCACCAAATTGCTCTCAGATCCCAATGCTTGCTGTAGTTACAAAGGGTTTAGTAACAGTGAGAAAAACAAATAACTTACAATGGGAGACATCGTTTGTCCACAATCGCATGATTTTCCTGTTTCACATGCATGGAAATGCACAGTTTCCCTTCCTACATTTCTCCAGAGCCTGCCAAAATAATTTACAAGGAAGTAAATTTAAACAAACCATGAATAAGAAAATAATTCCTTTAAAAACAAAGGGAATTGTGTTAGAATTTATGTACATACATATGTGTGTGTTTCTCATACCAGTGTTAAATAAACAGCTTGTACTGCTGGAGTTTTGAAGTCCCTAGTTACAACACAAGCATCCCCCAAAATTTGTGTGTATTTTGTCTCTTTTTAGTTTTACTAAATAACCCTTTCTCAACCCCCAAACAGGACAGATGTGTTTCAGCAGCTGTCCTTGCCTCCTCTGTAGTGTGAGTTTAATGGATGAGCATGTATATGAACACCTTGTCATCAACTAATTGAACAGTACCTTCCAGATTACTGAAATGTGCTTAAAAATTATGTTCTGCCCTTAATACCTGGGTGCAACACTGTTAAGCAATGTGTTTCCTTTCCAGCAGATGTTTCCTGATGTGTTATTAACCATTTTGTGACATTTCTGATTAGATTACCTGCTAGAAAGAAACCAGTTCCATATTGGTCCTGTCAGGAGGCAGAATCTGTTCACTTTATCCAATAACTTTGAGTTGGTTTCTCATATTCTTTCCTAAAATACCATTTTATCAGTGATTCATCTTGCAATATTCAGCCTAGGGTTGGAAGGAAGGAAGAAATAAAGGACATGTGCCAACGTGATGGAGGTAATAAGGGACACATGCAAGCAGAATGTGTTGGAGTTGTGCTGAAACTGAACTCACTGTGGATATGGGACTAACTCTTCCTCCAGGTACATTTGGAAGCAGCAGGACTTTTATGTGTGTGCTTGAGGATAGACTTTCACAGGATCACAGAATTGCCTAGATTAAGATCATTGAGTCCAACCACTAACCTAACACTCAAGTCCTCAATTAAACCCTACCTCTAAGCACTACGTCTATACATCTTTTAAATAACTCCAGGGATGGGGACTCCACCACTGCCCTGGACAACCCATTCCAATGTCTGATAACCTCAGTAAAGAAATTCTTCCTAATATTAGTCCCGATGACCAGAAACCACTGAAGGGAATCAGCAATGGGTCACAATGGCTTGGGAATTTACAGAGCCCAGATACAAAATTTAACTCTTCAATGAACTCCAGTAGGATGGACTCAAATCATCCTGCTGTAACTGCCCCATGTTCAGATATGCCTTCTATCAACTGTAACTGGTGGTCCTGCATACCTGTGAATGACATGGCCACTATAAAACAGAGGAAAATTAGCAAACCAACCCTTGAGGACATCCTGGAGAGACACTGTGACAGCAGATCATCACAGCTTTCTCCAGATGAAGCTGAATTAAATGTCTGAGTAAATTGTTTATGTCTGTATTTTAAAGTCAAAACCACCTCACAGGGATCTGCAACCCACAGAAATAATAAGACCAGCAGCATGCTGGGATAGGACGAAAAAAAAAAAAGTTAGAAATAGCAAAGATCTGTGAAAAAGCAGTGGTTGTAAAAGGCTGATTTTGGAAAGGAGGAAAGGATGGTGTCACCAGACAAGTATGATTGTGTTGAGCAGAGAAGCTTGGGTGGAAACAGGACTGAGTGAAGGTGGAAAACATAAACCTGGAAGCCCACCACAGGCAGGATAAAAGGAACGTGAGGCTTGAGGAGACACAAGGAAAGGAAAGGGTCTGTCAGGGAAGATCTTCCCAGACAAGAGGACAAAGCAAGCCCTGAATGCTGCAATGGTGGTACCACTGTCATTGTTGTGCCTTTCTCATCTTTAAATTGTTCCTCATGAATCTTCCATGAAGTCTTACACTGATGGTTTCCCAAAATAGCATTGAACAGCCCTATTTCTCCCAAAAATAAAGCCTTTGTCTCAGGTATTACATGTATGGTCTGATTCAATTACAAGCTCCTTTACGTGACAACTTCTTTGTGGTTTATCTATTGCTCTGAAGAGCCTATGAAAAAAAGTGCTGTGTATGCAATACTGCTATTATTCTGATAAGCTCACAGCCCTAATTTTGCCTTTTTTCTGCCAAATTTCTTCTCCTTCTAAATATACTCCTTGTGTAATTAAGCTTTTATTTACAAGCTCTATTAGAGAGGAGATTAATTTTAGCTCTGATAAGATTTAAACATGTTTGATGCTCAACAGGAATAGATGCAAGCACCTGCTTCAATCTGTTCTGCTGAAGTACAACTCTTAATTGTGACAGAACACAAGGGTGAAAGGACACTTTTTTGGCTCACTGGTTGTTCTTCTGTTACTCTCCAGAAAACATTATTCTTGGGAAATATCTCAGGCACACATTACCAGCCCCTGCCTGGGTCTACTCTATGATTCTAGGAGAAGTGAAAATACAACAGAATATAGGCAACAGAATTCAAGATGAAGAGAGGGTAGCTTAAGTAGTGCTCATAACAAAAAAAACCCAAAACAGTAAGGGGTGAAATACCACAGAGCAAACACTTCTCTCTGGGTCTAGCAACATGTAAAAATTCACAGGTAGATTGTGCACTAAGTAGAAGAATTATAGAATCATAGAATTGTCAGGGTTGAAAGGGACCTTAAAGATCATCTAGTTCCAACCCCCCTGCCATGGGCAGGGACACCTCCCACTAGATCAGGTTACTCAGAGCCCCATCCAGCCTGGCCTTCAAAATGTCCAGGGATGGGGCTTCCAGCACCTCTCTGGGCAACCTGTGCCAGTGTCTCCCCACCCTCCTGGGGAAGAACTTCTTCCTAACGTCTTCCTAACCTGATTAACTTCTTCCTAAACCTGAAAAACTTTGTAAACTCATTTTGTAACTGAGTAAACTCACATTGTAAATTCTTTACAATGAGAACAATTAAACGCTGGAACAGTCTCCCAAGGGAAGTGGTGGATTCCCTTACATTAGACAGTTTTAAGGCTCAGCTTGACAGGGTGCTGAGCCAGCTCATTTAAACTGTGTTTTTCTATCTTGAAAGGTTGGACTAGATGATCCTTGAGGTCCCTTCCAACCTGGCACTCTATGATTCTATGAACTTGAACATGTGTTGAATCCAAGCAAACTACTTCTATATTCCTTGTAGGCACTGGCAATTTTTTGCTTCAAATGTTGTTATGACTCGCACAATTTGCATATTAATTTCACATGAAGTATATATAGATACCCATTTACAGTGGCTCATACTTATGGGTGGGTTAGGACTCTGTGTAGGACCTTCTAGTGAAAGTTAGAGTGGTCTCACAACCATCTTCAGTCCTTCCCATATTTTCTCCTTGCCTTCTATAGTTCCCCAAAATAATATAACAACTCTCAACCACCAGCTTGGCTCCCCTTCCCCTATCCTAGCAGAGAGCAGAAATAAGTCTCATATAATGGTCTTTCCTAAGCCAAGGTTGGCTTCTACACCACATCTCCATGGGTTAATTTGGATTCCAAGAACAGCTTTCAAGAGAGCTGTGTGTAGCAGAAAAGGGCTCACTACACTACGTAATTAACTTTGTGGTTCTGTGTTTGAGGTCTTCAAAATGTGTCTCACCTTACACTTTCATTATAATATACTAAGTGGTTTTCACTTGTACGTTGAAGGCATAACAGGATGGGATTTCTTGGAAATTGTCCTCTCCATCCTCCAGCCTAGCAATGCTTGGGGAGATCTGGTAAAGGTCCAAAAGACCCTTTCTTTAAATGAACTGAACATTATCTCACAACCAAGAGCAGCAATTGGCAACCTCTGCAGACACCCTCAGACTGATGCTTTGTTGGCATTCTAAGCAAGATAAGTCCTAATAGTTTGGAGTTTCCATTTTTACCCCATATAATTTCCTTCCAATATTCAGAATTTTACTGTCCACAACTTTCCATGTCTGTCCTCATCTAATATTCCTTAAACATCTTGAACCATTACAATCAAAACTGAGAAAGGGGCAAAGATTCTGAAAATTTATGAAAATAGATGTCTAGGCTGGGGGGGGGGGAATAATATTGTATTAATGTCTCCACTGGGAAGAGCAGGTGATGTTTCCATTTGAAATAATTTTTCCTACCTGTGTTACTGTGTTATTCTGTGTCCAAGAATAATACGACATAATTTTGCACTGAAAAGTTAATTTTACAGAGTTAAATGGTCAAAGGTATCATCTATTATTATATTCTTTCTTCTGTGTATATTTTTACCTCTCCTATAAATTAACATTTCTTTGTGTATGAAATAGGTCATAAGGAAGGGCTGTGTTTAAAGATTTTTCCAAATATTTGTGAAGTTTATCCTTTAAATATATTACAATAGGCAAAATCACACCACTCTGATAAACAGTATTGCTTGTTTAGTTTTGTCTCCAGTGATGATCTGTCATTTTGGAACATTCCATTTTTAGTTCAACACCTACTGAAAACTTACATAACTCTTCTAATAATCCTTTGAGCTCTTGTTTGGCCAACAAAACAGACTTGTTGCAGAGCATTTCTGTAACTTTATATTACTACCTAGATGCTGCAATGACAAAAAAAATAGGGGTTTTGGATATTTGATATGACATAAAACATATTGAGAAACAGGCTCTATTTTCTAGAGTCAGGTTCTCCCCTATCTAACAAAACATCTTTCAAGAAAACCTATAAAAAATCAATTTAAAGTATTTTAATTTATACAGATCTCAATCCAGCATTTTGATAAATGTATTATTAATTCTGTAAATTGCATCAGAAGAGATCTGGCAGTCACTTCCTATTTAAAAATCAGTATATTTTCCCTAGAATGAGACTTTTTTCCCTTTCTTATTTATAATCACGCATACACATACAGAAGGTTCCCTTGTTTCAATAATATGCACAATTTCCAGTAGCACTGATGGTGCATGTGTGTGCATAATGAGGGGAAAAAGGCAAATTATAGCAGGTTTTAAAGGTTTTATTGTCTTTGATACACACACAGTGTTCCTATTGAGATAGCTAATGGAGGCTTTGCAAGGATATCTACAGTAGAACAGACCCTGCAGCCATTAACCTGAAATTGTTCTCATTTATCATGGAAGAAAGGAAAAAGACACCTATATAATTTCTCATGGTAAGAATACTATGGAAGTTTTTACTGTATAAACAATCATTACCTATTTCCACCCACCACTGCTCCCCCCTGAGAACATTTTGACTCTTTTCTTCAGGAGCTCATTCCAGCTCAGGGGTGGGCACTAGATCAGTCTGATCTGATTTGGAGAGCATACCACAAACACCATCCTGGGGCTCCAGAGACAGAACGGCCTCCCCATGATTTTTCCCCTACCTCTGAGCACATTTCAGGGAATTTTAGTGTCTGCGTCTATCACAGACAGAAAACTAGAAATCAGGGATTCCATTTGTGGTGTTGTGCACGTTAAGTTTAGAATCATAGCATAGTTTGGGTTGGAAGAGATCTCTAAAAGTCATCTAGTCCAACCTCCCTACAAGAAGCAGGGACATCTCTAACTAGGTCGGGTTGCTCAGAGACCCATCAAGCTTGACCTTGAATGTCTCCAGGGACGGGTCCTCCACCACCTCTCTGGGCAACCTGTTCAAGTGATCAACCACCCTATATCAAAGAACTTTTTCCTAATGCCCAACCTAAATCTACCCTTTTCTAGCTTAAAACCATTACCCCTCATCCTGTCGCTACAAACCCTTGTGAACAGTTCTTTCCCTGCCTTCTTATAGGCCCCTTTCAGATATTGGAAGGTCACTCTAAGGTCCTCCTTCTCTTCTCCAGGCTGAACAACCCCAGTTCTCTCAGCCTGTCTTCATAAGAGAGGTGCTCCAGCCCTCTGACCATTTAGAGGGAGGAGGACTGTGTAGAAGAAATGGGCTGAAAGTGGAATCATAGCAAAAGAGGAGTGACTTCTGGTGAAAGAAAGCAAATATCCATGTTACACAGGTCTGTCGGACCCCAAATCTGAGAGTGAATACACAAGGCTGTCTTTTCATGATCTATTAGTATGACTGAGCATGGCACATTTAAGGAGCTGTATAGAAATACAGATATACTGATATTTCATACCTTGCCACAGCCCTCTTGAGTAATCACCACCTTTCAGGTGGTAAATTCAGAAGCAACCCATGTTTTAAATCAGGGCCCTGGCTCCTAGTGACACAGATGGATGAAGGACATGGGGTACATCAAGGCTGTTATTCTGAAGAAGCAACTCAGAGAGGGCAGGAGGTGTTTTCTCTGCTATCTCAGTCATCCTTATTAAGAGCTTTAGCAAGATAAGTACTATGAGTGCAGCCTTACAATACAAAAACAGTTTAAGTAATTAGGGAAGAAGTTTCCTAGATAACTGATTTGATTATCATAAGATGTACTTTAACTAAGATAGTTTAATAAAGCCAATAGCTCTACATGCTGCTGGAGCTTGCTGAGCTGGACAGTAGGACGGTAAACAGATCTCAGCTGAAAGCATCTGCCAGGTGGGCAATGACCAATTCATTCAGGAGGAAGAGTCCATCAGACTCATTATCTTTCTCACTTCCATCAAATGGACATGAAGAAAGTGAGAGGGGATGGAGGAATGCCAGTCCATGCACACAAGCCACTGCCTCCAAGGTTTGCATGAGACCATCAAAACTGATGTCTGTTTACTGCCAGTGACCACTTGTCCCTACCAATGAACCTTTTCTCATGTTTGTTAGTAAAATGGACAGGTAAGTCTTCAAACAACATGCAAACAGGCTTGGACTCTGTCTCTAAAACAGAATATTAAAAGTATATTATCTGGCACAACAGATTTGTTTTATAAACCCACCCAGAGCAAATGGAGAACCTACACAAGAATTAATATCTCCTGTTTGTAATCAGACATTATTTCCTTCTGCATAAGCCATGAACAAGTGTTAATTTGAAAGCCTGGAGGAAACATAAGGATTTAGTTGAGGGGAGAGGTCAGTAGGGGCCAGGCAGCCCCTGCACACAGGTCTAAGGCTTCCCAGCATTTGTTGGGTTTGTCCCACTTGCTTTTATCCTCCTCCCTTCCATTTCTCCAAGCAGCAGAGAGATGTATGAAGTCGACAGGCCCCACTCTGCCCTGACAGGGTGAATGTGTGAAATTCCCAGGCTCTGTGCAGCCACTGGTGTTGACAACTCTTCCCCATCTGCACTACTGCAGTGTGAGGCAGCTGCTGGCTGGGACTTGTGCTTGGTTAAAGAACTGGGTGGTCAGATGGAAAACTGCTTGCTTACCTTACTATAAGTGATGGCACAGTGCTTGAGCTGCTAAATGAAGTCACAAGAAAATATTTTTTGTTGATGTATCTGTTTCAGAATGTCCGTCCCATCAAAAAAAAATGGTTTAAAAATTGTTTTAAAGAGAGATTAAAACTTGCTTTAAAACTAAAGACTCAGTAATATATTTTTTTTTAAAATAGGCATGTATTTTCTAGAGATGATAGAGTGAAAATTAAGGAATATACTTTATTTTTCATGACTAAATGTAGGCAAGTTTGGGAAAATTATGTTCTGTATTGCATTCAGCCTGACTCAAATGATCAGCAAGGCAAGATTATGGATAGCTAGCTTGTTTTCTTTAACCCAGATATATCTCACTTCAAGCTCTGAAGAATGTTAAAAACACACTAAGTAGAAAATTACTAAGATGGCTAATTAAGTCTTATCGAATAGTACATCTGCAGGTATACATGCACTGGCAGCTCTTCCATCATAAGCTGGTCTTATTAGAAAAAGAAACCAGTCCTTGTGGGAAAAATCAGGCAGTTACTTCAAGAAGAAAATATTTATACATTATTAAAGGCCTGATTTTTCAAATACCTGACGTTAATTTAATGAAGATGGAAATCATGCCTATATTCTCCCATCTGTTTGATGGAGGCTTTGCTGAATATTTCAGGAAGGAGAAATTGGCTTCTTTCAGCACCATTAAAGAGACTTAGTCAAAAGCAGGTGCTACAGACAATTATTTTAGTGGATCACTATCCTCTATTTTCCCCTTAGATTCAAATAAAATTGGATGACAGAAATGCAGCTTTCATTTCACTTCATGAAATGCCTATAACACAAAGAGGGCTCATTTGTCCTTTGAGCTGGAGGTTGAATTCCAGGTTCTTCTCTTCCCCTGCATTTCTGAATAAGCTTTAACGAATCACTCGAAGTCTTCTGTCTATACCAACCAAACCCTGGGGGGGTTAGTGCACATCTAGAAGCATTACAATCTGGGAAGGGTTGTGTCATAGAAGCATTACAATCTGGGAAGGGTTGTGTCATATACATAACAAGAGATTCAGAGCTCTCTGTTGTTGTTATTATTATTGTCTGCAGCTTTTCAATGGGGTTACCCAGGACAAAGAACAATGGGAGTGATGGTGTAGCTGCAACCACTGCTGCTCACACTGCACATCCACAGCATGTCTGTGTTCCTCACAGTCAACACCAAGGTCCTCTAACCCATGTTCAATCTGGGAGGCTCACCTTTCACACAGGGGTGAGAGCTGTGAGGATTAACTTGCACTCTCTCACACAGGCCATTGCTCCCAACGATACAGCCAGGATTTGCAAAACCTTTCAGGGCAAGTTTAAAAGGGGAATTATCTGCCTTTAGCTAGCTGAAAGTACCAGTCACTGGAATCCCTCCAAGAATTCTTTTTACAAAGTAAAAATATTTGGAAAGTACATTTGCAATCAATTTAAAGGAAAGGCACATTTTATATTAAAATGCTCATACTCTGGTTAAAACACTCACTTTGACTATTATTTTCTAAAATGGAGTGTTACAAGATCCAAGCACAATATACTGTGACTCGCAGAGCAGAGTTAATAAACAGGATAAAGTTTCACCAATGCAAGCTGAGATTCTGCTTCTCTTTGATTATTCCCCTTTTCATCCTGACCCATGCCACTACAGAGAAAAAAGAGCATGCATCACAGTAAATTTTGAAGATGAAAGTTAGGGTCATAGTTATGAAAAACAGAAACTAAGGCTGGTTTTCCCCAAAGCAGGTCTAGATTCCTTAAAAAAAAAAAAAAAGAGATGGTTTCCAAAGCTGCTTATCAGACTAGTATTGGAGAACCACTGGGTGTGTGAAGAAATTTGACTTTTTAGGGGGAGAATACCTATCAAAACCTCATAAGTCATTTAAGAGGACACATCCCACGGAAAAACTAGTGAAAAACTCCTCCCCTAAGTCATGTGATTACTTTTAAAATGTACCATGCTTTAGACTTCTTGGCCTAGATCAATTCAGTGGCAGGTTTTGATGACCTTGAGAGCTTGAGAGAGTCCAGCGCAGAGCCACTAAGATGATGAAGGGAGTGGAACATCTCCCTGGGGAGGAAAGGCTGAGGGAGCTGGGTCTCTTTAGCTTGGAAAAAAGGAGACTGAGGGNTTGGAGGTCCCTTCCAATCCCTGACATTCTGTGATTCTGTGACCAAGCACCAGCTAATGGTGATGGCCTGACCCAAGCATCTCTTGCAGGGATGTTTCCTGTGCAGGGCTGACAGTTTTGAATGAAGCCATAATTTTACCCCTTATGACAGAAGGCAGAAACTTTAACTGCTGCAGTTATGAATTCAGAAAAGTCATAAAGTATTTTTAAAAGCAAGTAAAATTAATCTGATTGTTTATTTTAACTTTTCTTGTTTTACATATGTTGCATTGGATCTCTCCAAAAGATAAAAGAAGAAAATAAACCATGGCAGTGCTAAGCCTAATGTTTTATGGTTTTCTGAAGCTGTGTGCTACATTACATGTGCTAAGTGAAGGGAAGATAAAGCATTGTTATGGTAGAGGGCTTTTTGATTCTTTGAAATGGCAAAGGAAAATAATAACTCCTCCTTATATTACATCTCAGGACATCTTAGTGCACTTTGCACCTAGGAGAATGACCTCACCCAACTCTGGTCCATGCTGATGCAACGGGTCCTAACACTGCCCTTAACTGCAGCAATGAGTTTGTAAAGAGTAGAAATAAGAAATAAGGTATCCAGTCAAAAATGCCATGAGAATTTAGGTAAAGGCACTTGGGAATCCAGCCAGAACACAGGGGCTAACACTCAAAGTCTTGCAAAACGTGCTTGTGGGGTCTTTTAATGACCACAAGCCATTGTAGAACAGTAGGTTTATATGTGAGCACAGCCAGAAACACAGCACCATCCAATTATCAGTTCAGTCATGATTCAAAAAAATGTTCTGTTCATGGGGTATCTACTGGCAGAAAACACTGGGTTTGGAGTCAGAGCTGCACAGCCAGCCCCCAAGATTTTACCTTGTGTAGTGAGAATATTTTGGTCCCTCTAATATACATATTCCTTCAGCTACTGACATACTTCCAAGACTAAAATTTAGTTTGAGTGTCTGTGGCAAGGGACCAGACATATTTTACATAGCATGGGCTCAAGTCTTCTAGACTTAGTGGTTACTGAGGTATGTCTAGGTGAGAGGCACACCTAACATCCAGGGTAACCTTCTTTCTGGCTCCTTTGGCTTCCAAATTTGTGGCTGAGACAGACATTACTTGCTAGAACCCAGAGCTCCTCAAGACAAGTCCACATGCAAAAAAACTCCTCTGTTGTTTGCCACCACCTTCACTAAAGCTTTAAAAACAATGCATTTTTCAAAAGAGCTTTTCAAAGTGAAATATCCAAAGGTATGAAAAGTACAACTTGGCTTGGCAGCACCTGGTACCATCTTGCAGAGCCACAAAGCCTACAGTGCTCTGGTCAATCATATATAATCCCTCATATTAATTCCCTACTTTGCTTTTTTATCAGTTATACCAGAGCATTCACATTGAAATCCATGCAGAGGGGTGTGAAATCATTGGTGACATGCAAGAGGAGAGACAAACACCTTGGGTCTGCTTGTTCCTTTCTGAAAGCCTGTATGTACTCTGCCAACCTTCTTCAGAAAGATAAGTTTATTCTTGGCCAAGTCAGCAGGGTGAATATGTAGAGCCCTTTCCTGGAACAAGTGCAATCATTCCTGGGAAGAATCAGAAAAGGTAGTAGCTATTTGTTCCACCTTTTTGAGTATATCATGCCAAATTCCTTCTAAAAATACCCAGCATGAGTGCTTTTATCGTGAAAATCACCACTAAGGGGTGTGGCCCCATTTAGAGATAAGGAATAGGAACCACTTGGGTAGAGATGTGAAGGAAAAAGGAGGTTAACTTGTAAGTTCCATAGAGCTAAACAATCAAACCTGATTATGGGTTTTCTACAGAGAGAAATGGGGATTTAGGAAGCAAGAAAGCTCGGTAGAAAGACCTTGCATGTGGAGGACACTTAGAGAGGACAGCAGTCCGTTATTTTGAGATACATAGAGCTGTGAACACTGGGAAGTCTCATGTGAGCATATCTCATTCATTTTGTTCAGAGGATGAACCTCTTCCTTCCATGTTATAGAATCATTAAGGTTGGAAAACACCTCTAAGATCTTCAAGTCCAACTGTCAACCCAACACTACCATGACCACTAAACCGTGTCCTGAAGTGCCACATCTACATATTTTCTGAACAGCTCTAGGGATGGTGACTCCAGCACTCCCCTGCCTGACCACTGTCAGTAAAATATTTTTTCCTAATATCCAATCTAAATCTCCCCCTGACAGAGAGCTTTCCCTTGGGAGACTGGGGGAAGATGAATTCATTTTGTGGTGTGAACCTGCAGTCCCTTCCCACTGAACACCTAAAATTTCCTGATCTCTGAAGCTGGGATTTCCAGGTGGATCATCAGCTTAGGTTCCTGCAATCAAGAAATAAAGCCCGAAAAGTTTCATCTGTGTGGTCGGGCTGGGGGGTTAATTCCACCTGAAGACAGAGCCCCTTATTAAGCTGTCTCTAGCATTCCCACAGCCACAGTTTGAGCAGCCATCATGGTGGTGCTGGGCCATGCTCCAGACAGCACCTACTACCAAAGAGTGCTGAAGACCAGCCAGGAGCAGCCAGACCTCTGTGCACAGGCAGGCAGCCCCAGGTCAGCTGCAGAAGCCCCATCTAAGAGCTGAGCTGAGGCTTCTACAGCTAAGTACATGGGTCCCCAAGCCCAAGGCAAGTAGAAATCAGCTTTCGGTGCATGTAATGTGATCCAGACCCCACCTTGTCTAGGACAAGGAACAAGCAGAGGCAGAGCCTCAAAGAATCAAGCTGGCTTCAAGCCTGGAGGGATGAAAGTGCCTGCCAGGAACCCAGCAAATCCCATGCTCCCAAAAACAACCACCATGCTCCCCAGCCTTAGATTCCCATCATGAGAATAAAGGGGGCGATGCAAACAACCTGCAGATTAGATCATGATAAAATTTACCTGAACTCTGCACAGTTACTGTTACCAGGCATACGGGCAGAGTTTGAGAAGACACGTGATAAAACTGTAAATTGTTGAAGAACCTGAGAGTAAATTTAAATCACTTCTGTATTAAACTCAAATAGCTTCTCTGTTGTCAGCACTGACAGATGCCATAGATGATTGCATATAGATACATCCAGGTGAGACCCCACCTCTGTGTCCAGCTCTGAAGCCCCCAGTAGAAGAGGAACATAGACCTGTTGGAGCGGATCCAGAGGAGAGCCACAAAGATGATCAGAGGGCTGAACAGCTCTCCTATGAGCACAGGTTGAGACAGTTTGGATTATTAAAGCCTGGAGAAGAGAAGATTCTGGGGACACCTCATTGCAGCCTTCCAGTATTTGAAGGGGGTCTACAATAAAGCTGGGGTGGGACCTTTTACAAGGGTTTGTAGTGATAGGATGAGGGGTAACGGCTTTAAACTGGAAGAGGGGAGATTTAGATTAGAAATTAGGAAGAAGTTCTTCACTATGAGAGGGGTGAGTTGCTAGAACAGATTGCCCAGGGAAGTTATGGATGCTCCATCTCTGGAAGTGTTCAAGGCCAGGCTGGATGGGGCTTTGAGCAACCTGGTCTAGTGGGAGGTGTCCCTGTCCATGGCAGGGGGGTTGGAACTAGATGATCTTTAAGGTCTCTTCCAACTGACACCATTCCATGATTCTATGATATCAGAAACTTTGTAGCAGTATTTATGATCACATAGATTATTAAAACTGATAGAGTTGCGCTAAGGATCAGCCAGGACAGTTTTGCCCCTAAAACCAGCATAAGCAGCTTCCAGGCTAAAGGAATTAGAGAAATGAAAATCTGAGCCCAAGTTTGTTCTTTAACGCTAAGTCTCTGTGGTGACACACTCACCATATTTCTTGCACACTCAAACAACAAGATGCCAAACTCCAGGAATCACTGTGGTCAGATGAAATGAAAATAATATTCTAGATGTGTATATATTTCAACATGTCTACGTCTGAAACCTCATATTGCTATTCAAGCTCTTCATCAATGAAGAAATTGTTAAGGATACCTTCTTTCTCCCTCTCTGGCACTAACTTACATTTTTCTTGGATAACATACAGAAAACTACAGTTTACCTTGAGAATGGCAAAGCCCCCAAGATGTCAAAGCATCCAATCTCAGAATATTAGTGAGCAGTGAGGACAGAGAACCTGCAGGACATGCTTAGTGATTAACCTCAGGGCAAAAAGCTGCTGCCTAAACCTGAAGACAAACCCCAGCTTGTACTCAGGGGCTCTGCCAGCCCAGGCTGACACTCACATTTGCAGTGAGTGCTGAACCCAAGCTATGTCTGAGCTGGTTCAGGGTTCACTGCAAAATGACCCAATACAGGCAGAACCTTGGATTCAGTTAAAAATTTCTGCAGAGCTCCAAGAAAAGCAGCTTATGAATTGCCAAGAATGTCTTAAATGCAGCTAACAATTATCGAGGTTTGAAATTATTTTATTTCCCTAAAAACATAGAATTAGTTCAGCAATGGAGATTCAAACACCCTAACAGCACAGCAGTTCAGAACAATAGCTATGAAATAGTCAAATCATCAGCTAATAATCCCAGCTTTGCAGCATGTTGCCTTCTTTATAAAATCAGAATACTCAGTAGTGTCTTAATGTTTTAAGAAAAGGTTTGGATACACCTCATCTTCATTTTACAAACGCCCCCAGTCATCAGAAATGTACGACTGGTACAACTGTTTAGTTTTCAATGTTTTTTGGGGTTTTTTTTGTCAAACTGTCAAAACAATTACCTCATTAGAAGCCACATCTTGGCACAGAGACAGTGGAATGAAGAGTGATTCTCCTCTGTGAACAACAAAGCGAGCTGTTCAAGCTGGCTACCCTTGGAGAGCAGCTTGCTCCAAGATAATGGGGAAGATAAGTGATTGCACTGACTCTTTTTCATGTTACAAAACAGGTCAATGCTTGTGAAGGGATCAACCTGTTTTTTTGACTTAGACACAACAGAAGGAAAAAAGCAAGTTCTGGTAATAACAGTGAACCGAGAAAAAATTTGGTTTCTGCAAGATTTTGATTTCCTCCCACTGATGTCCTTGAAACAGAGAGAAGTGAAATTTAGCATCCGTGACAAAATACATTATTTTATAACAGGCACGTGTTACCTCAAAGCTCACGAGGTACAAGTCCAAGCTCATTTTAATGTGAATAAGGCAACAAACTGAGTGCCCTTGAACATGTACACCTCTTTCATAACATTACTGTAGGATTGTTTTTTCCCCCCCAGTCTTCTGAAAGTATTATACCAGGGTCTCATAGGTGAACTGACTTCTTGTTGAAATTTAAATGACTCCAACTTCTGCAACAGGTTAAATGACTCCAACTTTTACTGCGTCCAGTTCTGGAGCCCCCAGCCCAAGAAGGATGTGGACGTATTGGAGCATGTCCAGAGAAGGGCCACCAAAATGATCAGGGAATGGAGCATCTCTTGTATGAAGACAGACTGAGGGAGTTGGGGCTGTTCAGCCTGGAGAAGAGAAGGCTCCGAGAGGACCTTAGAGTGACCTTCCAGTACCTGAAGGGGGCCTACGTAAAGGCTGGGGAAGGTCTATTCAAAAGGGTTTGTAATGATAGGCCAAGGAGTAATGGTTTTAAGCTAGGAAAGGAGAGATTTAGATTGGATATTAGAAAAATGTTCTTTAATATGAGGGTGATAGATCAGTGGAATGGGCTGCCCAGGGAGGTGGTGGACGTCCCATCCCTGGAGTCCTTCAAGGTGGGGCTTGATGGGGCTCTGAGCAGCCTGCCCTAGGTAGAGATGTCCCTGCTTGTGTAGGGAGGTTGGATGAGATGATCTCTAGAGGTCCCTTCCATCCTAAAACATTCTATGATTCTATTCTCTCTTCCTCTCTTTACAGAAAGAAGTAAAGCAGTTGCTTTACCATATTTGATTGCTGCAAAATTATCAGACTGGTAAAACGTCAAGATTGCACAGCAATAATGCACAGGGCCTGATCCTGCAGGCCAGAGGCACAGCAACTGTCCCAGCCTCCATCCACACTGTGTGTGATCCAAGCGTGAGCACTGGCACTAGCCCAGCACAGCCTCCTGACTCACGGCAGCTCTGCCCAAATTAGGATGAGGGCAGATGCATGTCTCAGCTGGGAGATGGCAAACACTGGAGCCACGTCTTGGTTTAATTGATAGATCTCTGACGGACAAGAGCCCTGACAGCTGCTAAAAGCTTCTTCTAAATTCTGCTCTAATTTATAGTCCAGGAGGCAGGTGTAAAGTCACACACAGTTGAAGTGAACCTGTTACACATTGAGCTGGAATGGAGAAGTGCCCATAAAATCAACAGTGCCTGATTGTGATCTCTAATAGCATAGCTGCAGCCTGTGCAAGCACTTTTTCACCTTCCCCTCTCCCATACTGGGGTTAAGCTGTCCTATCTTCCCTCCTGCTGGTGGGAAGATGGAGCAGAAGTAGAGGTAGATGCCTGCTGATACCTTTACTAGTATCTGCTTTCCTTGGCACATCTGTTGGAAAGTTTTCCTTCCTGTGAAACCATTCAAAGACATGTTCCACCAGGATGATATCTAATGGGACATGAGATAACAAGATAGGAGCTATAGGTCTACACAAATACTTGGATTACAGTTAGGTGTCGCTGAATACCTGCACTGAGCTACATCAGATGGAAAACATCTTTTTAAAGTCTATTTAAGTGGACTTCAGTATTTTCCTTGAGGGAAGTGGCTCGTCAGGGTATTTATATAAAGCCAAATCCTGTCACAGAGTGACACAAATGTGACCAAGGTTGTGCTTTAAGGAAATGCAACCATAAAGAGGAAAGCTTGAACAGTATGACTTAGCAACATTAAAGTGACCCCATGAAAGAAGAGGTTACAGACCATAATTAATGGACTGGAAATTATTTTGTAACAACATTTGGTTGTTACCTACATGATTGCATTGTAGGTAATTCAAGAGCGCCCACAAAAGATCAACAAAAACATTTCCACTGAACTTCAAGAGGTAGAGTCAGATGGCAAACAGACCAGGAGTCCCAAAGAGGTGCATACTGGAAACAAAATTTCATGCATCTGTGTTTGAACTTCCCAACCACAGTGACTCATAACTGATACTCAATACAAGTGTTTCATCTTCAGAAGTGCCAGGCCTGAGGAGGTGAGCTGAGCCCTCCCAGGATCTACTGAGGTGCATTGCTGGCACCTCAGGTTTAAAATGTTGGTCTTAATCATTTAAATACATGTATAAATAGTCTTCATCAGAGGGAATTTCTACTCATCTGTACACAAATACGGGTGAATTAGTCAAACTACATATAGAGATCATGTAACAGAAAGGCAAGCAGTCATTTTCTCCAGTGGTTAAAAGGCCTCAATTCTGTCCATCCTTAGTAAATCCACCTTTTCTTTCTTTTTTAGCAAGTTTCCCAAAAAAGAAACATTAATGTTCCTTGTTTCATATTGGCTTGTTTCATATTCTTTTCACAGAATGAAATAGATACAGACTTTTCCTTAGAAAACTTCATTACTAGAGCTGTTTACCAATAAACTTTATTACTGAAATGCCTTTAGAAGTGACAGAATGCCAAGTAGGCTTACCTGCCACTTTTAATGCTTGCCTTGGATTTCTCATATCCTAAAGCCAAAACTTCTGGGATGTTGGAGGTAAATACCTATCAAAGCCAACACCATCAAAAGCGCCTATAAATCTAAGAGTTGAGTTCAGGTACATCATTGCTATACTTTCATCTCCCTTCAGATACTCAGAAAAAAACAAACAAAAAACTTTTAGATGTTGACTCTCCCAATAAATGTTGCATCCCCTCATGACCAAGAGTTGCTCTGAGTGTGGACAACAGTAATGATCAGGTGCTCAGAGAAAAAAATAGATGCAAAGGCACCATCATGGTTCATGGTATCCAAAAGGACCCTGATCAGCTACAGCTGGTGTCTCCATTCCAGTCACCATCTGGGAAGGCTTTCCAAAAACACTTCCCAAATCAGAGAAAGCTTGGCCAGACTCAAGTTTGAGGGTCCTTATTAATTGTTGTGTCTCCCACTATCAACCCCCAGCATCTTGATCATCACCTTGTCCACAGGACACAACAAAGCACGTAGCTCAGCACACTCCAGTGTGTTCAAACACCAGAGCTCAGCACCAGGCAGAAATAACACATATACTGCTTTGAGATCCAGGTATCAAATCCACATTTTAACAAGCTTAGCTGAGTTATACAATTCTGAGGCTTTTAAAGTCTTCCTGAGTTTGTATACATGCACTAGCTAGTGAACAAAGACCTGTTCTTACAGTAGACATTAAGACACTACTAAAATAGAAATACAGACAGGGGAGAGAAACATCTGAATAAGTCTCTTCCAGAAACTGAACGTTAAATTCTTTTCCAAGTGATCCAAAGACCAACAGTAAAACAGTTTGGAATTACTGAAGATAAAATTGAAACCTTCTTTGCAAGCAGAAGCTATTACAAATTGTATATAAAATAAACTTTATCTCCAGAAAGCTGCATTTCCACAGTTCTCACAATACTTTCTCCTCATCCGAATGCAAAGCATGTGTCTGTAAATATGATCTTTCAGTGGCATACGCTGCTAGAAAATAAATCAGCCTGAAGAGATGACACTGAAAGAGCTGCTTGTCCCACTAGGATAGACAGTGACCATGAAGTCCTTTGACTGGAACAAATGTAAGATAAAATTAGGAACATCCCTTAAATCAGGCACTGCCAATTATTCCGAACGTTCTAGTCTCTGACTAGAAATAAAAATACTATTCTCTAATTAGGGAAAACAAACAAAAAAGGAGCAATTTTTGTTAAAGCTATCTTAATTAAATGCAGCATCTGGCAAGGAAGTTATTTACATAGACTGAATTTCACAGCAAAATATTTCTGTCAAGTTTTTGTGCCTTCTCCAGCTACAGAATTGTCCCCCCCTATCATGCCACATATCAGTTTTTCCTTCCTGTCTCTGTATACTGTACACTAGATATTTTTGTCTATATAATTAAGGAAATTTATCCTTTTGCTTTGCCTTCTTTCCTTTACATACAGACACTAATTGGATTCAAAACCCAGCAAAGATCCTCAAGAACCTAAGGTCATTTGGTAAAAAAAAATCAAATTTTATAATTTCAGCTCTTTTATATCTTCTTTATTATCTAAATACCCTTCATGTTTTAAACAGCAAATTGCTATAGGTTAGGGCAATTACTTTTTTATGTTAAACTTTGCCTGTCAGAGAAGTGAAATCTTCCCAAAAGATTTCCTGAAGATGGATTAAAGGCCTCCCTAGAAACTTGTGCTATCATTGATGATCTAAGGTTCTAAGATACATCTAGATGATCAGGATAGCTGGTCAATTTTTAGGTAGGAAGACATGAAGCGAAGGGAAATTGGGTTAGGAATTCAGTAGGAGGCACTGTTGACTCTGGAGCAGCACTGATCTAGTAACACATTGCTAAAAGGAAGCCTGCTGTTGGAAACCTTGACTGTTGGCTGGGGTGGAAAACCTCATGACCACTTGTGGTGGTTAATGGAAAGGGAATGGAAAAATTAAAGATCTTATTCCACTTTTGACAAGAGCAGGGCTGTTAAGCTGAGTCCTGTGGCCAAATTCCAGGTAGCTACATTCAGCCTACCTAAATATTCCTCAAAGTTATATTTGAATATGCTGTATTATTCTTAACTTCCTACCCTCCACTGGTATGTAGCATTTCTACATGCAGCTGAACAACAGCTTCATTGTACCTTCGAGCAGGACTGTGACTGCATGGGGTGAAGAGGTTTTGGTGTATTTAAAGTGCTCTGAGATTCTTAAAGGTGAAAGTCTGTATACACAGAGGGTATTTTATTCTTAGTTTTAACTGACATGGGGAAGCTTGCCCACACTTAGCTAAAATTAAACACACACTATTATTTGCACATAGTTTTCTCCCCCTGAATGTAACAGGGGAAAAAATATCCCCCATCTACCCTACTTTTATGATTTTTGTCTTTAATGAAAAGAAAAGAGGTGTTTTTAAAAATTAGTCCAGTGAATTAAACCATCATAAATGTAGCAGCCATATCCTACCTAGGAATGTATTTCTGAACTCTATATATAGGTTTTATACTTCTAGGTTTTGTATATCTAAGAAGAAGAATGTAGTGTTGTTCTTGGACCTGTGTTTTCAGCCTCTCACTGAGCGTAGCTAAAGGTAGGGCTTCCTTTGCTTAATTTTCACAAAACACAGAAGACAACATCTTAAACAATGACCCAGAAAAAGAGGTTGATAAACATGTCCAGGTGACAATATAAGCTGCTAGCCTTTAAATTTGAGCCAAAGAAATCTGTATTCTGAAAATTCTGAATTTTGCCATACCTATTCTATGTTATAATCCAATATGATGGAAACTTGATGTACACATGATTTCTGATTCTTGATCTATTTCCAGAGTTCAAAATACTCTTGGAACCAGAATTCTTCAGATAACTTCATTGCAAAGCATGCAAAAAATAAGCAGTGGTTGGAAAGGTTAAAAAAATAGGACTAAATATACTGATTAATTGGGAACACATGATTTGCCTGTCTGAGCTCCCCACAACTTTCAGACTCCTCTTCTTGGTCTCCCACATCTTTTGGTCTCAACCTTGGTCTGAGCCTTCCACATCTTTTGGGCTTCCCACATTTTTTTGGCCTTCCACACCTCTTCAACCTCCACCCATCAGGACCTCCCATACCTTTTTTGTCTCTAACATCTTATGGACCTCATCCACCTTCTCAGCATCCACCTCTGGGTCTCCACATTCGTCTCAGCCTTCCATTCCTTTTGGGCTTCCTACCTCTTGGCTCCCCTGTTAATTCTTTTCACCAGAGATGCTGGAATGCCTTTGTAATTCTACAGCTCGGAGCTCAGATGGTTTGTATCAACTCCTGAGATCCTTCTTAAATTTGTACTGACACCATACTGCAGAAAATTAGCAGGTTTGGCCCAAGGCTAGGCCATGCTAATTCTCCTTTTGTGTTTTTAAAATGATGGGATTTTAACACAGCTACTGCCACTT